>VXAY01003438.1:181403-301339 GCA_013399855.1 Oxyruncus cristatus
AAAAGAAAGAAAGAAAGAAAGAAAGAAAGAAAGAAGAAAGAAAGAAAGAAAGAAAGAAAGAAAGAAAGAAAGAAAGAAAGAAAGAAAGAAAGAAAGAAAGATTGATTTGGCTATGGGACTCGTTCTCTCAACAAATCTTTGTCGGATTCCGCTTCAGTTTTAGATGCCTTGAAAAGATGTTGTTCCAACTTATCTCCAATATCATCACACCAGGTAACTTAAAAGAATCCATATTTCCTGGAAAAGCACCGTTTTGTACAGTTCCTCTTAAATGTGATTATTTTTGTATTGAGTAAAATTATGAATTAAAAAAAAAATCATCACTATATGGAACAGAAGAAATCTAGGCTTAGTTGGGTTTACAGACAAAAATACTGTGTTTTCTGAAGCATAAAAAGTTTTGTTTGATAGTCTTACAAGATTTTCCTTAGTATAGAGGAAGAATAGCTGTAAGGACCTTGTATTGATGAGAGGATAGGTAATATATTGTATATTGTTATATTTTTTTAAATTCTAGTCTTTTTCTGTTTGCTTATTTATTTTCCTTTTCTTCATTCTCAATGAATATATGAATCGACATCTATATTCTCTTAGTTCATAGGGATTGACCAGCGCGTCATCTTCTGTACCAAATAGTGTGTAAATGAGCACATTTTCCAAGGTCCTTACCATAGAGAAGCTCACTGTCTCACTGTTAGTGAAAATTTCTGACCCAAAGGGCTACCAGTTCTACAAAAAATAGGCAGAGGCAAAGGAAGGGAATACAAGTAAGCAAAGCAATAGGTGCATATGAACAGTTCGTGTCCAACAGAAGCCTGCAGTAAAATTACTCTTCCTCCTGGTCTCTCATTTTGTGTTCAGGTTTCTTGTGTTCTGGCTACAGGGGCAGAAATTTGCTCTTTTCTCTGTTTGGGAAGTAGCTATCATATATGGGTCTCATACTGCTCACCTTTGCTATGAAGTACCATCTAACATGATAAATATCTTTGTCCAATCTTGGAGCATCTACTACTGATGCACTCCATAGCTGTCCACATTTTAAGCTACCATTTACTATGACTGCATGTGCATTAGGAATGCCACTCAACCATCAACTTCTTAAGTACAGTTATTATGAAGAAAAATTATGTTGGATTAAGTGCTTTTTTTATAGTCTATCTACTTTTCTCCTTAAATACAGCTGCAGTTTTTAAGCCAAAATGTCAGCAATTGTGACTTGTAGATGGAAATACATAAGCCATGGGGACAATAGGACTATGCAAATAGGGAAGGTCAGGCTGCTTTCTTGATTAATGGTTCATTTGTTCCAGTACGAAAGTCACAGCTACACTTCAGTGTTTGTTATGTGGTGAATAAATATTCCAGCTGAAAAATCCTTACTTTCTAATAACCCAGCATCTTTGCATGGATACTCAAAGGCATTAAAACCAATTTATACATAATATTGTGTATCTGTATGACATATATGGATCATGTATCATTTACTTTATCTAAGCAAAAAACAAAGATGCTTGGTGATAAAGGAACAGGAATAAAAATTAACAGAAAGGTGATTTGCATTTCCTACTTCCTTTCAGAGGTGAAAGGCCAATTAGAAATATAATACAACAAAAAGGAGAGGAAAACAACTATATAGCCTAAATACTTCCAGGGTCCATCCTTTAGCCACAGGACATGAGTTGGCTACATCTACATAGTCAGACTCTTAGAGTCCAAAACACTGAGACAGTACCCAAACTGACAGTGCACTGTTGGAAACAGCCCCAGACTCTTCCAACTCCCAAAGCAGGGAACTAGTTGTGAGAGAGAGTGTTACTCCCAAGGTACAGGTGGCAAAGCCTGAGAGACCAGAGTTCTCCCTTGCTTCTGTCTGGCTTGTGACAGTGTTAGCAACAGTCAGGATGGAAGAGGGGATTGGAGTCCGGGTCCTGTGTTAGCTAAAGTCCTGCCCTGCAATATCAGTAGAAGTATTTATAATTTGATATTAAAGAGACTGTTGTGTTCCTCTTTGAAACTGTTTTGTTTCCTGCCTGAGACACTGGCACCAGCCATACAGACTATTTTGTGAGGGTTCAGCTCACTACCCACATGAGGATACCAACAAACACATGGCGCTTTTTAAGCAGTTGCATGGAACAACTTATTGGTCTGTGGAGTATTTCAATTTCCAAGCTGATGAGAGAGGAAAAGATCATTTGAATAGGATTTAGAATATGCCAGTTAAAAACAAATGGTATTGCATAAAGGGCAATGAGAAATAGAGGAAACTGCAGAGTGGTTAAATAAATTATGCTGTTTGCAGAGAGATGCAGGTTCCTGTAAGTAATATACACAGCTGGCATGGAAACAAACAGCAAACAGTGGAGAATTAGACTTTTCAAAGTGAAGCACTATGTAGATAATAACAATGTTGCCTGGGGCTTAAACTATTTCTTAGCCTCCTTGTTTAAGCCAAAAAGAGGATAGTGTCACAAAGAGACCAATTTCCATTTTCAAGTAGAAATGGCATGTTTAATGGCTTTTATCAGTTGGTAAGAAAAGACAAAACAACCTAATTAGAACTAGGAAATCAAGAAAAGCCCAGAGCAATAATTCTGAAAGCAATTCTGTACTGAAAATGATAGCACAGGATTAGGAATGTATTTTTGCTAGTGGTTTAGGATGAATACAGGGGATTTGAAATTAGGGCAAAAAGAAGAATACAAATTCTTCGCAAGCAATGGTTTTTATGTGTTGGTAAACTCTGTGTTAAATAAGATATTTGAGGGGCAGCTGAAGGAATATATTGTCAGAAAAATCCTGTGGGAGTGTTTGGTTTTTATTTTTAAGATAGGGGTATGTAGAAATCCTCAGACATATGCACGAAGTCCTACATACCTGCAAAGTACAAGACTTTCCTGTCTTCTACAGCCTGACACAGAGTATGAAGACACATGGAGAATAATGGTAAGATTTTCAGGAGAACGAAAGCACAACTGACAGTCCCAAAGAGCTATTTTCCAAAGTGAAATTTAGTGAATTTGAAATAAACAAAATTTTGGGCAGAAACTTTAGTAGAATCTCAACAGAGAGCAGAGAATATCCTTAAAGTGTAGACAAGGAGGAGAGGGACCTCTCTTTGGACAGTCCACTGAAGCCCAGTATTTTATCCAAATGCACATCATGCAGAGAGCTCAGCAGTCTTCTAGATCTGAAAAAACTTCTGAGTGTCCATCTGATAGCAGAATATGTGCCTTAAGTTCAAAATCTCAGTTAGTGCCACCTACGATTTCCTGGAGTAAGAGTACACCTACCTGCTGTTCTGCAAGGTCACTTTGCCAGTATGGCAAGTCATCTGCATGTGGAGCCACTGTAGACTGGTAATTCTGAAGCACCAGTAATTGTTGTCAAGCACCAGCCATTGTTGTCAGGCAGGGTGTATTACCTTCATCTTGCACTGAACTAATATTCCTACAAGATGTTTGGCTACTGTTCTGAACCAGCTCATATCTGCCTAAAACATACCACAAACATATACCTGTGGTTTCATCTCTGACCTTTAGTGTTCTGTGGTATTTTCTTAGGAGAACAGTTGAGTTTGACTGTCATATTATATTGTAGAAATGGGTTTTTCTGCAAATAGTTCTATTTTCTTTTAATTGTCCCCCTATGTGGTTGATAAAGTCCCCATCAACTCAACACCACACCACAACACAGAAGCCCATTTTGTACTAGCAAAACTGAGTGTCAGGAACACAGCGTCTTCCTCCCATTTCATCTCAGCATTAGTCAAACAGTTTCATTAATGAATGTTTTCTTTAATTGTTGATCAGGTCTTTCCAAAGGCAAACTACTGTTTGGTTGCTATAGAAATGTGTTAAAAATAAACTAATAAATGTCTTCCTATATAAACAGAGAAAAATATTAAATTTATTTAGGATTTTTGCAAATGTAATTTTCTCCTTAAAGAGTTAACACAAACCTTCTATTTGCTTCCCTTTTTATTGGCAACATTTAACATAAGCTGAAAAAAGAAAATGCCTCTTGGAAGTAAAGCTGCATGCCCTTGGCAAGCCATGTGTGCAGCAAAGAAAAAGCATGGAGGCTGTCTCAGCAGTGAGAGACTGCCTCAAAAGCTAAGAGTTTCCACAAGCTGCTCGATCAAAATCACCCCTGTCCCACAAAGTCAAGTGACTGCCTCTCCTCCCTTGCCTCTGCCTCATTTTTTTCCTCATCACCACCTGCAACCTAAGAATCAGAAGATCCGCCTGGTGTTCCTGCACAGAAGGGTAGTTGGGAAACGGCAAATAATATAAAAGAAGAGTAACAAGTATCTCTTAAGTCAAGCTGAGCTAAGGGGAACTTTAACAAGAATTGAAATTGCTTCAGTGCAAGAAGTTGTGTAGTTTGAAAATAGAATAAAAATGGAAAAGTTAGATGGGTTTCCCTTGTTACACAGCACTGCCTGTGATAAACTCCATTAAGCAAAACTGCAGTTCCTTCTATCAGAAAGAGCAAGTCTGAATCTACCCTTTATAATGCCACAGGCATTGTTCCAGAAGAATGCCTGTCAGAGACTGCAGGAGAAGAAGGCACCATGGAGGTTTGAAGGACATTAATGCAATAGTGGCACATCAGTGCAGACAGATTTCCAAAGCATTAAAAAAATGTCATGGTACCCTACAGGACACCACAAGCACAGTTTCTCCTAGCACCTACTCTGAGGACAGAGACACACAGAACAGTGTAGTGTCACAGATCTCTATTCATACATATTCGAATTTACTGTAAAACTTCAGCTTGTATAAGGTGTCCCAGAATTATTTCTCAGGAAAACTTATGTAATGCAAGACACAAGAAACAAATATCCATCATGTTAGATTTAACCATCCTCATCTCCTCTCTGCTTTGCCTCCTCACTGATAATTGGAAGAACTCTTGGATAGAACCAGAGGAGGATGCTAGGGGAAAAATTGAGCTCTGCACATGCTTTTGAATGGACCTTTATCTATGGATAAGTTGCTGTGTTTTGCCTGGCATTTGGTTATGATATCATGATAGCTGCCACTTTATCTCAAGAGTCACCCCTTCTGCCATTCTACAGCAGCCAAAATCATTCAAGTTCCTAACAATTTGATTTTGGCTCTAGTGGGGTCACACAAAAAACAAACCATGAAGTTATGTGTGTCATGACAAATTCCTTGCATAACTCAGAAACTCATAAAACTTGGGAACAGCTGATTCTCATTTCCCAAGGGCAGTTGAAATACCATGTCCTCCCAACCTGTTCAACCTTATTGCACACATCAGCAGGGACATTGACTGAGAAACAAAGTGCTCTGAAAAGACTTATAAAATATCAGCAGCACTTAGTATGGCAGGTACAAAGCACAGTTCTTGGTATTGCCAAAAAATCAGGTATTCCTTATTGAAGTGAGATGATATCATTTACAATATTTTAGAATGGGGGAAATACGTGCTAATATGAGGAACTAGTAAAGGCTACAAGATATAGCATTAACATTTAGCAGAATAATTTGAATTGAAATTTATTCAAACGGTGAGGTTTTGTTAGCTCAATGCATATGCTTTCTTACAAAATCTCTTGCTTAACACAAGTAGTGCTGAATCAACATTTATTGAAGCACGAAGGAATTTTAAATGTGGAGAAACTGAGAAATTCTGTTGGGAATACTGGTTTGCTGAGAACTATAAATGTTATATAAGTCTCCACCAGAACCTGTTCATAACAGTCATTTGGGATTATACAGTGGTAAACTGAAACATACTGTGTCTGAGAGGCTGAGGACAATGTTAGGCTTCAATAAAATCCAAAAATGTGCTGCCCCACTGAGCGCCCTATAAAATCTCATTTTACATTTTTTAAGTAAAATTTCATGGTGCATTTATTTTATGTTGTTGTATATTAGACAAAAAAAGCATACTCGGGTCTAGCTGTTTCTCTTGGTGCTTGGCACATTCTAGTAATAACTTTAAATTTATTAAAGTCACTGTTGTTTGTTACGATGAAATTGCAACAATAAACATTAATTACCAAGTGTCAGTATGTGTATTTCATAAAGCTTAAAAGGGAATAATGATTCATTAGAAGCAGCATGAAGAGTTACATGCAGTAGGAAGTCATCTGCAGTGATTATGGAATTTGCCCCCAAACTTGGTCACTGTCCTCCATGTCCCTGGCTCCCCACTTACACACTTTCTTATGTGGAATAGTTAAGCCACACTACAAATATAGAAATTCTGGTCCCCTTCCCATCATTTCCATCTAGTTTGTTTCCAACTAGTCCACAAGTCTGACAACTGGTTTTTTCTTTTGCTTTTGGTCAAAACAAACAGCTACATCAAAGCCAGGATGTCTTTCAGAGGAATATTGATTTTGACAACATTTACACTGGGAAACTTCAAGCATTCAGGGTAGATTCTTGGATTGCTTCCAGTGGTAAGAGACATGAATTCAAAAGTTGACCTTTTTGCTCAGAAAACAGATGTTTCACCACAATATCCTTTCCTGAAAATACTTGAAAGGTTTTGGGGTTGTTCTAATTTAGAAGAGAAATAAAATTTAAGACCTCAACAGTTGTCTCAAACATAATTTTCTATTTCAGTCCAGCTTTTCATCTTGCGAAGGTATTCTTGAAATGTAAACTTTCTGCTGAGGATGGGATGCTGTCACAACATTCATTTTCTCTGCGTGTGTTTCTGATCATCTCAGACTCAGAGGTTTTGATAGATAATAACTAAGGGCAGATTATTCTCTATGGACATATAAGAAAAATATTTTTCTAGATATTTTCACATTTCAACCTTTTTCAACCTTTATGCTATCTTTAGTGATGTACAAGGAAAAAATTGAAGTCATTATTAATATTTTTATGAATAATTATTTATTCTCCTTCTAAAGTTTCTCCTTCTAAAATAAGGGAATTAAACTGATTTTTTTGTGTTTGGCTCTCCCCATAACAGGAACCACAAAGGATTTTGCAGGAGACCCTGTAAGGAGAGTGGCCTGAGTGAAAATCATATTTTTAAAATGAAAGACAAATACTGAACACTGATCATAGTTCAGAGACTTTGGAATTATCTGAAGACTTCTATTACTCTTCCTTATTAAAACAAACAAACAAGCAAACACCCCCACAAAGATAAGTTTGAGAAATACTGCATGTACCTAGCACTACTCCACGACAAGCAAGAGGACTCCAAATATGTAAGCTGAAGAGAGGACACCAAATGGTTTCTATTGTTTATACTACGTTTCTAGTGTACATAATATTGATTCTGTACTAATAATGACTTTGGCAGTAGATACAAATAAGCATTAGTTTTGTTCCATGTCAATTTTCTGGGAACAGGTTTCAAGCAATCACTTATGAAAAATACAGGTTTTAACAGAAGTATCACATGATATTTTTAGTCTATTTCTTTACTCTTCTGACACTGAAAATATCTATTTAGTCACTTCTTTTCTGCAAGCATGAAAATATGCAAAACCAGTCTTCTTTTTCTATGGCTTAAGTTTAATATTCTACCCTAAGTACTATACTGAGAAAAAGACTTCTGACCAAGGGATAAATGAGTGAACACTTATAACAAAATGTTCTTTCAATAAAAGAAGAGGGAGTGATATGTCAGAAGAACTGGCATATCACTCCCTATGAAACTGTCCAAGGTTTGGGGTCAGAAGTAGTGTGTCATCACGGAAGATATTGGTCTGGACCATGTTTGCTGGAAGTATCACTCAGATCTTTTCACTTTGAAATTCCTCTGGATTTCTTGGATATTTAAGATAAGTAGGTCAGAGAATTTCCTAGCCTGAGTCAAGATAACCCTCCACAGTAAACGGTGCCACAGCCCATTACTAGGCCGTGATACTATATGGCACAATATGACCATGCACATTCTATAAAATTCTTCTATTCACAAGTAAAGTGGCTGCTACCATAATGCTGTATTGAAAATATATGTGGAAACTGTATTACAAGAGCTGGAGAGATCCAAGTCTCAAATGGGCTGAACCCAGGAAGAGTAATAACAGCTGACACACAGACCAACCCAAGTTCAAAACCAACCCAATAAATAACGTGGTTGTCCTGGAAAGGGCAAATAAAATAAATTTCCTTACTGGAACAGGGTAGAAGGGTTAAACTGACTTTTCAATTCCCTATATTCATTATTTTCATGGAACAGTCAGTTTTTTTTAAGTAAGCAAGTGAAAGCTTTCTTGGTTATGATTAGACATAGATATTTTCATGCTGTTTATAGTGAAACTATTATTTTGACCAAATTACATAGTATTCATGAAAAGCTGTGCATTTTAGGTTTAGTTTTACTCCTTCTATTTACTATAAAATTCACTTTGGTTGTGATATATTTGGACTTTATTAGTCTAGATATCAAACTTCTAAACCAGCACACAAGGAACATATCCCACAAGAATCTCCAGTGAGTGTGCAGAAAAGATTCAAATGGAAGTTAACATCTGTTACATGTCTGTTTTGCTCATCCAGAGGCCTTGGTGTCCCTGTGGGGTGGATGCTGGGGTGGTGGTGCTTCCCCAGGAACATCAGGGCATTGTCTGTCCCACCTCTCCAGGCAGGAGCAGGGCAGCCAGGGCCACAGAGGCATCCCCAGCCCCAGGCATCAGGAAGCTCCCTGGGGATGAGGACAAGACAAAGCTTGGCCAAGACTTCAGCCTACAGGTGGGGGGTCAGGATCAGTGAGGGGAAACTGGGTCAGAAATTGTCTGGAGATGGTGGGAAAAAACCTGAAGCAGCAGAGTGTATGACTGCTGAAGACTACCCTGGCTTAAATTTGGCACTGACATCCACTTGAAGGGTGAGAGCAGCATGATGTGCTTCCAAACAAAAGCAACGGTCCACATGTAGTCCCCTCTGCAGCTACATTGTGATCTTCTGGGGACCACTTGCTAATAATTTGTAGTGGGTGAACTGAATAATTCTGCGTGACATAAAAAATTGAATCAATGCAACCCAAGACATTAACGCTGAACTTAAAAATACAATACATATTCTTACATCACAAAACACAACTACACTAAATCTTGTCTTAAAGGAACTATAATGCTTTGGTGCACATGTGTGGTGACACCATTACGGAGTTTTGGACAACTCTCAGCATTTCACTTAATCCTAAGCTTCTTTGAGTAAAGTGTTCGTGCAATAAATGAACACCCTCATCTCATCTTCCTCTTTCAGATAAACCTTACCAAGTTTTGGAAAGATTAGCTACACAAAATGAAAGAAAAAAAAATAAATTGTGAGTGTTTCTCTGTAAGTCAAGGAGCTATGTTAATAGATCTATCACCTTGTAGTTACTTTTTAGTCACAGCTAGTAAACAATATCTGTCTTGAGGAGCTATTAAATGCTCCCCTCTTTTCCCTTACAGGCTGCAAACTGCTCAGAAGACATGTTCTTCTGGTGCTGAAACATGCTTTTTTACTTCTTTTTTACCGAAAGTCTTCACCTGCCATTCCCTGTAAAAGTTACAGCTGGTACTTCTTGCTCAGTGACTAGGTTTTGCTTATGAGCTGTCAGACTGAATGAACTCCATCAGGCAAAAACACAGGGCTTGCCTTGAACTCTTGTTCCACAGCTTTGTAAAGAATTGTACTCATTTTCAAGTACAAACCTGTAGTACAACCAGTGCAGCTGGAAACAGATGCGTAGAAGAGCTGCTGATTGGGGCAGTCATTAGGGACTTCTGAGAAAATTGGAGGTCACAGATTTCTGACACAAGTAGAGAAAAGTTACATAAATAACTGTCTCATTTTTATAAAAATATTCATTAACAAATATTCACTAACAAATATTCACTTAAATTAGCACAACAAAGAAAAGAGTAGTCCTATATAAACAAATTCTCCACATGATCCCATTCCATGGCATCTTCTCATGGTATTTGGCATAAATAGCTATGTTTTGGGACTTGGCAAAGTTTTTCAGCTTCCTGTTCTTCCAAGGACAAGAGCTTTCACTGAGTATCCTACAGACACTGAATATTCCCTGTATAGCCCCATTGTCCATAAGAGTTTTTGTTAATTCACCACCTGACTTAACATTTCCGTAGATGTGCTCTTCACATCTCTCTTCATGAGGTGGGGGTTTTTCAGGATTCTTACTACAGTGTTCTTTCTCTTCCTATCATGTTTGTCTGTTATCATTTCTTCATGGGCTGACTCACAGCTTACCTTGAAGGAAGATCTCCACTTTTTTGTTTTCCCCCCTCTAATTTCCAGGAAATAACCTCTGTCCCCTTCCTAAATTCCTTTTCCACAAAGCATTATGCAAAGTCAGTATTAAGTCTTTCAGGTGTTCATGAAGAATGAGTAACAAATAGATTTTCTCCAGCAGCCTTTTCCAAGCTCATTTTTTAACATTTATCAGATGAACTAGACCCTTTTCAAGGGGTCATGACAAGAGACACACATGTATGGAAGCACTTCTCATACCTCAATGAAGAATTAGTAACTCTTTGTAGGTTTTTCTGTAAGTACAAAAATGGAAAAACTCCAATGCCCCATATTTTAAAACACATTCATAATGTCCAAAGTACATAAATTTTTCCTCCCTGTCTACTTTTTATTGGATTTGGGATTTTTAACTCTTTGAGGTTGTAAGTATGTGAAATGTTCTACTTCTTGTTATATAAGACTATGACTATTACTTAATCTTGCTTTTAGTACTTTACACCTCACACATATGCCAAGGTAAAAATTTTGCATGCTCTGCCTATCCCTTTCAAGAACTAACAGGATGCAATTTTGGGATTAACATAGTCAATAAAAAGGCAGATGAGAGGGAGTAATTTGTACAAAGTAATTCATGTGTAAAATAGTTGATCTGTATTATTGGTCTATTTTGGAGGATTACTATGATAAATGAAAGATGTGTCACAGTCTATGGTGTAATCAAGCAGTTGTATGTTTAATATTTTTCCTACTGCACATTTTTCAAATTCTTACAAAGCCAAGGGGAAAAGTTTCCACAGTGGACTTTTTTTGGGAAGGGAGGAGTCAGCTAATGCTCTAATTCAATCGAATTCCTAAGCAAGAATGTTAAACAGATGAGCAATGAATGTTCCAAAAACCTTTTTACGTGTCATAGAAAGTCAACTAATCAAACTAAAGAGAAGCTTTATGTGTCTTCTCATAAATCTGAATTAATAATCAAAGTTACTTGATGATACATTTCCCTAATTCATAATGTAAGAGGAAACACAGCTTTTAGGATATACTGGAACTTCCTGTGTGTACAAGAGTAATACGATAATTATTAGACATAAGAAAAAGACAGAAGTTCAGGGTTAGTGCATTTGATGCTGAAAAATATATCTCTAAAACAGAGTTGTTCTTGCTCTGTGATGACTAAGCCATGCCTAGGAAGAATCCTGAGAGAGAGAGGTGAAGTGTTGCAAGTATATTCTAACCCATCCTGTCAGTGATCTTGTTCCTGTTTTTTTCTATAACTTTTCCCCCAGTTCTGTAATAGAAAACTAAGCCTTTGCTTGTTGGCTCTTCATTAATTTTGTCTACTAAAAGCAAAACTGCCAAGTTTTACAAGGAAAGGGCACTCTGTTTCTCCAGAAATAACATGTTCAAAGAAATCATATATACAAAGTCCTTTAAGTGTCCGAGATGTGAAATAAATTCACACTTCACAGGTCATCTGTCTTTTTTACCAATATTCTAGGTTCAATTTGAGCACTGGTAGGTGACAGGATTCTGGGAAAAAAGTCTTCCAACACGGGCAAACCCTAGTGCTCTGCTGGTAAGCAAGAATTAGCCATTAGACAAGTTACCATAATCCCATGTTGTCACAGCCTCTTTAAATTATTCATACACAACTAACACATACTAATCCTTTGGGAATGTACTTCTGATGTTCTTTGGGCAGAGACAGCACTGTGTCTGACACAAAGATCCGCAGAAGACACTAGCATATGTGTCAAAAACAACTGGAGTGTTTGCCTGAATTATTCTTTTACCTAAAAGTAAAACCAGATCCAAACCCAAACTTTGAACAAAATTTCAGCCTTACAGAAGTCTAAAACTAGCAGGATGCAAGGGCACATATGGGGAATTCATGTTGTGTTTGGGAGTATAGTATTACAGTAATATAGGTTTCCACCAACTGCAAGCAGAAAGGTTGAACACATATTTATACAGCAGTAGTAAAAAGCTGAATGATTTAGCAGCATATGAAAATGAGATACAAGAAGCCGGCCAAGAAAATAGGAGGAACAGTAGTCAGAAATTCTACACTGAATGCTACAGAAAGGAAAATGTTAATGAAAGAGGAAATGCCTGGGCTCTAGTCAAGCATTGCTGGCTCTAAAGAGAACATTTCAATGGAATAGGTTTTTGTGAACTTGGGGCATTTCTAATGCTTAATTCAGGTTAAATCATTTGTTAAATACATTCTATTGGCTGAGAAATTCCTGAAGTCCTAAGTAGACGTATGTGAGTGCTTGGGTCTACAAAAATATTAAATAGAAAACCTCATGTTTTTGAAGTCTGTTTTCAGAAGTGAATTTTAGTAAAAAGGGTAGCAGGAGAAATTTGCTAGTTTGACACATTAGCTGGAGTTTCTTTATTGCTTTTCATTTTCTGGTCTATCAGCTGAGGATACTTTCCATCTTTGTGATTGACCAAATATATTTTATATATATATTATATATTTTTTTTAAAGAATAAATTCATCTGAATGAAACCAGATTATCTTCAGATGTTGAAATCCAGTCTTGTTTCAGTTTAGTTACTTACACAGAATTTCAATGCCTCTGCAAAAACTGGG
This sequence comes from Oxyruncus cristatus, assembly GCA_013399855.1. Classification (NCBI taxonomy): domain Eukaryota; kingdom Metazoa; phylum Chordata; class Aves; order Passeriformes; family Cotingidae; genus Oxyruncus; species Oxyruncus cristatus. The sequence continues at coordinate 194,217 of VXAY01003438.1, forward strand.
GTTTTTTTGGAAAGAGCCAAACCATGCTGCTCTGCATTTGTGCACAACTATTGCTTCTTGGTAAAAATGTTGTTCTACCGCTTTCCTGGGACAGTATATTTCCCACATAAAAGTTTAATGCTGTGTAAAATAAATACGTAGGAAGTTTCATTTTTTGTTAAATCAGAAATCCTTGTTAATTTTGGAGTTTGCTCTGGGTGGAAATCATGAATTCTGAGCAGCCGCTTTTATGGGCCATCTTCATGGCAGACGTCAGGTGATTAACTCCTTGGAGAGACTGCAGGTGTGTGCTCCTGTTCAGCTGTAGGAACTTAAGTGTCCAAGAGCAGAAATTGATCTGGCAGACTGCTAGTAGTGGATTTATCAGTACTCAGACAAGTGGTTACACTCGATGTTTTCACTCTGCACAGGAAGTCCGAAGAGTGTATGAAATCCACTTATTTTCTCTTAAAAGGCATTTCTCACAGACGTGCTCAGTTCCTGATCTAGTACCATTCTCATTCAGCAGAGATTTTTGAGTGTTCTCTTTGGCAAATGACTTTTGAAGGTTTATAAATCTTGTCCTTGATTTCACAGCCATCTTCAGTCTTTTTGTATGTGTGTAAGTAACTGCTGAGAATTCAAGACAAAGAATCTGAAACATCAATAATTCACAATTCTCTTTGGTTTCGTTAATACTGGAAGGGATACCTGTTAAACCAAGAGCAAAGTATATCTAAGAGAAGGAGAAAACACAATTACAGCATTGGTTGAATTTGGAATTTCTGTTCTGCAGCAAATTCAAAAGTATTTTAAAAATGTTTTGAATCAGAGTGCAAGCCACACATTTTGCAGACATCCCAGGAAAAAAAAGACATTACAAAATAAGAATCATAATATTTTAAATGTAAATAAATGTATCAATACTTATAAATTTAAGTGTAAATATAAATGTAAAGTTCACCTGATGCAAGAATCATTATTATTAGCTATTTTATACTATTAAATAATAAACTTATTTTGATATTATAATAAAATATTAGTATTTTTATATTTTAATGCATTCAAAATATTTTAAATACATGTTTAAAATTGATACTTTTTAAGTAAATACATTTAAAATTAGCAGTAAGATTACTGTTATTGGAAGTTTTCCTCACTTCTGAAAGACACTGAAAGGTCAGTGTTGGAAGGTTGGACACGTAAGGTTTCTGGAGAATTTCTCAAACTTAGAGTCTAGCTCTGAGATTAAGAATGTTTTACTGGTAAGAGTCTCATATGGCCAACTGAAGCTACAAATCTACGCCTCCACCCTCAGCTTCTGCTGCAATTAGAAGATTCCACAACGCAATTGGTGTGGTAAATAGCAGGAAGATAGGAAGCTGCTGGTCAGAAAAGTAACACTGAAGAAACAGTTTATCATCTAAAGACCCCAGGGGCAGCAGCAGGGTGATTTTTGTTCAGTCTGTCTCCATCAGCAAATATTTGAGTTTTATTTAACTTATCTTGTTCCAGATAAATTTTGTTTTCCAGCAAAGTGAAACTTCACAAATAAAAATTTTAAAAGATTACTGACATTCTAACTTTAAGGAAAAAATAGGAAATTTCAGCTTTGAGGCTCCATGTGAATTGGGACCTGTAGGGATAGTTGAGATTTTGGAAGAATTAGTAATAGGAAAGTTAGAACTTGTTTTCACTTAGGAAGCCTGAAAAGTGCTTTCTCAAGAAGGTTAGATGGTTGGGTTTTTTCCCTTCTGCAGACCAGAGGGGTTGCAGAGAGAGCTGTGTTACCTCTCTCTGCTATGCTGGAGAGAGATAACCCTAGCAGACATGTACAGAGGCCTTGGGAAGGCAGGCGAGAAACAGGGAGGATGCTAAAGGCCCCGGAGAGGGCCAGAACTTGCCTTTTCCATCTGAGGCGCAGTACTGGCTGGCAGAGCCAAGAAGTTTGTAAGTTTTAATGTCTTTGCCTCTGAAATAAACCCTTTTTGAACCCTTTCCACTGTCTTGGCATTCTTGGGGAAGATACCTGCATATGCTTACCTTACAGGTATGGATTAAGATCCCACCTTACACACTTGTTGCTGTATTTGTTACAAGGGTGTAGTGGGCTGAGCTGGAGTTCATTTCCCCATAGTAGCCCTCATAATGCTATGCTGTGCATTGGGAGCTAGAAGGGTGTTGGTAACACACCAGTATTTTGTCTGCTTCTGAGCATCAACACGGTAACATTCCTTCCTCAATTGAGGGCAAGATCTGGGAGGGGACACAAATAGGCCAGCTGACCCAAACTGACCAAAGGGATATTTCATACCACAGGACGTAGCTCAGATATAAAAGCTAAGGCAAGGAGCAGGAAGAGGGGCATTTGTTGTTTCCAATGGCTGCCTGCTAAGAAATCGCTACATGTTTTGAAAGCCCTACTTCCCTGGGCATGCACAGACATAGCTGCTGATGGGAAGCAGAGAATAAACCTTGATATTTTCCACTTTGCCTTTGCACACACGAGCTTTTGCTTTACTAAACTGCCTTATCCCAACCCGTGAGTCTTTCTGTCTGAAAGGGGAGCGATAGAGCAGCTGGGTGGGCACCTGGCATCCAGCCAAGTTCAACCCACTGTTGGGATATGCAGGTGACCTCTGAGTGAATGTTGCCTATACGGGCAGTACAGACAACAGTAAGGCAAGCCCACCAAAATACAATTATGCAAATTACATTCTGGCAGGCCTGGCAATCAGGAACCACTTAAGAAAAGTTGCAGGCAGCATCACACTTCTCTCCTATTTCCCATCCTATCTCAAGCAAACATTAAGAAGGTATGTTATTCCTGTGTAATAACTTGCTTAGTGGGCTTCATGTAGAGGTACCCAAGGTACCACCACTCAGCAGAGATTCACAGCTTGCTTTGGTCTGATAATTTCTCAGCTTTGGAAAGGAAACTTCAACAAACCTGAAAATTCTTGCTCAGGGAGGTGCTTGGAGATGCTGGCTTAATCTCCGTGGTCTTTCCAGCTTAGAGTCAGTCTGAAATAGAGGGGCCAGAGAAGCTCTGTACCTGAAAGTCCTTGCACTGCCAACCAGACCACAGCCTTGATGAAAATATCATTATGAAGCTGGACATGGTAAGAGCGCAGGATCCCCAGGAACCTGCCAGTTAAACTGGCAGAACAGAACATTTTTTTTTCTACATGAATTTGTTTTATCCTTAGCATTTTTTCAAATATTTCATCTTTTAAAAAATTGTATTTCTCTGACAATGACCTTTTCTATCAATTAATTTATTGGTTTTAGTAAGAATGTATCATTCTGTCACTGCCACTGTTGCTCTTCAGAAGGATGAATAAAACACAATGTACATGGTAAGGACACACTTACTCTTGAATACATCAGTTTATGGGTGTTTATTCAGACAGACTTATTAATAAATCTTTTATATATATGTTGTCACCTCCACTCAAAGAAGGCAGGGCTTCCTATGCTATAATCCAGCATAATTTAGGACAAGAGGGCACAATCTTAAAATGCACATGGGGAGGTTTAGGTTAGATATTAGGAAAAAGTTCTTTACAGAGAGAGTGATTGGGCATTGGAATGGGCTGCCCAGGGAGGTGGTGGAGTCACTGTCCGTGGAGGTATTTAAGAAGAGATTGGATGTGGCATTCAGTGCAGTGGTCTGGTAGGCAAGGTGTTGTTAGGTTGAAGCTTGGACTTGATGATCTCAGAGGTCTTTTCCAGCCTAGTTGATTCTGTGATTTTGTGATTCTCTGATTGATTCTGTGATAATTCCTATACGTTAGATTTGGCTTTCTATTTCAATGCTCTTGGAAAGCTTTCTGGAACTTTTCCATTACACAGACTGAATTTGAAAATGTTGTTACGTAATGTTCATGGAAACACAAATTTTCAAACACTTCATCATTTTTTTTTTTTCCTCGGGGATTCAAATTTAGGGCTGTGCAAACAACATGACCACTAAACATAAAAGTACATGAATTTCGGTAGAGCTAATATGAGCAAGACTTCACTGCTCTCTTCTTGTATAAATTTCTCAGTACAGTCAAGAGTTTTCTGTATTCTTAATAACATCTTTTAGAAATAACACAATGAAAAATTATTAATCTTGCAGAAAAATCCTTATCAAACAAAAATTTATGATGTTTTATGTAATAATACTTTCAAACATTGCACAATTAATGTTTACCTCATTTGATTTGATTTTCTCCCATATAATTATTATTTTCAATATTTTTTTCTTTTAAAAAGGATTTCATCCCTTTCAGACAATTTTTTTCTTAGTTACTCATGTTTGTCCCACAAGGCTGAATCTGGGACATACCAATCATTCTGTGGCAAAACACTAATACCATGATAAATCTGGGTTTATGGCTTCATGACTGAAAGAAACAAAAAGAAAAATGGGGTTGTGAAAGCACTCACAAGATCAAAGAAATGCAGTGGTGAAATAAACTTTCCTGTTACCTTATATATACTACACTAATCTTTCTGAAGAAAACATTTGGCACCTGACATTGTGAAAGTCTACATTTGCAATACTTTAGGTAAACTGCTGCTATTTTCAAATCAAAACTCCTCACCGTGTGTTTTATCAGAGTGCAGTGAAAGGTATTGCTTTTAGTATTCTGATCACTCTTATCACAGATAAACTTTTGGATCCAAGCTTTCCTTTGGTTTTCGTGCTGCCAATAAAGCATTTACATTCTTCATTACCAATTCGGAGACCTTGTCTAACTCGAAATAAAATAAAAGAAAGCCCTATCTTTCCTGCAAACGTGACTTTGATTCATCTTGAGTATAAATCATCTATCATGGATTAGTTTGCAGCAGGAGTTTAAAATGAAATTGCTGACAGGCTTAGCACTTAAGCCATTTTCCGTGTCAGCTTCTGTTGAAGGGACTTTTCTTCCTTCTAAATTCCACTTTTTTTAAGTTTTTGGTTTTATTTTAGCTATTTCTTAAAGCAATTATCGTGATCATACGTAGCATTGTTTCCACTGACAGATTTCCACTGAATAATTGGAAGAGGAAACCAGTAGTTTTTTCTTGTGAAAAAGGGGCATCTGGACCGTATATATGCTAATAAACTAATAAAGGATAAGTCATGAGTGGAGTGCATGTATGAAATTGTCCACTTCACGTAATTCTTAGCCATGTATGAAGTTTTCCTGTACTATCCCCTGTTGTTGCAAATAACATGTGAGTATAGCTTGGAAGTTCATGTGGGGTAGGGACTGTTCACAAACAGAGTATGGTTGAGGCTGTCTTACACTGTGGGACAACGTGAATGAGATGACTTGGCTCTATGGCTGTGACTGGTGCTGTGCAACTTGTACTGGAAGCCGGAAAGCAAGACATTTATTCATAAGCCTTAGGTACTTGGACATTGCCTGAAAAACCAAGGAACACTCCAGACAGTCCACAGGGGTCATACAGAATAGGAAGTCTTGTAACACACAAACATATCAAATACAGGCTGAGAAAGTTGAGACTGTTCAGCCTGGAGAAGAGAAGGTTGCATGGAGACCTCATAGCAACCTTCCAGTATCTGAAGGGAGTCTACAGGGAAGTTGTAGAGGGACTCTTTGTCAGGAACTGTCGTGGCAGGACAAGGACTAATGGGTACAAATTGAAAGAGGGGAAATTTAGGTTAGATATTAGGAAGAAATTTGTTACTGTGGGAGTGGTGAGACACCAGAACAGGTTGACCAGGGAGGTTGTGGATGCCCCAAGGCTGGCAGGTTGGATAAATCCTTGAGCAACCTGCTCTAACAGGAGGTATCCCTGCCAGTGGCAGGACGGGTTGGGACTAAATGATCTTTAAGTCCATTTCAACCCCTTGATGTTCTATGATTCTATGATTCTACTATATTTCTTGGAAGGAATTTTTTTAATAACCTCTCCAGGGCTAGACATGTCTCTGGGTATCTATCCCTGTGCATGGGCACCAGGGAGATGTAAAACTGCATGGGAACGAAAGAAAGAAATATAGCACTGCAGTGTGGTGATGAAAGCATTGCTTTTTCTAAAGCAATGAGAATCCGTGTTTCAAGAACTGAAGCATTCATGATGAAATCAGAGGGGTGTGTAGAACAGAAGAAGACAAATCTCACACAAACTTGCCCATCTTCTCCAAATTGTACAGAGAAATAGCAAATTGTAGAGATACATATCTTTTGAACGGAAGTCTCTTCAGGGAAACATTGTTAGCTAGCCTCCCTAAAGGATCACAGAAGTGAATTAACACATATGCAGGATACAATGGAAACTGTTTGACAAAACTTATCTCCATTTACATTCTATAAATATAAATGAATCAGTACCAAACAACTACCTTTTAATAACTTAGGGAACTAATCTCTACAAGTGAGAGAGGAAAAAACATATAGAATTCCATGTGTTCTCTTTAGCTCCATGTCCTGAGACAGGGAATTCCCAGAGCTCTATTCAGTTTTTATGCCTAACTCTAAACTAAACCATATCTAACTACAGCAAAGGAAACAATCTTTTGTTAATAATAGACAGCAATCTCTGAAGTTCCTATGCTGTATCATAAGCAGTATGGCTCTTCATAATTTATGCTGTCTGCCCTAACCATAATTCTAGCCAATGGTTAGTACTTCCAGCTATTAGTTCCTCACCATCTGAACAGTATCTTCAGTCTTTAGGTTATCCAGTCTAAAGCTGGTCTTACCCTGGCTGTCAATATTCACTGAAAACAAGTGAAAAAAACCATATAGATCCCAGAAAAACTAGTCACTTTGTGATCCCTAATTTCCTAAATCCTTCAGAAACAAAATGAGATATGCAACATTTATATTCTCGAGCCACTAAAATCTCAACCTGAGACAAATCCAAGCCATAAAACAAATATTCACCTCAAGATAAACTTTCCTAAATTTAACTTAACAGTCATTGCCCGGAAGTGAAACCCAACAAGAAAACATAGAAACAAGACTGGAAAGATAAAATTTAAAAAGACAATATACAGGCATTATAATTCCTCTGCATAATGCTGAAGAGTATGCAGTTTCAAGCATTCAGAGGAGCTTTTCACTTTGCAACTCTCAAACCCTGAGTCCAGCCCTAACTCTAAATCCAGCAACAGTCAGCAATTGCAACTCTCCAGCAAAACAGAACAGACACAAAGCAACAGTTGTCCTTAACATCACCCTTCTTAATCTTGAGTTGTGTACCCTTCTTCAGTTTGTAGATTCCCAAACATTAGCCCAAACATAAGTGCTGAACTTAACCAAGGTCATGGAACAAATTATAAGAAAAAAAGAGCATAAAGTATTATCCTAAAACAACTCTTTTTCCTTATTCTGAGGGCAAGACACCAGATGTTGAAATGGGTTCTTCAGTTATTGCATTTCCCCAAATAACCTTACCCTCAAAAATAATTCTAGCCAAAGGAACCACCCATCCAGTGAAGGGAACATAAGCTGTTTACCACAATTGGCTCCAGACTTCTCTTCGGTCTTCTCTCTGAAGGCTGCTCAGTCTCAAAGACAAAACTAGACCCAAGCTGGATTGGCAAGCTCCAACATAACAGTAATCATGACAAGAACCATACACAAAGTAAAAAAAAAAAAAAGTATCGATGGCAGCTCTATTCCAAAGCCTTGTGGGCAGAAAAGAATTAATTGGCTTCTCCAAGCTTTTATATTACCAAAATGTAATTCAAATCTAATCTTAACTCTAGTGATTGCAACAGGACACATTCTACCCATTCTCCCACTAAGAAACATAAATTCCTGATCTCAGTCAATACCAGCCCAAGTTTAGGATGAGGTTTATTTTTTTGGAAATAAATTGTGTTGTCTTACATTGGAGAGAAAGGTCAGCCGGACATATTTGGGTTAAACTTCTGAATTAGATTAGAACTTGAAATGGTTTTCTCTGAAGGTGCTCTAGGGAGATTCCTGAAAATATTTTGAAGCACACCTTAACCTACAAATGCATTTTGCAGAGTCAGTGGGAACCACTGTTACTCATATAGTAAGAAGGCCCCAAACACCACTTGGAGGATTAGGTTTATAAGTGAAAATCAGATGAAAAGTTAACCTGACCTTGAAATAAGCTATGCAGCAGCAGGGGAACCTGGACTGTGCTAGAGTGACAAGATTACTGAAATGTCACTTAACCATAACTTTGTTTTTTTACAGGAGATCAGTTAGATGTGTTCTGTAGCTACTGATCTATATGGCACAGTGTGCAATTTTATGCTTTGAAGTGTCAGGATAAGTTTGAATTCATCCTCAAACTAGGGAATTAATTTCTACCTTCCAGAGGAATCAAAGAATAAGTTGACTGAAAATGTTCCTCAACTGGCTGACCTACCAGGCAAGTGGCAAAGGTCCTTAACTGCTGTGCAGCTGCACCAGTTAACACTGCTATCACTGTAGTTAGGGAGAGAGAAGGTGTCAGTGGCGGTCATTCCTTGTCAGAGAGAGGGCAGAGTTAGGATTACCACTAGGATGATTTTGAAAAAAAGGATATCTGACAATATCAGTCATATGGAGTGCCAAGCCTCCTGCCAAGTCCAGGTAAGGCGCACGAAGGATAAGGATTAGTGGTACAGGAATCCATGTCCACAGCCAAGGATAACAGCAGTCCATCCTTGCATAATAATTCTCACTGGCTAGAAATCTGTCCAATCTGACAGTTTTTGATGATTAAGGACCTATCGCGGACACTGCAAATGTGTCTGTGACTTCTGCTTCTGCTTTTATTCTCTTTTCCAACAGCAACATGTTTTTGTAGTAAATTCAGCACTGACTTCGAGAGGTAGGTGTGGGTAAATGTCCTTATGGAAAACATACTGGAAAATCACAGGTGCATAAGGTGCATATGAGTAAAGTGAGGTAATTATGTGGAATGGTGTGAAAGAATGAGAGTGGATGCAATATATGTCACAGACAAACTAAGACCTTATGTACCACAATTGATGACCTCAGATCAGAACTCAGACAAGATCAACTGTAGATGTTGCCTGTGACTATAGAGCTCTGATTCTGAACCATCTTCAGTTTTCTGAGGAAGCTTAAGAAGTAGTCTTTAGCCTAACCTTCCTTTGTACAAATATATCAGTGAGGCGTCATATTAATAACAAAGAGGCTTAAAGAAAGAACAAATGGAACCCTTGAATAGACCTTTAATAATTAGAATTATCTATTAATTGGTGACTTATGTACAAAGGGATAGCTTGAAAATACCACTTAAGAGAATTACACATCTCACCCATGGAAATAACTGTTCATTTGGGGAAAAATCTAATGGAATGTGGGTGGAAATTAAGGTGTTCTAAGTGGAAAATAACGTGATGAAAAAAACAGGACTGTATATTTCCAGGGAGTTGTGGTTTTGTGTAAAAATACCATCATTAAAAGTTCATCATTCACTTTTCTTCTTTAAGCAACCTTATAGGAGTCAGCAATCACTATTTCCAAAACCAAGTTGTTTTCCCACATAAATAAGTTTGGTAAAAGGAAAGGATCCTGTACAGACAAAACTATATGCACTGTGTGGGGAAAAAAAATCACAAAATATATATGCGTGAAGTATGGTCTCAGTGACATCTGTGCTTCTTTGGACTAACTGAAAGGAAAAACTACTCAAGACTTTTTAAAGAAATCTATGAATGCAATAAAATAAATTCCAAACAAGTGATTCATACTGAGCTGAGACCCCCAAGAGTTGGTATGATGCCTTCTCTCCTCTGCTAGGAGCCAAATACATACGGACTCACTCTGGCATATATATGAGGTTGTGAATTGACTAATTAACCTTTAAGGAGGCCAAGGAGAGAAAACTCCGTATAGAATGTAGAGAATGGAGTTTTCTGAAGGGTCAGGCTTAGCACACATAGAAAGTGCTATGATAAGAAAAACATTACTCTTGCACATTTAAAAAGGGCTGTTCTGGAGACTGATCTTTCTGAGAGAAGAGACAAATTGCTGATAACAAAAAAATAACTGAAATATCTTTTCCTTTATGATAAATAAATGACCCAACAAGTAAATAGATCATTGTTTCCTCCTTAGTGATCCAAAGCAAAGAAATACCTTCAGGTGTTTTTGCAGGGACAGGGCACAGAAACTACAATTTTATTAGTAACTTAGAAAAAGCTATGGCACAGATTCCAGCACTGACATGCATTCATCTGTACTGTTTCATTTCTAGACACTTCCCTAACACAGTTTCAATGTGTGTCAGATGGTGTCTGTGAGCAGTTTTGAGGACAAGTAATGGGAAACGAGAGAGTTTGGTCATACAGGTACAAGCCATACTGTGTTCCTGAGCAAAAAGACAAGTAGTATTTCTAGCATAAAACCAGACAGAAGAGTCTTCAAGTGCTGCGTGGAGAACATTTCTTGAAAGACGGTGTGAGCACATGACTACATATTGAGTTTTATGGAAATGTTTCTTCTAGTAAACAGTTTGCAGTGTCCCTTTTACAAAGAAGCAGTTGTCTTCAAAAGTTCCAAGGTTTGTGGGCAGCTCCCAAAGCCCCAAAAGCATCAATTCTCTGGATGCTAAAAGCTAACAGTTTCATACTCATTTTGTAGCTTGTACAGTGTTAGACCTGTGTTAGTATGGGAGAAGGAACACATCACTTGAGCATTTATTTAATTTAGTTACACTATGGACAAGTATATGTCATTCTATTTCACACATTTCAGTCTCTCAGAGAATTACAGTATATTAGATCAACATATTAAGCCACCAAATACTAGACATCTAGCTCACTTTCAGAAAGAAATTCATCAGGGAGTTTTTGAAATAATAATCCAAACAGTAAAATTTATGCAGTTTATAAATTAAGGAATTATTTTACAGTTTATCCTAGGAATGTATTTACAGCTATATATACAGCAATAACTCAAGAATCACCCAAATGATGTAAAATATTATGGCAGATCACAGATGTGATATAAGTACAGCCCTGTCCTGCATAATACATCTTTCATCTAACTGCTATTTTGCTTGTGTCTACCAGAGGACAAGATATGTGTCATCAGTTTGCAGAGACAAAAATTCAGTTATAATCTCTGGTTCACACTCTCTGTAAACAAACATGTGGAAATATTCTATATACCCTTTGAATTTTTAGACAAAATCGATTACTACGTAACTAGTTACTCAAATGCATCTCAGAAATACATAAGGAAACATGGAGTATGTAAAAGCTTTTCTGTGTTGTTCCTCTAGCTAGAAGCATATTCATACTTTACACTGTTAATTCATCATTTGGTTTACTATGATACGTCTACATTAACATTTCACTGAACTTAACCACAGTTAATTAATTACAGGGCCACCAAGTTGATTAGAGGGATGCAGCACCTCTCCTATGAGGAAAGGCTGAGAGAATTGGGATTGTTCAGCCTGGAAAGGAAAACATTTCAGGGTGACCTAATTGTGGCTTCCCATACCTGAAGGGAGCCTGTGCAAGAAAGATGGAGAGAGACTTTTTACAAGGCTATGTAGTGATAAGACAAGAGATAATGGCTTTAAACAGAAAGAGGGTAGGCTTACACTATATATTAGGAAGAAATTCTTTACTGTGAGGGTGTTAAGACACTGGGACAGGTTGCTCAGAGAAGCTGTGGAGTCCCATCCCTAGAAGTGTTCAAGGCTGGGTTGAACAGGGTTCTGAGTAACCTGATCTAGTGGGTGGCATGTCTGCCCATGGCAGGGAGGTTGGAACTTGATGATCTTTAAGGTCCCTTCCAACCAATGCCATTCAATGATGGTAAGATAATGGTCAGGGCTACACCTTTAAAGAAAATATCCCTCAAGTCATTATGAACTGGGTGGTCTCAGAACATGCAAACTGGATTCCTTTTTCCTGAAACTCAGCTGAGCAATGCACTTCAAGGAAGCATTAAATGAGCTCCCACCACTGATGGACATATTACCCACTAGACTGAACTGGAACTAATCTGAAGTAAAACTTCCTGAAACACGTACAGGGAGGACACTGGTCCTGGGCACCAGCTTGGATCTACAAACCTACACTAAATGCCTGTAGTAATGGGTAGTGTAAATGTTGCTTTTAAATGCCATGTCTCTCCAGAAGGATGCAGGTACTTAATGAGCTACACGTGCAAACTGTAACAGCAAGTAGCTATAGTAGTCAAAGTTTAAGTTAATTTAACACAGAACAGACATAATAAAAGATTATTTGTAGGGGCTCACTTTTGGAATATAGAAAACCTACATATAAAATTCTTAAAGACCACAAATAGTTCTAATTCCTCTTTCTTGCAAAGAGCATCATTCATCCCAGTATAGAGTATGAACTCCAATTTACTTTAAAGTTTACTACTCCTTCGCATTAAAATTTCCACTTCTAGAAAAGAAATAGCATACTAAATCCATCAGAAACATGACTGTAATTTTGTTTAAATGAGCTAGATTTATTTGTTTTTCCTTTAAATTTTGTGTGTTCAAATTAATCTGCTTTTTGCACTTGCATGCATTTTGCATTCCTGAGGGCATAACAAACTACTGTGGAACTGATTGAGCCTTGGGTTTTCTTTACACCCATCCACATCAATTTAACAGCTGTTTTCATTTTTTTTTTTAATTTGTCATCTTAATTTATTTATAAATGTGGAATATCATAGATTATTATCTTCCCATGTAATACTGAAATTAATTTTCTTCTTGGCAAAAATGTCATCAACTTTTGTATGTAAAAGTAAATATAAAACTGTGTAATCTAAAAAAATATACAGTTAAAAACCCCCAGCTTAATATGGTATATTCTTTATAGTTTAGTTTTCCCCTCTAAGTGTTAGACTTTGTATTCTGTAAAAAGTTCTCACTACCTTGCAGACATACAACACATTCTACCTCCTCTTTATAAAATCAACTTTTTTCAAAAATAACAAATCAAAATATATACTTGCCCAAGGACTTGTCCTTGTGAAAGCTTTGTTTAGATTTTATATATAAAGTAATAACTGATACCTTTTATACTGTACTTACTAATTATTTATATTATGAAAATTACACATTTATTCTTCTATACATATGATTCATTTGTTTAATTTCTCTAATGTGCTTGCCAAAAGGAAGTAGAAAACTTCTTGTTTCACTTGATGAATAAATATGATTTATTTATTGTGTGAGAATGGGGTGGAGTTTACCCATACCACATAGAATTCAGTGCATTACTAGGCTGTTCTACTGCTAGGAATGAAAAAAACCAACCAAATGAAACTATGCATATAATTAAATTATTTTAAAGCACATATTTATATGTTGCTAAGAAAACACTTTTTTTACCTAAAAACCCCTCATTTTCATTGTAGTATAGGTTTTACAAAGCTGACAAAGCCAGTTTTATCTGTGAATCTACTCCCTGACTTATACATTTAATGAATATTGGGTTTAATTTCTCAAAATTAAAATAAATAATAATATTCATATCTTCTTAGTCATCTGCTTTAAAAAATAATCACATCTTAAGAAAATAATACTATCAAAATATATGTTGTCTGGATCCTTAGCTGGTGTGATTGGTCTTCACAAAGTTAAAAACACACACCTGCAAGGAATTATTAGAGCTGAATCCAGACTTGAATTTTTATCACCTTTTTCCACTGTTTATTAAGGGTCTAATCATCCTATAAGTTAGAATCCCTTGACAGCACTCTGACCATGTGTAAACATCTCAGTCTTCACCTTTTAGCACATTTACAATACCAGAGAAATTTGCAAGGACCTTCCTGACAGGTAAAAATCTAACGCGGGGGGTGGAATCTTGGCTCCGTAAAAGTCAGTGGCACACTCCTATTGAGTTTCCTGCACCTAAAATTTTCTCCAGAGTAATAAAACAAGATTCTATGAACAAAAGATAGAGTCCTAAATATAATTTATGAACTACAACAGTGCAGTTAGGCACCTCTTTCTGGTTAGCTGTGGAGCAAAGCAAAGAATATTACCTCTTAGAAACTCTGGGAAAATCTGCTGATAATGTCAGTTTCCTCACATAAACACATCCTGACACAAAGCCTTCAGTGGTAGCTATAGGATTTAATAGGGAACCTCCAAGAGAACTCTGCTTTCCAGCAATGTTTTTTACATTACTGTTCCTAGTGTGAATATAAAAGTACATTTGGTTGATAGACTACATGTATTTACATTGGATTATTTTTTTGGCTATGTGATATCCCAGCTTTCTCTATGATCTGCAGGTTTATGAGGAAAAAGAACATCTTAGAACAATTATGAGAGTTACTACAACACAATTGAGACCAAGAAATTATTTTTTCTCATTTTTGGCTTTTCCTTTGCTCATGTTGATGAAAATGGCTAAGCTCTTTCTGGATAGAAAGTTTTGAAGGAAATGGACAGCACAGCTGAGCAACGGGAAAAAAAAAAAAAAAAGAAAAAGTTTTGCAACGTGACACAGTCATGTAACATGCGTCCAGGTCATAAACTTACCTTGGGAAAAAACAGATGCAGGAAAAACAGGTTCAAGGGCATTTACACTGGAAAGTGCACCTTCTTATTTACTAGTTTTCACAATTTTTACTCTACTTCAAAAAAAAGCTGAACCACAAAATCAGTTAATGGCTAAACCAGGCAACTCTTCCATTCTTTTTCTCTTCTTTTCCCAGCAGTATGGGGATTTATGTGCTATTTCCTATGCATAGATAAGTAAACTTTATGGAATACCGAAAAAAAAAGTGAAGCACTTACAGGAAACAGAATTTTGATACTCCTAGAAAATCACTGGAGACCTGATCTAAACCTCTCCAATGTCAATTAAAATATTGGTATACATTAAGGATATGGTGGAAGATAATGCTGAAAATACAGTCCCTTTATATAAATTGATATTACCAGCATTCTGAATTAGCTTTAATTCCTAATCTCAGAAAGATGTAAAAAAAATTAGGAGAGTTTCACTGATGGGTACTAAAGATAATCCATTAATCTATGAATAAATTACTCCTTTTGGTCTGAAGGAAAATGTAAGGGGATAGAATCATAAAAAACCCATAAATCAAATATTAGTTTTCAGAGACAAGTAAGAAAATACATTTTCAAACCATTAAAAGAAATACTTGAAGAGCCATAACTGATTTAGCCATTAAAGATGACTTTGGCAAAAGCCACCTTCGAAGTCAAGAATTTAATGAGATCTAAAAAACACTTTAATACACATGTTTAACAGTGTCCCTTCTCAGGCCATAGCAGGATTTTATTTAACCAAGGACTTCTTTAGAGCATCTCCAGCTGGAACATGGGGATTCGTTCACAAACACTGACAGTCTCAGACTCTTCATCTGGTTTTTCCACTAGAAAATGGAAGAAAGCTGCACATAAACTCTGAATGCCTGTGGGAAAAAGTTTATCTTGAAGCTCTGGCTTATCAATAAGAGTTAAAATGACAACACATATCAATATTTAATCTTTCCCAGAGGCTGAAACAAAGCATTTTAATTGAAATTTTAACTTCCAATAAAGTGGAACATCCTGGATGAGACAAAAGTGTTACTCCTGAGAGAATATTCATGAAAACAACATTCTGCTTGTGAACATCCTCTCAATATTGCAGCAAAGTAGGTTCTTTGAATGTATTCCAGCATAATATAACCAAATCAAAGAGAAGTTAAGTTTCAATAATGTCATTGTTGAAAGATCTTATAGCATGAATGAATTCTGATGTGAAGCAACTAAATATGCTGGGTTTGGCACTTAAGAGAGCCTTCTCTCCAAAACATTTACTTAGTCCTCAAGTACAAAAGTGCCCTCGAGGAGTGAGAAAACAACAACTTTACTCAGTACTTAGTATATCTAATTAGGTCAGTATCAATCCAGAGCAGCAGCATACACTTCATTGCAGCTGGTAATGTTGAGGATGCAGTTAATTCCTCACAGGTGGCAGAGGAATTACCTCCCATTTAAGGATACTGAAAGCTGGTTCAGCAAGTACACTGACTTGCAGAGAGATTCTCAGTGCTGTCCTGGTGAAATGGAAAAGGGAATCTGGCAGAATTCACTATTAATGGTATTCAGTAGAAGGCCTGATACTTAAAGTTGAAATTTTCATGTCCATATTTTCAAAATAGTCTTAAAATCACAATGAAAATGTATTTATTATTTGCTAGGAGTATCAAGGTTGGAGACCTGGATAACACAAGAGTTATTATAAATCAATCTACAGTTTCAGTAAGTGGTAGTTTAGGGATTTTCTTGATAGCATGTCCTTGAGCATGTGGAATGGAAAAAGATTCAGAAAGAGACATCTCTGAGTTCTGGGAAAGCTGCTCAGTGAGTTTATTTCACTTTACAAAACCAAGTTAAGAAATCACATGATTAGTAACCAAAATCACCTAAATTATAAAAATGTTTTTGTAGTGAAAAGCATAGGATTCAATTAAACACTTTGTCACACAGAACTTCAGGTAAGATGATTCAATGGCCAAGAAAAGTACACTGTGGTCACTGAAAAGCAGTTACCAAATACAAATGTTGTCAGTCTGTGTGGAAATACAACTCTTCATGTTTACCAGTAAGGAGATTCCTAAGTTTGCCATAGGTGTTATAGCAATGGGGATGTTTTCTTGTGTCTCTTTGTTTGGGCAGATGAGTTAAAATCTGCTAGTTACCATCCCTGAAGCTTAACTGAACTTTGGAAAGATCTCCTCTGCAACACAGCAGATAGTACTATACATGGGCTCAAGAAATCACTGCAGAGTGAATTATTAATAAATAAAGATAAGTGGCATTTGTCTGGAAAAGATCTTCATCCTATAGTAATGTGGAATAACTATGATAATATTAAACTATATAAACTGTTAGTATTAAAAATATTAACAGCATTGAGAATAGAATGAATTTAATTAGTTTTCTGGTATCAATTGCATAAATACAGTCACCTTCTTTCCCAAAACGGCCACACAGTACATGTTACAATACAGTGTTTAATGATGTATGGGTAACCTATTTTATTAAGTCCTTTTCAATATGAAGCAAACATCACCTTTTTAACTAATCATATATTTCACATTCTAATAAACATGTGAATCACCTGAAATTATACTTAAAGTTGCATATAGCGTGTGCTTCTCCATTCCTGTGGCATCCCATGGAACATCATACCCATGAAAAATATTATGTTCTAAGGATTCCAGAGTTTGGTTTTACTCTGATGGGATCCTGAAGGCCGTGTTAAACTGATCAACTGTGATTTACAGCTAGTTTTTCTTCTGCCTGAAAAATGTACAACTGAGCTATTTAAAACAGTAGCTGTTTTCCTTATTCATCTGGTTTGGATCACACTAATCCTACGTTTGGATGAATGATAACAAGAATTTAATGTTTATGATGTTCCCAAGTATTTTCAAAGTATTACACAACTGCAGTGTCACAATCACAGCATGAATCTATAGTTTAGTCCTAACCCTCCCTGCCATAGGCAAGGACACCTCCCACTAGACCAGGTTGCTCAAGGCCTGGCCTTGAACACTGCCAGGGTTGGGGCATCCATAACCTCCCTGGGCAATCTGTTCCAGTGTCTAACCCCCCCTCACAGTAGATAATTGCTTCCAAATATCTAGCCTAAATTTCCTCCCTTTTTCAATCTGTACCCATTACACCTTTTCCTATCACTATGGTTCCTGGTGAAAAGTCTCTCCTTCAGCTTCCCTGTAGATCTCCTTCAGATACTGGAAGGTTGCTTATCAGGTCTCCACACGGCTTTTGTAGGGTAGGTGCTCCAGTCCCCTTATCAACTTCATGTCCCTCCACTGGACTTGCTTCCAGCAGTTCCATGTCCCTATATTGGGGGCACCTGAACTGCATGCAGTACTCCAGATGCAGAGGACACACAAGAGCAGAGCAGAGGGGCCAAATCACCTCCTTAGGCCTGCAGGCCACACTCCTTTTGATTCAGCCCAGGATGTGTTTGGCTTTGTGGGCTGTGAGCTCACACTGCCAGCTCGTGTTGAGTTTCTCAGCAACCCACAAGTCCCTCTCTTCATGGCTGCTGTCAATTCATTCTCTGCCCAGCCTGTAGATGTGCCTGGGATTGCCAGAATCCAGCACTTTGATTTTTTGAACTTCATGAGGTTTGCATCAGCCCACCAAGTGTGTCAAGGTCCCTCTGAATGGCATCCTTGCCCTCCAGAGTGTCAACTGCACCACACAGCCCGGTGTCAGCAGCAAACTTGCTGAGGGTGCTCTCAATCCCACTGCCTGTGTTGCCGATAAAGACGGTGAACAGTATCAGTCCCAGTACTGACCCATGAGGGACACCACTCATCACTGGTCTCCACATGGACAATGAGCTGTTTTCCATAACTCTTTCCATGCATCCAGCCAGCCAGTTCTTTATCCACTGAGTGGTTCATCCATCAAATGGAGGAATTTAGAGACAAGGGTGTCATGTGGGCAGTGTTGAACACTTTGCATAAACCCAGGTAGATTATGTCAGTTGCTCTGCCCCTATCCACCAGTGCTGTAGCCCTATCGCAGAAGGTCACCAAATTTGTCAGGCAAGATTTGCCCTTAGTAAAGCCATGTTGGTTGTTACCAATCACCTCTTTGTTTTCTATATGCCTTGCAGGAGAATCTGCTCCATGATCTTGCCTGGCACAGAGGTGAGACTGACTTGTCTGTAGCTTCCCAGGTCCTCTGCTTTCCAATTTTTAAAAGTGGAGGTTTTATTTCCCTTTTTCCTAGTCATCAGGAACTTCACTTGACTGCCACAGTTTTTAACAAATGCCACATAGTGGCTTACCAACTTGGTCTGCCAGTTTCCTCAGGACCTTCGGATGAATCTCATAGGGTCCCATGGACTTGTGCACATTTAGGTTCCTTCAATAGTCTTGAACCTGATCCTCTCCTACTGTGGGCTTAGGGTCTTCCTTCTCCTGGTCCCTGCATTTGCCTTCCTGACTTGGGTGGTGTAGCAGGAGCAATTTTCATTGAAGACTGAAGCGTAGAAGTCATTGAGAACCTCAGCCTTCTTTTTGTCCAGGGTAGCCAGGGCTACTGTTTCCTTCTGGGGAGAGCCCACATTATACTAGTCTTTCTTTTGCTTGCAACATCTTTATAGAAGTCCTTCCTGTTATCCCTGATATCCCTGGCCAGATTCAGTTCTAAATGAGTGTTGGCTTCCCTATCCTTATCCCTGGGAAATAAAAATTTCCCTGTATTCCTCCCAGGTCACCTGTCATCATTTCCATCTTCTGAAAGCTTCTTTTTCTCTCTGAGTTTGCTCAGCAGCAACTCATCCATCCACGGAGGCCTCCTGGTATTTTTGCCTTATTTCCTCCTTGTTGGGATGCATTGCTCCTAAGTTTGGAGGAGGTGATCCCTGGATATCAGCCAGCATTTTTGGGCACCTCTGCCCTCCAGGGCTTTATCCCATGGGACTCTACCACGTAGGTCCTTGAAGAGGCCAAAGTCTGCTCTCCTGAAGTCCTGGGCAGTGAGCTAGCTGCATGACTTCCTCGCTGCCCTGAGGATCTTGAACTCCACTATCTCATGCTCACTGCAGCCAAGGCTGCCTTGGAGCACTACATTCCCTGTCAGCTCCTTCCTGTTGGTGAGCACATGGTCCAGCATAACACCTCTTCTGTCGGCTCCTCAATCACTTTTATAAGGAAATGGTCATTGACACGCACACATAAGGAACCTCCAGGATTGCTTGTGCCCTGCCATGTTGTCTCTCCAACAGGTATCGGGGTGGTTGAAATCCCCCATGAGGACCAGGGCATGCAAACGTGAGGCCACTCCTATCTGCCTGTAGAGGGTTTCATCCACACCATCCTCCTGATTGAGTGATCTGTGGCAGATTCCCACTATAACACCTCCCTGTTCCTGCCCTCCCTTTAATCTTGATCTACAAGCTCTCAGTTGGCACCTCATCCTTCCTTAGGCAGAGTGTATGTTCCATACACTTCAGCTGGTCATTGACTTAGATGGTCACACCCCATCCTCATCTCCCTGACCTATCTTTCCTAAAAAAGCCTAAAGCCTTCCATTCCAATGCTCCAGTCATAGGAGCCATCCCAGCATGTCTCTGTGATGCCAGTGATATCATATTCCACACATGTGTGCACACATCTGTTGTTCCACTTGTTCATTTCCCATACTATATGCATTTGTGTATTGGCATCTGAGCAGGACCCTGGATAAAGCTGACTCGCTGACTGGAGTATCTGGAATGCCTTTGCACTGTTTTGGGGATCCATTACAAGTATTGGCTTCTGACTGGTATGATTGGGATGGATAGGTGGCCCCCTCTCTTGACAAATCTAGGTTAAAGCCACCTTCACTAGCCTGGCAAGTCCCTGAACAAAGATACTTTTTCCCTTCTTTGTCAGATGGACCCATCATCCCCCCCATAGATCAGGCTTGCCAAAGCAAGACCCATGCTCTGACATAGTAAGTTTCTCCTCATTAACAGGAATTGTCTCTACTGCGTTCTGAGTAGTAAATCACAATGACATATTTTAAAATTTCAGTGAGAGCCACTGCTTCAGAGACCTTTGATTCATTAGAAAGATCATTAATTGATGTTCAGAAAAGAATAGATACAATATTTTCAAAATTACTGTTTCAAAAGCAGTCTGAAGCATGTTTGTATGTCTGTTTATCTTTCTACAGATCTCTGCAGAAGAGACATAAAAAGAGAAAGACTTTTTGGGGTTTCCATGATTATTGTTTTACCACAGCTGGCATAGAACTCAGGAAAACATTATGAACAAATATATTCCATTCAAGGGCAAAACTGCAAAATATTTGGAGACTGAGATCCGGTGTGGATGTCTAGGGAAATCAGCTTTCATCTCACTCTCCTGTGAAGCTCATTTGTTCAAGCTTTATTGTATCAGAGTTAATTGTTTTTCCTTTTTATGTAGACCAGGAGGAAAACTCCCGTATTCTCAAGAGAATAACAATAAATTTCCTGGATCCTCCCTGACATTTCCCTACTGTCATCTAGAAAACATTTCAAGAGGAAGTATAGTCTTTATACCCAAGGGTCTATGTTTACTTCTCTGAGACTGAGATGGCATGTGCTTCTTTTTTTAAAACAAAAATTGATTTTATGGGTTAGGCTGTTCAGACAAAAGTTTTGACACTGTGCAAAATACAGGCCATTCTTTAAACACCTTCAGGCCTTTAGAGCCTAAAGTACTGGCATTTCTTTGACTGTGTTCTGTGAACTAAAAATGTCTCAGAACAGTAAACCAGGAAACCACAAGTGTTTTGCTGATCTCTTTCCCTGCTATATTTTCTGAGGAAACAGTATTGACATTCAGTTAAGATTTAGGCTTGCAGATAATCAAAAGCTCAACATCATTGATGCTGCCTTCAAGTGGTCATTTCTTGCAAGACTCTTACCTAAGTAGTAAACACCAGATGCATTCCTTGCACAGACACCATCTCAGCTCAGGATCTGGAAACACATCCCACATCTGAAGCGGAGACCATGAATCATGGTTCCTGGTCATCAGTCAGATTCCCAAATGCCAGTGCACAGCTGGACTGGTTTGCACTTTCACAATACAAGCTGCAAAAACAAAGATGTGTGTCTATAGTGTCCCTTAATTCCTTTTCGAACCCTGGTAGAGAGCTCTAATGAAGATCTATAACTTTTAAGACGTCACAGGTTGACTGAGGGCTGTTGCCCTTCTTTGAGAACCCTTCACAGCAAAATTTCAGATTCCAAATTTAAATCCAACAGGAGGGATTGAAATATGTCAGCATTTATGTCACTTGTCAGTGAAACGGTGCTAAAAGGCCTGTAGCCCACTGCAGGTGAGGTTGTCACCCTGGCAGTCCCCCCATCCAGACACCAGCCAGGCTGCAGCTCCTGCCCCTCCACCCAAATCACGTAGCTCACACATACCCATGGGCCCTGGACCCCAGTCTTCTGAGCTGTCCATGTAGGGGGCTGCATCAGGGTCCTTACCTCTCTGAGGGTTTATTGGAGTTCCCCTGTCTGCCACAGTGAGTGGAGACGGGAACTTTTTATCACATAACATACAGTAAATACTTTCTTTTGTTGTTCCTATTCTCAAAACCCAGCACAACTGACGGAGAAAAGCAGACCAAACCATCACACCCCAAAAAGGGAAAATTTCACAGGTATTCTAGATGCTTAAAATTGAGCTCACTTGCATAGAAAATGTCTCTGATGCTTCTTCTGCTTATGAGAAGCCTTTCTGATAAATGCTTATCTGAAACATTTATCCTTAAACCATTTTTACAGAACTTGGTGCCATGTGGCATGTTGCTTACTAGATACTGCAAAAAGAAAAAACTTTAATTTCTCTAAATTTTTACTCTCTCAAAAAAAAATTAATTAATTTTAATTTGTTCAACTTGTTCTTTAGTACCAGGAGAATTTTTTATTTTATTAGAGTTTCAGTGTATCTAGTGATTTTTTTCTAAATATTTCTTCCATTCCATCTTCTTTCATGGCAATTAACCATTGGGTCACAAGTTTTTGATATACTGAGGTATATATTTATAATAATAAAGTTAGCAAGATATTTACTCTGTGTATGTGTATGTATCTTTTCTCCTGTATGCATAGACTGTGAGGTAAAGTTCTACTCATATGTTAAGTCACTGAACAAAATCACACTTAAGGAACGTGTTCACAGTGCACTTTGATTGAATATTGACATGCTCAATGTCCATATCCTAGACATGGTACAGGACAACCAGCTTTAGGTGGCCCTGCTTCAGCAGGAGGGGTGAACAAGATGACCTCTAGAGATCCCCTCTCACTATAACAATCCTGTAATTCTTCCTATGCCTGTGTGAAAGGATTATTTCATCAGTAGCAACATTTTTTTAATTGTAGTTTAGTTTGTTAAATTAATAAAAATTATATATATTATTCATACTATCCTCTAGGTGTGATAGATTTAGAATACACCTACTTTCTATGTTGCTTGAGCTCCCTATACCTTTTAGATGGTTTGGGAATTTTGTGAGGTTTTGATTGGGGTTTTTTTCCCACTTTAGAAGTCAGAAAACAAGGGCCATGGGCTTTGTTTGTGGGTTTTGTTTCTCTGGGCTGTTCTCAGAGAACAGAGCTGATTAACTCTGAAGTGTTGTGAAGGTCATGAAAATGGTAGAGTTCCAGCAAGTATGGAATATCACACAGCATTGCAGAATGAATAATCAGAACCATAACAAGCTGCAACTCACAAAAGACCTTTGCCCGACAAGATCTCCTCCCTCATGTTCTTGGTATTTGACAAAAGCTACAGGACAGAGTTTTGTGAACTGGATCCAGCACTGAATTCCTCCATAAAGAGTTTCATTCTTCAGGATCAGCTGTATGTGTCTGTATACAGCTGTGATTGTGAATGATCTTTTTCTAGGTACAGCTTGAGTTTAGGAAGTAATTACAGTTAAAGTAGTTAACACTAGTGTTGACAGGTGGGACAGCCAAATCTCTTGTGCATGAGCAGAGAAAAAAGAGCTGGTCACAAAACATTTTTTGCACTTGGCCCTCTGAACATTGCTCACACATGGATATCTTCATTTTCTAGTACAATGTTCCTCTGCTGTTTCAGGACAATAATCCACACAGCAATTCACATCACAGGTACTCCATATTGCTTCAAAAGTATGGATATTTGACATGAAATCCACATTAAGGTTGCACTCTCAGGAAACTTGATCCTTCAGATGAACTGTACAACAGTAAGCAAAGAAGCAAGAGGGATCACAGGCATGTGGGGCTAATTGGATTGAAAGATTAAATTCCATATACACCCAAATAAAGCTATAACTAAAAATGGTACAGAAACAATGGTGTTTCAACAGTTAATCCACTGATCTATATAAAATGGCTTTTCTATTAAATATGTAATTCATCAGATGGTTCATTCTATCATAGATTTTAGTCATGCAAAACTATGTTTTGTTTATGCCTTTCTGTAAAACTTAGAATCCTTTTGGTCTAAATTGCATGGTGCAAAATTCAATTGGACTTGAGTGACTGGTTTTGGGTGAGACCTACACTTGGAAATGCCTGTTGCAGTTGCTGCATCCAGTAATTATGTAACATTTTATTTAAAAGTATTTCTAAAAAGCATATATATATATATATATATATTTGTATTTCTAAAGTTTTCTTTAAACATTGACAGTGCATAACAAATCTTTCAACAGGAACCTATTCACTTACCCAGACAGAAAAGCCAGACTGTCTTTGTGATTTTGCACACAATCAACCATGGATGATAAAAATCTCCTTTTCTTAAAATGTAAAAATATTGAAAGGTTTCAATTTCCTTAGCTAGTAATGTGTATTGATTATTATTACTTCTTATAACTTAATATTTTGATTCCCTGTGAGTCAAGACTGAGACCCAAACTAGAAGTTACAGAGAAAAGAAGCACTTGTCTAACTGGGGAAACAAACCGAGACTGCAATATTCAGTTGAGAGGAGTTATACAGGGAAATGGGACACTAGAAAGAGACCTAACAGTGAGCATGTTACAGTTGTGATCTCTTTAGAAAAAGAGAAAATGCCAAACAGGTACCAGGGTCCTATGTAATTAAGAGTGAACAGCAGCCAGAATTTTTGAAGTGCTTGATAGGTGAAACCCTGTGTTTGTGGAATAAGAGTTATATGCCCAAATACCTTTCTGGATTTTGGCCTCACTGTAGAAAAACTTTCTGGCATGGTACTCAGAAGTGAAAAAGTGTATCTAATGTTTTTGCATATTCCTGATATTAAAAGCAAATCATAATAGATGAGTTATTTATTCAAATGTCCTTGAGACGATGGAAAACTAACTTGTCTTCTTTCTTACAGATTATTCTGTTGGAACTAGACTTAAAGGACTTCAGGGTACTTTATATGAAAAGACCTGGCATTAGAACAGCTGAAATAAAGTAGCTTATTAAGTATCATTTGCATCCACTATAACATGACTACAATATGCACGCACTGCTATAAACAGATGTGGAACCCAGGAAGGTTAGTGATGTAGTGATATACATTTTGGAAAAGGTTTATAAATACACTTCCAAAAATACAGTGGTGAATTATAGAAAGCTGAAAGATCTAAATTTTAATTTACAAAAAAGACAGATGCTAATTAAAAAGAGAAGAATTCTTTAGCTTTGAAGATTTGTGTGGCATTAAATTAACTCATTACTGACTTAAATACACACAAAGTGTGAAATTATGGGAAGCTGTTTCTAGTGCTCCAAAATTATGAAATTCTGCTGCACACAAGGAGAGGTTCAATATTCAAGAGGGCGTTGACTTAATAATTTTTTTTTCTTTTGCTGTGAGGATTAAGTGTTGGGAAGGCATGTTCTTTTCACAAATCTCTGTAAGGATTCTGTGAAGGAAAATCTATAAAGAAAGACATAGCTGAAGAGTTTGTAATCAGATTTTTTCTTTGAGCACATACACTCTGGTCAGCATTAATCTATTGCTTCCTGCTTTTCAAATAGATGGAGTTCTCCAGCTCTGTGATGCCACAGCTCCTTGATAGCACGAGCTCTAGCAGAGACCTTCCATTCCATTTCATTCATGCTAATAGGTGTCCAAAGATGCATGCAGTTCAACTTTTTCAATCCAGCTGCTGAAGAAGTCCAGTTTTTTTAACACTTTAGCAATGCATAGACACAACTATAGTTTCCAGTACCATGTTGATTTATTTTTGGATGATAGATTGTGGAAGTACACATTTCTTGTCAGAGAAAACACTCTAGCTGTAATACCCCCTTTATCAATAACGATGCTGTGCAACATTCCCTGACTGCACCCTTCTTTTTTTCCTTATCCTGATTCCCAGCTACTGAACATATTTTAATTATCTGTTTAAAATGGCTTTGTGCAGCTAATTGTCCAATGTGTACCATACACCTAGACCACCCTAACCAAGCCTGCAAAAGCTTTCTTTAGATGGCCAAAGATTTGACAAGGGTCTAAGAGATCTTCCTAGAGTTTAACCAGATTCTTACATCGTCGAGGACAAGACAGGAAGGTCTTTCATATGGAATGGACCAAAAAAGCTTGGTGTGATCATTGCACGCTGATTTCTGAAGGCATTCAAGAAGAACAGTGATTACAGTTACATGGCACGCCAGCAGTTTTGCTTGCAACCTGATTTTTTTTTTTTATTCCAAATACAAGAGTTAATCTCTGTGAAGCTGCTCTTGCATTTGATGTCCTCTTCATGACATGTCCCTCAGTCACAGAGCTTGAAGACAGCTTGCTGTCAAGGTAACAGTATAGCATTTTTCTATAGATTTGCATTGCCAATGCTGCTTAGGCAAAATTTCTGTCATGGACAAGAATAAACTAGGGGGTGATTTTTTTGAACAGGAGGGTTGGGATTTTGAGAGGTTGTTGGTTTGTTGGGGGGGGGGGGGTTGGCTTTTTTTGTTGTTGTTGTTTTGGCATTTGTTTGGATAGCTTTGTTTGGGGTGTTTTTTTAATGTTGTCCAGGCTGAACTATCTGGCAACTTAATTAACAAAGTCACGAATGTGCTTTTAAAGAGTCTCATCATATGCACACATGACACAAATGCATATTTACACATTCCAATAAGTAAGAGAGATATTTAAAAAACCTATTAAACAATTGCAGTAAAAGCAAATAACACCTTAATAAAAAATCCTCCTTGATAGACACTCATCTGCACATGATATATATTAAAGGAATTAAGAAAATTTTTCTGAAATTAAATGAAAAATAGAATAAAAGAAATAAACCTTCTGAGGTGTAAAGCAATGTACCATCTAATAGAAACTATATCAATATTGTAATATTAATTCAACTGGTTCATACCTAGTGAAAAAAACATTACTGAAGCTGTTCTCCCTACAACAAGTAATGAATCATTTTTCAATTATTTTGATAATTTTTCAGGACTACAGTGAATCACATAATACCCTTTCTGATAAGCACATATTTTAAAACCAAACCTGAAGCTATAGTTGATCATGGTCATGCACAATGGCTGCAGCTTTTCCAGTTTCTGTGCCTTTATAATCTTAATGTATTCCAGATTTAGTTGTTTTTATTGGCTCTTGGTGTTCAAGTATATAACAGCTCTGAACTTGAATGTCAAAATACAGAGAAAAGGGTATAGAGCCCCCTTACAATAATCTGCAGGGAAAACCAAGCAATCAATATTTTCCTTCTGTAAGATTTCCTCAGAGTTATATTGAACTGAAAAACAACAGGTTTTTTGCCATATGCACTAGGTGACTCCTTCCTAATTGGAAAGTCAGGAGGGGTTGCAGAAAAGAAGATGGCTATCAATAATTAAGCTGAAAAAAACCAGCATACATGATCAAACCTTTTCTTCTGCAGAGTGTTTTTGATTGTATAGTGCAAAGTGTTTATAAAATAAATTACTTAAATAGTGATAACTTTTCAGCTATCTTTCTAAATAAAGAGCATCTACAGTCCTATGTTATACTGGTTTCCATGCACTAGCTTTTGCCTGTTACCTGTCCTGAGCATAATAGTATCTCACCTATATATTTATTATTTATGTTGAGTGCTAAGAACAATGTAGATCTATATTTTTTCCAAAGACAATGTCACCTAAACATCACAAGTTTACAGCATTGTCAATACAAGGTTAAATGTCTACATATAAGTTTAGGTATAATAATATTTATCGACACATTTATGTATACTTATTTACAAAACATATACATATATGTATAAATATATGTATGTATGTGTTCTTCATTATTTATTTTCCTAACTGTGAAAATACTGCTGCATCCTGTCATGTCTAAATAGTATGTAGCTTCAGCTTTTAACCAAGACTAATTAAATAGCTAGTTCTAAATTTTAGAAGTGCTAGTAACCTTTTTTCTGTTTAACTCTATACTAAAAATTAAGAATTTACTAAGGCATTTACTAGGATTTGCCTATATGATACAATCACTACAGCTTCATTTTCATTTTTCTCTTAGATATATGTCATGTATTATTTTTTGCAAGAGATTCCCGCTGAACTTTTCAACCTTATCCTGGATAAACTAAATAAGTTGAATTCTTCTAAGCAGTCGCTTTTTCAGTCGGGCTTTCAAAAACTTCCAGGTCTTTTCTAAATCTTGTCCATTTTAACAGATTTATTGACAAAAATGGTTAAAACATTTGAGTAGATTTCTTGACTATTTTCAGAGATGCACAAAACTGATATTGTTTGCCAATCCCTCTGAATTTACCTCCAAGTTTTGTGGTCACTCTTATCCATACACTAAAAGGTTTATTTCTGTGCAATGTCAATAGTGAATATGTTTGACATACTTCTTTTCTCTTGTCATGTACTGATGAGTAGGTTTGAAACTCTATGGTCAATCTTGCTGAGGGTAAAAACCAAAATCTGGCATCTTCTGGATCAGTCTTGAATAATTTCATAAATAAATCAATAAAATGCCAAGTACAGTCATTCCCCCACCCCTGTTGGTCCCTTCCATGGCATTTAATGAAAGAAGACAAAAATTCAGTCCCAAATGACAATGACATTGGAGAAGATTTTTGACTATGAAAACAAAATTCATGGTTTCAGTCAGCTGTCCAAGACAACAAAGTCAGCTTCTGCCTCTGGCTTTTAAAACAAAAGCTCAAGCATATAAATCCACAGGTCAGCGGAAATGATTACCATAAACAAATCTGGACAAACATCCTGACATTTGGAAGCCTATGCAAATAGATATTTTCATCATCTGGATTTGACTAATCCACACAAAACTATGCACTTTATAAAACAGACATAAACAACATCTCTTCTTTGATTATCCAATCAAAATAAAATTAATATTTTGTGTGAAAAATAGAAGGGAT
The DNA here is from genome assembly GCA_013399855.1 of Oxyruncus cristatus. Taxonomy (NCBI): domain Eukaryota; kingdom Metazoa; phylum Chordata; class Aves; order Passeriformes; family Cotingidae; genus Oxyruncus; species Oxyruncus cristatus. The sequence goes on from VXAY01003438.1 coordinate 223,044, forward strand.
ATCTCATTCCTGTTTTCCATTTTTTGCTGGGGGCAGTGAGGGGGGGGTCAGGAGGGGTTGCAGGTTGAGGAGTAAAAAGGCAGAGTTATCTCTCAAAAATGTCTGCAGATTTTAAAGAGAGAAGAGTACCGTCACCCAGCAGCAGTTTTAACGAGGTTGATTGACAACCCAGGCAAGTCTTCAAGCCTGTGTGACAGAGCCCAACTGCTATGTGATGTAGCTTCTTCCCTGAATGAAGCTGCAGCAGCAACAGTCTCTGATCCACTGCCACATCACAGCTTTAAGTGGCTGCTTTCCACACCATTGGGACCGACACTTTACCGGCTGCACATCTATGTCGAGTCTTTGCACTTACGGCACCTGGCACCAGTCCCTGTTTCTCCTTCCCTGAATTTTTTCCAGCAGTGTTTTTTCTGGTCATACTAGAACTCTCCAGCAGATCCCCACTTAGCAATATTTTTTGCTCTTTTACTTCCAAGATATTTTTTTTTCACTTGTACATTTACTGCCTCCTGCCTTATCATTGGACTAACTACAGACAAGACACTTTCTTTGAAGTAAAATGCCATAGAAGTCAAACATGGAATGAAGGCTCCAGTGGAAAAAAGACAAATAGTATTTAATAAAGAATGATCTTTAAACATGGCATTAGACAGTTGTAGCAAGAATAAAATTGTGATGGGTAGTTCCAAGACAAAAAGAATTTTTTTAATAATAAATTGTCTATAACTTTCCTCTAAATATTGTCTTAGGAACTCCTAATGCACATCACAGTTAGGTAGCATAGGTTCAGTGAAAACAAAACTATCTATACCTATGGGGCTTGGTGTTCAAAGGCTTCATGAAACCAGATGAAGCCAAAAGGCTCAGTAGGCTTTTGCATCACAGAAAGTCTGGTTTAATTTCCATATCCTGGAATTATTGACAATTAGGTCTTCTGGTGCCTTTTGAGCTATTTCCGTGCAAATATTATATTACAGTTCTCATTTTAAATCACTTGAACACGTCTGTATTTTTAAGTTCATTGGCACAGGCTTTCAAAATTCATTGCTGCCTGTCTTTAATGAGTAAGAGAGTGCCTCCTGTGCTGTGTCACAGCCTCTGCCTGTGCCGTGTCACAGCCTCTGCCTGTGCCCATTGTCAGAGAAAAGCTCTCCCAAGCTGAAGTCACACTTCAACCACTTATTGAACATTGCCCTTTCACTCTGTTTTTAGGCAATAGTCAGAAGTATTTACCTGCATTCCAATAATCAAATGGTGAAAATCCTAGCTCAGACATTAATATTCCCTCTGATATACTGCAAGAGTCAAAGAGTGGTAAGTGCAGAAGTACCCCATAAACATTTGCCCAGCAGCTAGAGAGTAGCCTACAGCTCCCCACTGTCCCAAGGAATAAACCACATGCACCACACAGACAATTCAAGCTCTTGCTTCAAGCCACATGGAGACCCTGTGGTCTGGCTTAACATTCCTCTTACTGTGAAAGCAACAGATTCCACTTTAAAAAAAAAATAAAATAAAATAAAAACAAGCATCCAAAAGTCTTTAAAAAGGATTGCAGATGAGTTTTTGGACTGGGCGTAGGTAAGCAGAAGGAATGAAAGCCTTCTTCCTCTTCTCAGCTATATAACCTCTCTGTCTTTCTGCATGTTGTTTGCCTTTCACATTCTTTTGTGCAGTGTTAGATTTTCATATTGGCTTCGTTTGCCCCATACATCTCACTCTCAGATGCAAACAAAAGCCTCTATTGCTTTTTAGCACAGAACTCTCTCCACAGGTATATTGCCTGTCTCAGCTTACAATTCAGCTGAGTAACCTCTCCGTCAATGTGCGTAATCCCTGAAGAATAATAAGGAAACTATCAGTCATCGTCTGAATGTTCAAAAAAGCAATGCTCTAAAGGTTGTTTTTTCTCTTTGACAGTGGGATCTAAGTTATCTAAGGATAACCCCCATTATCCAGTGGGATGCACCGGCGCAGGGACTGTGAGTGAGTGCAAACCCAAGTTTATAATATCATTTAAGGAAACAACATAACTGAGACATTCTACCTCAACTCTTGTTGCTTGCAGCTCTGTTATACTGTTTTATTGACTGGATGTAGCTACTTTTGGGTATACTACAGAAGCTGCCAGGATAAAAACTGTTGGATTGAGCCTTTATACTTATATAGCCATATTAAGTCCTCACAGAATCATGGCTAGAGGGCAAGGTGAATACATTTTTATAAACAAGCACATAGCTCTTCTTCCACACACTGATCCACCACAACTGGAAGTCCAGATGTCCCCAACTGGAAACCATAATTAGCACTGTAGCACTAGAAATTCCTTGTCTGCACTACATGGGTTTAGTGCCTATCTAGGAGTACAAAGATTGTAAACTCAGGATTAAAAAAAAAAAAGCAACCAACTTTATACGACCCACATGTTCAGTTAAAGCCAACTGAGATTACTGTGCATCTTTAAAAGGTGACCAACCCTGTAATTCTTACAGGTTTTGTTTTTGTTCCTGAAGACACATCTATCTTGTTATCTTTTTTATTGCCATCTCTAAAAATAAGGTGCTTTGTAAATACCCTGGTCTCTGAAATTTTCCTTTAAACCTGTACAAAAACTCTTCTTTTTCCTATGAGGAGTAAGATTGGAGATGGCTGAGAGAAACATTTCTACTGACTATGTGGTCAATATAGTCTTTGGATGCAGTGGTAGAAATGGTTTGAAAATCTTTTTTTCATTGGACAGCACACACACCAAAATGTCATGAGCTCAGGATGTCAATTAACATCAGAAAAGGCTGAGTCCAAATTGTTTTTTTTAGCTGCTGTGTGAGACACGAGGACATTGCAAGATGTGCCTCTTTAATTAAGTGTTTCACCTAACAGCAGTTTCATCAGCCATCACTTTTTAATATCACAGTGCCAAAGGCTGCAGCTAAAACTCATGTACCGCTGTGCTAAGATCTTTGCAAAGACCTGAAATATCTTTCTTTTTCCTTCTTTGTTTTCCCCAAGTAGTCCAAATTAGCTGTTCCTATGTTGGAATGATTTTATTCTGAGCACATTTCTCTCTAGACTTGAGAATGAGACTATGCCAAATGCAATGACACATTTAATTGAGAGAGGTGATAGACCTAGGTAGGAAAATGTGTCCTAGTTAAATGTGTAAATATATATGTGCTTATGTATGCCTTTTACTTTTTTTTGCTCTTTGCTTATAATAAACAAAAAAAGGGTCAACTCTTTTCAGTCACTGCTGGGTTATCACAGAATGGTGAGTTAGGTGCTAAGTTGCCAAGTACTGCAATCCCACAGAAAGGTCAACTGAATGTAAGGGAAATACTTGTAAAAAGAAAGATCTATACGCTGAATCTTGAATTCCATATTTATAATGTGGACTTTTTATTTCTTAACTTACTGTCTGATGAAATAAACACCTAAAACATCCAAACATAATTTTCTTTAGTTAGGCACCAAAAATTGCTTGGGTTTCAAATATGTTAAATATCTAACATTTTTATAAAAACTAAAATAGTGGTATAAATGTCGATGTTGTGAATTGTTCCCAAGATGTCTGCTCACTCAAAACGATATTGTTTTTAAACAAGACAAAATAAAGTTAAACAAACAGATTTTACTTTTTGTGAGTTGGTAAGATTTTTTAAGGGACTATTACAAATAGCTGCCATTGGCATTTAAATCTTTTTCTCATTTAATCAAATCTGGTTTTCATTGGAATGCCTGAATGCTCTGGGTTGTCTGAAGTGTTGAGCAATGCACAATACACACAAAAATCTTATACTGTATTTGAGCATTTTCAGCATCTTTTAGTAATATCTTAAAAACATGTGGAATTGTTAAAATTTGTTTCCCCTGACAGATTTTAATATTTGCCTGAGTTTTATTTACTTATTTCTTCAAATAAAGAAAATCCTTTCAAATAAAATAGAAATTTGTTTTTATTAAAAAATAAGGTAAGACATGTCTGAATGATTATTATTTTTTCTTATTCATTCAACATTCAGTCTTAAATCCACACTGTTTGAGAAACCAATTGTGCCTCCAGGGCAGTTGTGACTGGCTAGGTTACCTGTGCTCCTGCTCCAAATTTCCATCTGGACCTTGGTATTCTTGGTTCTGGTTCTCCATGTGAGGAAGTCCCAACCAGAGGCAGATGCACCAGACTCACTCATTGAAGCAAGGTACTTCCTTTCAAAGATTAAGGAACCTATTCTCCCACCACCACCCCTTTTTAAATACAGTTTTACACTTGTAGGTATTTTTTTCTCAGAAGCAGGGTGCTGAGATCATGCACTGCTTCGATTATTTTGTTTATTTATACATTCAGATTTAGTAGGATCTCTTTCTGCAATGTCTGATCATTCCCCTGCACACATTTGTGGCTTAGCTCTATCAATTTATTTATCTCGAAGTAGAAAATCTTTACGAAAATACAGAGTTGTTACACTTGCACTAAAAGCCTAGAAGAACACTTGTGTACTGAAGTCCACAGCTGCATTGCTTAGTGGATCCATCTCGGTGTTATTCCTTTTGCAAGCTTAATCACATCATTTGGTCTGTTAAGGGAAAAGGCAGAAGCAGGCACAAGCACATACACATTCACCAGAGTAGGGGGATGTCCAAAACAGAAATACGTGGAAAAGACTTTAACTCCACCAAGTGTCAATTAAGCCCTTCCTTTAGCCCTGTCAATGCTGCTCTCATGTGGATCTCCCCAGCACGTATTTCTTTCATCTCCATAACTGGCTCCTCTCTGGAACTTTTCTTCCTCCACACACTCTGAATTCAGGCACCATATGGATCCTAAACCAGAAAGGAATGACACTGCTGCCCATTTCTTTAATAATCAGCTGCCAAAGTTCTGTACAAACAGCTATGCAGTTAGTATATAAGTATTTACATGGTCATCAGTTTTATACAATGCTTTTCATCTCCAGTTTGTGATTTTTATACTTTAATATTCAGCCTCATCCGTCACCATATTGCTGACAAATTGAACTAGGGTTTAACTTTTGTAAATGTTAGCTCCTTAAAGACCATGCAATTTTTTCCTTGTCATTTCTGTTTGGCTATGGCTTGAACTCCAAGGCTGAGTTTGTGATATGCAAGACTGTATACATGGCAGGCAGAATGTATTTAGCATTTTTTCCTTGTGCATGTCTGACATCAGGACTTGGAAAGGATTCAAAAATCCCACAATACAAAGTATAAGGTTTGAAATTCCAGAAAGAAATTCACGGCGCTTTGCGTACTTTCTTGAATTCAATGACATCTCCCAATTGAAGAACCAGCCATTTTGGCTGTCATTAGTTAGTGAGCAGATCTGAGAAAGAGTTTTACAGTACTTGTTGCTAACACTTGAGCATCCAGGCTTTTTAATCAGTGCAATGTCATTTACTAGGATGTGCTGGCAGAAATCTGTGCAAGCCCCCTTCTGTGTTGCATTCTGGACCCAAAGTTAAGTTAGTTACGCAATGCTAGTGGAAAGTTTTGGCAGGACTATGCAAGCAAGAGATTCACATGGTTACCATGCAGTGAGCATGTGTCTTTCAGTAAAGGTCTAACTCTGCAACGTTTGGTAAAAATTATTATCATCTGCTGAAGAAGAAAATTCCTCAAACAGACAGACCAGCTACAATCCAAACCAGATTTGGTTCAGATGAGCATGTGCATTACAAGGCCAGTTGTGCCTAGCAGCAAAACCTGCAGCCACAGAAAACCACAGGTTCCCTCTCTCTTGTGAAACTTAGTAAAGTTGCTGTTGCAGCCAGAGGACTTGCTGTACCAAAACCAGGAATTGCAGGGCCTCTGGGAAGCCAGAAGTCTGGTTTGTGGTTCTCAAAACAACTGGAACCATTTCTTGCCATTGCATCCATACCGCCTGCGAGGAACTTCCACCGGAGGCTGCGCAACCTGTCCCTTGCATACAGGGAGTGAGGGAGCACCTCCACTTGGTCCTGGCACACATGACCCTGTCTTCCTTTCCTAACCCTAAACTCCAACAAACTGTAGCAGCACAAAGAACAGCCATTACTACCTTGGATGTTTGATTGTTGGAATTCTTAATGACTGAATATCTCCAAAGGGAAAGAATGAGTAGATATATTGCACCACAGAGTCGGGGTATGAATCAGTACTTTGGTAGTCAGTAGAAAGTTCCTCAACAACAAAACCAGAAATTTCAACTGAGGCTGTAACTTCCAACATGTAATACATTGACTAATGGAGACTTCAGTGCTTACCTTGTATCAAACTGCCATTCATTGTCCTTTATTGCTGCTGTGAACAGAGGCTTGAGGTCTCAAGAAGGGCAAAGCTGAGCCTTGTACAACAAGGAGGAAATCAGAGAGGTATTGCACTTCACACAATGGCATAAGAAGACAGATGGTGAATAGCACACTTAGAGAACTGGGAAATGAGCCAGTAATGGGGTATCTGAGAAAATCAGGGAGCAGCTGCACAGCCCTTCTACTGTCTCATTATGGAACTGACAGTCAGACCATCATCATCATGGCTAGGATTCGTGAACAAAGATTTGAGAAGGACTCTATCCATGCTTGCTACAAGCACGTTGATGGCTAAAAAGGCCAATGCGAGATAGACAAGTCCAGTTGCAAAAGGCACAGCAGAAAGTCTCCTTAGACAGTATCAGCAAGACTCGGTTCTTTCTGCATTGTCTTTTCTCTCAAGAATAATTCTGCAACTGTTCTCAAAAGAAGCAGCAGCGTTATAAATAGTGTGTCTCCATGTCTCCCAATTGGACGCCAGAGTAGACCAATGATGGTGATCAATATGGCCAAGGCTGAAATGTTGTTTCAGGGAGTCCTTGTATCTCCTCTTCGGGGCTCCTCTCTTGCGGCAGCCAGTGGCGAGTTTGCCATAGAGCACAATCCTGGGGAGGCGGTGGTCCTCCATCCTGGAGACGTGCCCTGCCCAAGGCAGCTGTGTTCTCAGCAGCATGGCCTCAATACTCGTGCCTGCTGCCTGTTCAAGAACAGACACATNAAACAACGGCTCTGTAAACACTAATCTTTGTACTTTTCTTCAGGTGTTTATTACACCAAACTCTTTTATGGAGTTTTCTGAAAGCACTATATGCCTTTGCTAACCTGTTGTCTATCTCTTTGTCAATCTTACCATCTGAGGAGATGATGCTTCCCAAATAATTAAACTGCTGGACTGACTTGACCTCTGATTCACCAGTAATGATGGTGATGATGGAAGACTTCCTGAGGTGCAGGTTGGTAGAAAACTTCTGTCTTCTTTCTTCTTTTAAACTACAATAAAAGGGAACTTATCATAGTGATTTTTGCCCCCTACATAAAACACTTATTATATTCACTACAACTTCCTTTTTACTGAAGTAATAATATTCCTAAATGAAAACAATGTCCTAAAATTACTTTCTTTGGCTTTATTTCAAGGTAGTTCTCATGGCAAGGCTGACACTGATTAATTCAGAGACTATGTAAATAAATGAGAAATCAACTTAGGTTCATAAATTTCAAAAAACATTTCTTCTCCACCTTCATTCTATTTAAAGTAACATAATCTTTTTTACTGATTTACCTAGCTTAAAATTAATTCTACAGCAGCAACATTCAATCTTGGCTATAAAATTAATAATAGCCAATTGCAAAATTAATAGTAGCCAATTGCATGCAGACTCATTAATTTGAGCACTAACCGAGCACTAACCAAGCCCTAACCAAGGTACTAACCAGGACAGAATTTAATAGGTAGATGCTGGAGGTAAAAAATTCACTTTGGATCTGATTTTGAAACATACCTCTTCGGAAATGCTGAGCTCTCCCAAGGCTTCAGTAACAGCTTTTACTGCCTTTCAAGTTACATTCAGTGGCTTTCTTGTTTAGGCCAAGAAATCACAGGTACTCAAACTTTTTATGAGGGGCCATTCCTACTTGGGATAAATGCAAACACACCAAAGTGACTTCAGGGATGATAATATCTTTTAGTAGGGTTTTCTTGGCTTGGTTTGGGTTGTTGTTTTTTTTCCCAATAAGTTGGTCTCAGACTTTTCAGGAAACTTGCTACAACTTGGATAGATTTGGTCTAAAGGAAATAAAATAATTTCAAACTATCAGACCAAGTGCCTTATAAATTAATGATAAATGTAATTTTTTCATTTTAAAAAGAAGCAAATAACAAAGGGCAATCCAAAAGGATCAGTTCAAAAAAAGCAAGCTTTCTTAGCACAACTTTGATGAATCCATCAGACCAGAAAGGTCACAGATTAGTGACTATTGCTGAGAGCAAATGATGGCTCCTGCACCAAAAGCACTAATAGCACAGAAAGGCTCCAGGTATTGAGGCCTCATCTGGATTGCCTTCTAGTAAAAGTCTGTCATTGACTGATTCTATCTCAGGAAGCAGTTATTTTAGAAAGTATGTAAGTTATACCTTTATTTTGTTTTACTGATACATTATAGATACTGTCACTAAATGTTTATTGGCAATTCTTCGAAGTGTGGAATCTTGGAAGAACATTTCAGTTGAACGATTATAATGCTCTGAAAAGTGACATCTCCTTTTTGGACTACTCTCACCTGTTTTATCTGGCCATGGTAGTACAGTTAGTGCCAGCAAATTTCCACAGATAGATTTAAATCAGACAATTATAAATGAAAAATTGAAGAAGGCAAACTTTGGCTAATTATGCTGCAGAGCTACAAGTATTAAATGTCATCTTTTTTTCTCTATGAGACTAGAAAAATGTTTTGACCTGGGAATTTAGGAGGAAATATACTGCACTCCTGAGGCATACCAACAATACTTTCTATAAATACTGCTTCATAACTCCTCAGTATTCAACAAAAGATAAAATGCATTAGTAAAACAATGTTATCCTACTTGACCTTATAACCCATATCTAAATCAAAGTTCATTCATATGTGAGTCCTAATTTTTTTGATTTACAGTCACAGATCCTTCCTGTATTCTCTGACATAAATCCAAGGGTTATGAAAAAATTTAGACCTGCTCTACCTCTTTCTGTGGGAGTAGAAATTCACAGTTTCTCTTCAGACTATTGAAACAAAGGATCATTTCAAGCTAAAATTATTTAAGGCTTATGAGTATTGTCCTAAAATATGAACATTCTGTTCCATGAAATAGTTATTTTCAGATACTTGTACATGATAAATATAAGTAGACCAAGGCTGACATGCAAAATGAGGTTGTATATAGGTTACTTTCAATTTAATACAAGATTTTAAATTAGTTACGGTGTCAGGATTTCATTTGAAAGTAAATTAATTTTTATTTTGAAAAGAAGTGCATAAAGAAATCACAGGATGAAAAAAGTCTTGTAACACTGTCCTTTCAAATTCAGAAGCACTCTGAACTGGATCACTGAGTCCATTTGCAGCTGTGCATGCATTTGGATATGGCAGAGATGTCACTGTGGGGCTTGCAAATACGCAGTGTAAATATCAGCCAAACCATGTCTTCACCACTCCTCTCAATAAAGCCATTTAACACTATTAAAAAGATGCCCAAAGGAGAGCCTGTACACTTTCCTTCCAAATAAATATTGGACCTTATTGTCCTGTTTGAACTGTAGGATCCAGGATGATTTCCCAGGTCCCACATCCTGTTCTTCCTGCCTGCAACTGCGCTCAAACTCCCTGGTGTACATAACCCTCAAACTGCCCAGTGTACGTAACATCCACTCTGCCATGACATACAAACCAAGGCATGGACCACAGGGGGCTGCGTAGGGAGCTTGGTCCGAGAGTAACAACAGATATCACAGTACAAATATCATATATTTTGTCCCTCCTCACACTTTTTGGGAAGTCCTTTTGTCAGTCTCCAAGTCAGATACAAACTGAAGAGCCTTCTTCAAAAGAACAGCCCAAAGAAGTGTTATCATGAACCACAGGGTCAAAAGTCGCTGTCTTACCTGAAGGATAATTATGGATAATTTTGAACATCCAAGACCTGTAAAATTCCCAGAAGGAAAAGACATATAATCTGTGCTATAGATTACAGACTTTAAGGTACAGATCTTTTGTCATATAAACATTGAAAAAACATTTCCTTCTTTTTATCATCCTTATATGTTTGCTTTCAGGTCATCCTTACATGGTTGCTGCACATTTACTGTGGACATCAGCCAAGCTCAGCTTTTACAAAGACTGATTTTCTCTTCTAGTCTCTATGTTCGTAACATAGACCTTATCTAAAAGCATGAATATAAAGACTTAGAACAGAACAGCTGATCTCTGCCGAACAGCTGATAACAGTTCTAGGGAGCTAGCCCCAACTCAAAACAAAGGGAACAACAACAACTAAGACACTTGACTTTCCAAAAAAAAAGCTAAAATGTCCTTTTCAGGGACAAGTATGCGTCATAAAGTCAAAAGTACAAAAAAAAAAGTCTTGTTATGTCCACTTAGTCCTTCTGTAATTATGGATTTGTTTTCTACATTTAGTAATTGCTTTGCTGTTTTAAGTGTATTAGACTCTTCCCACATGGTTTCCATACTTACTTACATCTTATTTTTGAAATAATGTTTCTTTAAACAGCCTAAATTTTTCATTCCTATTGTTGTTCTTAGCCACACACAATTGAAGAAAATGTCCTTAAAAACTTTTCAGTTATCGTGTCTGTCTCAACTGTCTGTGTTTTAGCGATGTTATGTTTTATCTAGTTATTTTAAACTTTTCTCATGAATTCAATATTATTTTGTAGCCTTTCCCTGAGTTGCATCCAGTTTTTAATGTGTTCCCAGTAGTGATATACTGGGAGTTGAGGAGCAGTCCGGATATGACCTAGGTGCTATATGCAGTTGTAGTTTCAATCACCATACCCTATGACATGCTATTTTTTCTGATACCTTAAGCCAAAAATATTGTTGGGTTTGCGTGCTGCCACATTCCATTGGCAGTCAGCCCTTAGAGTTTGCCATTTGTTTAGGCATCTCTCTGTTGCAAGTCACTGGCTACCCGTGTTCCATGTTTTGAATTAATTTCACCAAATACCTTATTTGTGTATTTCCAAGTGGAATGAACTCTCTTCTGCTCATAATGTCAACCTAATGGTCATAACATGTTCACTTCTTTTGGGTTTCTATTCACTTCTAGCTGACTAATAAATTTAAATAGAGCCAGCTATGAAGTACTTAGTCTTAAAGAAATACAAATATGTTACAGCATTCTTTTCTCTCCTTTGCAAGGTTTATGTCACTAGGTCGTTTTATTTATTATGTTTGAATTTGTGGTTCCTCTCTAGCAGCCGAAAGACCGCAAGAGCATGCATGTTTCTGATCTTAAAAAACAAGGTATTATTTGGAAAAATTCAAAGTCAGGTCAAAGATAGAGAGCATTGAAAATATGAGGGGAAACCCGGAACGCATTTGAAAACAGAGCACATATTCTGTTTGTTAGATTTTGGTAGCCTTGCTGTCAATATATGACCTGTATGAATGGCCATTAATACTATAAGATGCTGTTGTTTGATCTAGGTTAACACCCCCATGGGCTCCACACCTTAAAAGAGCTATTTTTTTAATCTTGTACCCAGTGCAGGAGGAAGGTTAATGATCTTATTCACCATTAGAAGGCAAAAAGTCTGGCCATTACAGGTATCCTTCACTATTTTTGCTAATAACCTGTGGGAATCTTTGAGGTCAGCAAGGACTGTCACTGAATATAGTTATTGCACTAGAAAAAGGATTGGGAGCTAATGAAAAAGAAGAAAGCAGTAGAAAATGTAATGAAGGTCACCTATCCATAAAAATCTGAAGATACTATAAAGTTTTTCTGTCTGTTTACAGAGTCAGCATACAAACTCACAAATCATATGTCTTTTAATAGCCCTATCTTTAATACTTCACCCAAAATACATAGCATGCGAGTTTTACTGTGTCATTTCTTCATGTAATATTTTCCCATCCAGCTTATCTCCTCTGTAAGAGGTAAACTAAAAAAAAATCGTCTTTAAAAAGATGATCATCTTGAAAAAAAGGGCTTTAAAAGAGTATCTTTAAAGAAAATACATAAGCTTCTTAGGAAGAATGTATTGATTTCAATGAAACTTGCTTCAGTTAAGACCTCACTGGCAATGATGGGAACTGTTTGTACTGTTGTTGTATTTGTATTGTGAGGTTATTCAGAATAATAAAGAACAGCTGATTTTGCTTCTTCTATTGTGTTCCCCACTTCTTGTAAAAGGCCCTATAATACAAATGTATGCATGTTTATATACATGTATACAGGCACTGCAGGTGAGAGAATATGTCCCAGATAAAACTTTTTTTCAGGCAGATAGTTTCCACCTAGTCTCCAAATAATAATTGACATTTGGATTTACACCAGCATTAGATCCATCTTGCCTTACTTTACATTATTATGTAAATATTAAGTAGAAAAACAGGCTACTAATTAATATAATAGTCAAGAAACAAATTTGCAGAAGCACCGCGACAAGAGTGTTCAAAGAATGTAACACAACCTATTACACTGACTTCTTCAGGAGTTTTTTAAGACCATTTTTATGTCCTTCCTTCTTGCTTCTATTCAATTCCCCCATCTGTTGAGAGTTTTTCTAGATGGACATTATATTCACTCCCCTATTTTTAAAATATACGCATTCAATTTTTTTTTTTATTTAAAGTGTAATAGTGATATGCTCTTTTACTTTACAAGAGTGCCAGAACTCCAGTAGAACAATAAGTACAATAACACATAACTAAGTAATTTTTTATTTCCCTAATGATTGTGAAACCGCTGTGTGAGAATGCTAACACTACAGAAAACATAATCCCAGAATTTATGAACTTTGTTTGCAAAAATGTCTTTGAATTGAATAAAAACAATAAGTGTAATACATGTTATAAATATTAAATAAATCTTTGCAACTACCCAAGCTCTGGATACTACAGTAATATGTCCATTCTAGTAGAAAGGAAAGAAAAGCAGGGATCAAACAAGACATGTCTTCTTTAATAGACTTTATTCCTTGTGAGCAGAACTGCAGAGCAAAAGTCCTGCCAGATCTCATTATTGCATCACAACTTTTACATTTGTTTGTTTTAAGTTCCAGACAACAGTGCAGCATTTAAATCCAACGATTAAGGTCAGTTTTCACTAAGAGAAAATACATTAAAATTTCTAAGTGGCAGTAAAATGAACAGTAAAGGGTTATTAAGGAAGACATAAATGAAAAACACTGTAAGTATTTCTGTATTTTAATTTAGTGTCATCTAGAAATTGTTTTAATATGTATATGACATCTCATTGTCTCTCTGTATGTATTTCTGTCCAGTCATCTGTTTGCCCCTCCCTTTCTAGTAATTTTGGAACCTATTAGCCAGTTTTACATAGATGAAAAAAAATAAGTTGAAGTCTCAACAGATAATCCCATAAGTGTTATGAAAACCACTTTGGTGTAGAGAAAAGTTCCTGACGTATGCAAGAAAAGAAAGCAAAACTTCATTTTCATACACTGAATTTTTGCAACATCCTGTTGGCCAAACAGCATGTGCTTGCTGGCTGGACAGATCAGCAGGCACACAGCTCCAAACTAGGAGTAATTCTTACCCTGGGGCCATTACAGGAAAAATAGGATTACTGAAATGTGTGGGACTGCAAACAGGGGAATAAATCTCTAGGAAATCAGACATCACTGATTTCACAGCTCAGAAAAAATTTGCCTTAAATCTCATCATTTCAAGTGATGACAGATGGGTATGGCAGTTTAATTGCTTTGTTGTCAGGTCACCACGTACTGTACATTCTGCTAAAGAGTCTGCGAGAATGATGACCACATACTGCTTTCTGGCTGCTGCCTTCTGGATCAGCATAAGTTCTCAAGAGGTAGGAGAGATTCCTCCTCTTTCAACAGAAAAATTAACATCTGCAGACAGATGTGTCCAACTGCAAGAGTAGACCAATGGATAGCCATACACAGAGCAACCACAGGACTCCTACAGAAGACTTTCCTGGAGACTTCAGAGGGTCGGTGTATGTTTACTGCAACTCAGGAAACCACTAAAGGTTGGTGGACCAAAAGTAAAGCCAAAAAAAGTCATATCCTGCCAGGATGCAAGTGAGAAAAAAGCAATATTTGTTTTCACGATTCATTTTTAGCCAAATTCACCCAGCAATCCTGAGTTTTCTCTCCAGAAATAATTGCCATATTCCATCTTACTATTTTTGGATTTTATTGAAATATACCTCTAGAGATTGGAAGCCCTCAGCTTAGTTTTAAAGAATTGATCCGCTTTAGTGGTGGAGCAGTTCCAACACAAGGCACCAGCTTGACCTGGAGATCCCATCACATAAGGCTCTTTCATGTCCTGAGATCAAGACTCACCATTTTTAAAGTATAAGGTTGGCAAAGCTGTGGCGGTACCGTAGCTTTCATACTATGGCACGTACACCCAAGACCTAAAAATGAAATCCTCTGTGGGCTGCAACAGCCAGAGCCATATGGGAATCTAGTAGTCCTAACAATTGCTTCCACAGAGACAGGTTACAAAAGAATTATTGCTTGTAAATATTTTGGTGTTTGGGTGTATTTCAGAACTCCACACAGTTTATCCACACAGATTTTAGAAGCAGATATAATCTCCTTCTGTTCACACTCCATATAAATTTGTCCAGCATCCTTTGGAAGGTATGGGGCAGTATTAGCACTGTTTTAAACTTAGAGTAAAATTTCCTGTCTCTCAAAGGTGGAGAATTTTACTTGGGAGAGAGAATTTTAGGGCACAGTACTAGGATGACCACAGAAATGTATTTTCCAATGTGTTCAAGTCTGGGAATTGTGAACATCTTGTGAAAAACTATTTATGCTGATAATATAATTGTACAATTAAACCTTCAAGTTAAGCAAAAGAACCTGAGACAAATCTGTAAAAACATTAGGCTGATGTAAAAAAATCGTGCAGCCAAAATAAAAATATTTCAGTTCCGTATATTTTGGGAGTTACAGTTCATCTATCCTATATTCTGTTTCTTTTCTGAAGCTTCTAAACTGAGACAGTGATGCATGTTGGGAGATACACTGGTGTGGCAGGATAGCCCCATCCTGATAAGATCTAAAATCCGATCAGAGAATGCATACGATGCAAGCCATCATGAAAGCTCCCATGTAAATTCAACTGCTGGCAATAAAACCACCCTGGTTCACCAGACTTCAAATTAGATAAGCTGGTAGCTGGCTTGTAAATTTGTGACTAGCAGTCAATCACTTTATATTATAGAAGTCCAGTCCCCTCTCATGCAGTCAGGTTCTTCTGACATAACCCTTCTTGGGGGGTGTGTAGAGATTCCTCCCTTTGCTGCAAATGCCTTCCAAAGATACTCCTCAAGGCTGAGAGACAGAGATCTCCCCACGAGCATTGGTATGGGTGAGTTACATCAAATCTCTACTTAATAATTATTTCTTTTTGCTAGCTCTAATATAATTGTCTCGATACTTGCTTCAATAGAGTGCACTAACCTATCTTATACTATACTACTAGTAGTTTGGGCTTTTATATTGTGTAGGAAATAATTCTGATTAAGATTCTGATAGACAGATAATGAATTGTTATAAGCAAGCATGGGACTTTGCCCACTCCTGATTCCTGCTCTATTAGTCTGCAGTAGATGTGGCTAACATGGTCCCAGTGTTGGGCCTTTCCAGGACGCTGTGCTGAGTTGAGATGGTTCTTGTGAGACACGGACCTCTTTAGCCTAAGGGAAAGGACGGCAAAACATTTAGCTCCTGCCTGGGCCACAGGACAAGGAGATGGTGGAAGGTAGTAGGAGCCTGAGGTAACCTCCAGGGTTTGGTAAAGAGCTGTGACAAAGCATTTTTCTCCAAGGGCAAGACCAAAGGAGAAGTTGCTATCATAAGCCCAGTTCGACCCAGGGTTTTTCCCTAAGCAAGGCAACTGTCTCTTCACCAGAGGGATTTTAGCGTGATTTCAGTGCAACAATCAGATACAACTTGCTGTGACTAAAGACTGAGGCACCAGGCCCAGCCAAAAGCATTTTTAAATAACATTCCTTCAAACTGCACCGTCTGTTCATTCTTCTAAAGAACACTTAAGACTTTGTACTTTTAAACAAATGGATTGTCCAGGACAATTCTGCAAAAGTAATTCAGGCTGAGCTGAAAATATGTACCACAGACATGCGAAGCAATCCAACCTGGGAGACTAAGCTACAAATTATCCTCCCTGACAATGTGAAGTCTCTTTTCTTTGTTGTTTTTTTTTTTTTTCCTTTTTTTTTTTCACTCACTGTCTGGCCCAGTTAGTTTGGACTTTCTGCTGGAAGCTGGCAGTACTGTACTTCTTTACATTCCATAACCTCTGTTGTGCTCAAACCACAAGTGTGAATTTGCCAGGGGCTGGTTCTTCAGGGGTGTCAGGACAGAATGGGTTTTTCTATATCCCTTTGTTGCTCTGACCTATGTTCCTCTGACATGTTCCTGCTCTTAAGATAGGAACTTTGTTTTTAAATGTATACCTCCATTTATTTTTTGTAATGAGTTTTGTTTACAGCATTTGTAAATACTTTTAATATAGATATTTAATTATTTCTTGTTTTCACAACACCACAAAATTGGTTCTAGAGGGAAAAAGAAGTTTTCTAAAGAGGACTAATTTTCTTTAAAAAAAATAATGTGTTAAGTATGTTCAGAACTTAATTATCTCAAAAACTACAGCTCTCTTTTCACAGCTTTGTAACTTTAAAAAAAAAAAAGTGAACATTACCATTTCATTTTGGAATAGAACAAGACAGAAAGTGTCTGGTTTTCTGTGTTCTGTATCACATTGCAGAAAATGTACTGTTAATGTTGAAGTCTTTTTTTCCTATTCTCAAATCTCATTTCTTAGTTTCTTCTCAAAATATTTAAATTGAATTGTGTTTCCCCACAGTGTACTTGCTCCCAGAGTCATATAACTTCATCTGAGTGTTACTATATCACTGAAATCTGGCTATTATTAAAAAGTATTTGGTTTACAATTTGTAAATGTGTTAAAATTATAGGTTGAATCATAGAGCCACCTTGTTATTTTTATACAGGAGGTGGTTGCTAAACATGTTTTGGTATCAATTTTAATAATTTTCTTTTCCTGAATTTTCAGTTCTGTTTAATTTTTAAGAATATGAAACAGACCCAGCAAAATTATCCACACCTTATTTGAAGAAAAAACAGCTTAGCTTCTCTTCTATTTTTTTTTTTAAAACAATGTTTTGCCAACTTGTCAGTTTGTCAGCAGTCCACAAATTAGCAGTGTCCTAAACCTCCTATCAGATCATCTGGGCAAACACTACCTTCTTCATGTGCGATATATTAAATGTGATGACATACCTGAGAGTCTCCATTTAGCACTCATTTTACACTAAAGAAACCTCATTTTCCCTGGAGCTGTTAGGAGCAAAGAAGAAAACACATAACAGAGTAATTGAATTTTTCAGCACCAGTGAAATCCAGTTATAAAAGGGAACAAAAGTAATAAAACTGAACAAAGAAGGAATCGTCAACACCAGCTAACTTGCTTCCTCTTGTGAGAAAAAAATCTGTTTATATTTTCTCCTAATTTTAAACTGATTTTTATATTACTATTGAACTAAGGAAATAACACAGCGTTGTATCATCATTTTTAATACTAACACATGCATCTAAAGAATGAAGATTCTTTCACGGTTGTGATTTTCCTCTGAACGCAATATTTGTACCTAATGTGACCTCTCTCATTTTGCTTTTAAAATTGTTATAATCTTGACAATTTACATTCTGGTACAATAGGCTGTACAAACACTGGGGAAGATCTATACGCATTTTTAGATGCTGCTACTGTCTATCAGACAGTTCTGTACCTGCAACACTTACTTCCACACAGAGCCACCAGAAAAATTCAGAGACATACATTTGATGGGAGGAGGGGTTGAGAAATATTTAGTTTCTTCTGTAGCAAATATTTCCACATTTATTTATTACTAATGAGGAAATTATTTTTGCCCAAGCTAAATATCCCTGAATGTATCTAGTTCTATTTTTAAAAGCATGCCCTCACGAGTGGCACACTTCACTGAGCAACCAAAAACCTCTGAAAAGCATATTCAAATGAAACAATGATTAATGGTTAATAATTAAATGCATCACAAGCTGTACATTAGGGATGTCACACTTGAGGTTTTAGAGCCAAAAGTTAAACTGTACCGTCTAAGCATAAATGTTACCTAAGCGTCAGAACTAATTACTGCAGGGGGAAGAAAAGTATCATGCAACAGCAGAAAATCTGCTACAGGTGGAGAGGCGGTAAGAGCAGAATACAAGTCTGTGTCTGCAGCTTCTGAGCAGGAAGAGGTTCAGGCCCCGTTATTCACTTCATCATTACAATGATACTTGATGACAAACCTCTGGACCCCCTGCCAAGACCAGCTCCCCCAGTACAAATGTAAATGCACTCTCAGTAGTTTCTGAGGTGACAAAGGTATAAAAGAGACCTAAGGCAGCACGGTAAACAAAGGGGTCTTGGAAATCCACAGAGGTCCCAGCTGACTGGAAGCTGGTGAACATTGTCCCGGTTTTCAAGATGGGCAAGAAGAGGGACGCTGGAAACTAAAGGCCTGTCAGTCTCAGTTAAGTGCCTGGTGAAGTTATGGAGAAGATTATTCTGGGAAGTATTGAAAAACA
This sequence comes from Oxyruncus cristatus, assembly GCA_013399855.1. NCBI lineage: Eukaryota > Metazoa > Chordata > Aves > Passeriformes > Cotingidae > Oxyruncus > Oxyruncus cristatus. The sequence goes on from VXAY01003438.1 coordinate 241,729, forward strand.
CCTGAAAGATCATTGGTCACAGCCATCATGGCTTCATGGGACGAAAGTCCTGCTTATTAAACCTGAGTTCCTAGGTAACCCACCTAGCTGATCAAGGGAAGCCAGCTGATGCAACACTTGGATTTCAGCAAAGCTTTTGATACTCTCTCTCACAGGATCCTTCTGGACAAAATGAGCAGCACACAGCTGAATAAATACACCATGTGGTTGGTGGGTGAGCAATCGACTCACGGGTCAAGCACAGAGGGTAACAGTGAATGGGGTAACATCAGGGTGGTGACCTGTCACTAGTGGGTTTCCACAGGGCTCCATCTTGAGCCCTGTGCTCTTCAACATCTTCATAAATGACTTGGATGCAGGACTGGGAGGGATACCAAACAAGTTTGCAGATGACACAAAACTGGGAGAAACTGTTGACTCCCTGGAAGGCAGGGAGGCCCTGCAGAGAGACCTCGACAAATTAGGGGACTGGGCAATCACCAACAATGGGAAGTTCAGCAAGAGAAAGTGACAGATTCTGCAGCTGGGATGGGGCAGCTCTGGATGTATGTACAGACTGGGAATGAGATGCTGGAAAGCAGTGCCACGGAAATGGACCTGGGGGTCCTGGTTGATGACAAGTTGAACGTGATCCAGGAGTGCCCTGGCAGCCAGGAGGACCAACCGTGTCCTGGGGGCATCAGGCAAAGCATCACCAGCCGGGTGAGGGAGGGGATTGTCCCGTTCTGCTCTGCACTGGTGCGGCCTCCGCTTGTGCAGTTTTGGGCACCACAATATAAGAAAGATATTAAGCTTTTGGAAAACCTCCAAAGGAGGGCAACAAAGATGCTGAAGGGCCTTGAGGGAAAGCCATATAAGGAGTGGCTGAGGTCACTTGGTCTGTTCATCCCGAAGAAAAGAGGAGACTGAGGGGAGACCTTATTGCAGTCTGCAACTTCCTTGTGAGGGGAAGAGGAGGGGCTGACAGTAATCTCTTCTCTGTGGTGACCAGTGACAGGACTAGAGGGAATGGCTTGAAGTTGTGTCAGGGGAGGTTTAGGTTGGATACTGGAAAAAGGTTCTTCACGCGGAGAGTGGCTGGGTACTGGAACAGGCTCCCCAGGGAAGTGGTCACAGCACCAAGCCTTGAACTGACAGTTCAAGAAGTGTTTGGATCACACTTTCAGGCACATGGTGTGATCTTGGGGATGGTCTTGTGCAGGGCTAAAGGTTGGACTCGATGATCCTTGTGGGTCTCTTCCAACTCAGCATATTCTGTGATTCTGTGATACTGTGAAACTGCCAAAACTTCAGGTCCTTGACAAAACCAGGTAATCAAGTGCCCTTGACACCCAGAACTGGTCTGTTCAGTCAACATGTCCCCTGCAAATGACTTATTGAACTTCAGAGCAATTGCTGAAATATCAGGAAGTCATAAGCCCCAGAGAATTCTACAGCAACAAAATTTGTTTTCTGTTCCTCTATTTTTTTATCTTGTGCTTCTTAGTCCCAAATGGTTATATTTGTAAGCCAAATATCTATTTACAGACAGAACTCAACAAAGTAACAGAGAAACCCTATTTTTCAGCTGCTTTACCATTATTTACAGATGAGGCTGTACAATTCCTGCCAGGGATCACCTCTGCTCTAGTGTTATTCTCTAACAGGCCTACAGGAAGGTTCAGGAGCATCTCCTCATCACCAACGGCAGAGGCTTCCCCTCTGCCCTGGTGATCAGCAGTGACTGCAAAACACTAATTCTTACTCCATCCAAGTACCATATTTGATTGATTGTCTGTCTGCTACAAATAAGCAGCTGTCTAGCCACCACATCTAAAGACAAAATAGGCTTAGGGAAAACATTTTCTAGCATTTTTTCTGTGATCTTGGTTGTCATACAAGTATCCTGGCCAGTGTGTAAAGTAAGTGCCTTCATGTTCATAGAACTCTAAAGCAGGATTTATTAGGCTGCTTTTCAAAAAAATGTTTTTGTGGAAATATGGCCGCAGTAATGGGTTAAATCCAGACCTTAACTACTATCTCTTAATAACAAAATACATGGATTTTTCTGAATTCAGGAAAGGAATTAATTATATTTACCCAGATCCCTAATACTAATTAGAAGCAAAAGGAGTTGATCATGCTGATAAAGCACAGCTTTTGAAAGTTATACACTTCTATTGCTACCTTTAAAAAATCCTGTATTTTGTCCACAAAGTTTTCCTTTTTAAAGATGCATACAAAATAACCCAGTAAAACCTGGTGCCTCCCTCTGCCCACATGTCTCTACATGATCATTTTAGTATGAGTTTAAACAGGGCTAGCTTTACTGTTTCCTGATCCTCAGCTACTGGACACAATGTTAATTATCGTCTTTGTCATCATTATTGTCATCCTTACAGCTGGGAACACCTCTGTTTGGCTGTTATGACACACTCTTTGCTTCCCAAATTCTGTAACACAAAGCAACATGTTTAATTCTGTGGCTGAAGATGACTTTTGTCATTTCTATGTAGCTCTATTTATCCAAGCCACTTACTTACAAGAGGCTCCAGGTCTGCTCAGATGTTTATGCCTAAACCTTACATACTGCTGATTTTTCTGCTGGTAAAGGCAGTCTGAGTTTGCATGGATAACACTGCCTCATGCTGGTTCATCAGGAAAAGTCCCTGCTGACTGTCTTTTACCAGCATTTTAAAAAGTGTTCTGTAACTTTAACTTGTACACTTGTTTCATCCTGTTTCTTTAGGACACTAGTTGTTTTTTCTTCAACAACTGTTCTCACATATCACACAAAACACCCCACTTTTATGTTCCTGAAAACAAAACAGAGAGGAGAAAAAGGTGACTTTCTAAATTTCACTGGAAGAGAAGGTTCATTAATACAAACCAACAGCACCCAAGACATCACCTCACAGAGCTCATGAGAACAGATTTCAGCAGACATTAATGGGAGTTCTGTGGTGTGGTCAGGCTGGAAAAGTATAAAAGAGACTATAAGAGCATTTTAAGTCCCACTCCCGGGAGTTCAGCACTATGTATATTGCTCTATATGCATTTATGGATGGATAAATATATATAGGTATATATAAAGAGAGTGCGATATACATTTATAGACCTCTAGCTGTGGTTTAAATCTGCAGTTTCTGCATTTTTTTTTCTTTCCATTTTTTTTTTTTTTCCTTTTCTGGGAATGGAACTTCATTGAGCTGAATTGTGGCTGATAATTCTTGTTGCAGTCTCAACACTCATGGGCACAGTTAATCTATGTAAACAGGATAGTTAATGTATCTTAAAGTTTACAGTCATAAAATGAGTCAGTTGTTTTCATTTTTTTTCCCCCTAAAGATTAAACACAACTATATTGTCAACGTACAACTATCGTTTTGAAACAGGCCATTTAAGGGGCTGCAGGAAAGTTAAAAATTTTATACTTTGCTGTTCGTGGCTGGAATATAATTGGTTCGTAATGAAGGTGCAGAGCTTCACTTCACTCCATAATCCGGGGAGCACCACACTGTATGAGACAAGTGCTAGCTAAACATTGTGAGTAGCAGGGTAACTGCCACGAAAGAGGCTGATTTATCACAGCTTATCCACTGAAACCTGCAAATTAAGTGACCATATGTTGGGATAAAAAAATTGAGTCTGGGACTCTGACACAGAGGTGAGACAAGGAAGTAAATGGGGGGAAATATTAAAACCTGAAGGACAATCCACAGACAAAGGAAGAGAGGTGGAGGGATGACCTCATTGCTGTATACAGCTTCCTGAGGAGGGGGAGAGGGAGGTGTTAAAATCTCCTGCCTGGTACTCAGTGATAGGATCTGTGGGAATGATTCAAAACTGCATCAGGGGAGGTTCAGACGTATCAGAAAGCATTTCTTTACACGGAAGGTGGTCAAACATTGAAAGAGGCTCCTAAGAGGTGGTCAATGCAATATACCTGTCCATGTTTAAGAGTCATTTGGAAAATGCCCATAATTTAGGTTGGACTTGATAGTCTTAAAGGTCTACTCCAACTTTAACAATTCTATGATTCTGTGACTCTATAATAACATACTTTAACTTTGGCTGAGCCCTGAATAGGACTAGATGAGCATTGTAGGTACCTTCCAACTGGAATGTTCTATTCTATTCTATTCTATTCTATTCTATTCTATTCTATTCTATTCTATTCTATTCTATTCTATTCTATTCTGATAGTCCCTAACATCAGAGATTCAAAGATATAGCCAGTGGTAGAAGAAAACTAAGAGGTTTTTGTAACAGGGTTGAAACAAGAGACATGGAAAGAATAATGATTATTCCAGAGCAGTCTGACTTCTCTATTAAGGATATGGATGAAATAAAATGTTTAAAGACATAGAAATGTTTCTCTCGCACTGATAGCATGAAGTGGTGAATTGTGTGTATGTGTGTCTGTCTGTCTGTGTTGTGCAACTCAGCTCAGAAAGATCTTACAGCTGCAGAGAAAAGAATGTGAGAGTATCCGTGCTGGTTTGTTCATGACTGCTCTCCAGAAGCAGAGATGGGCAGACGATGGAAAGGAGACTAGGAAATGGAATTAATCTCCACTGAACTTGAGACACTTTCCCAGCTTCTTCCCTGCATTAACATTTATGAATATCTATAGCATCATTTCCTATGTTGAGGCAGCTGCTTTACTGAGAATAAATATCGTATTCCTGTGTGTTGCTATATCATATAAATAAATACAGATATATGCAATGAAATACATACTGTTCTGTAAAATTAATTGCTTCTGGTAATATCTGTATCTCACAAGATACATGTTGATTTGATGAAATAAACATTGGCAATGGATTGCTAGGAAGGGGAAAACAGGCAACTAGCTCTCAGTAATTGCTTGAATGAATAAAATTCCCACGCTCTGTCTGAACATTAAAAAAAATCTAAACCCAAAAGCTGAGTCAGTAGAGCAAAAACGATAAAGAAACTCCCAATCAAACTGGACGTGCTTAGCCACTCAAACACTTGTGGCTGGCCACGAAGTAGAAACAGATTAACTATTGTAGAACATTCCTTTTTTTTTTTTTTTTTTTTGAGGGGAGACATTTTTTTACTTCTTGACTTCAAATTTTAAGGCCATAATATTGTGAAGTACTATATAGCCACAGGCAGAAAAATTATTTCATCTCTGATCCTCTCCTGGAACCCCTGTCTTCACGATCCTTCAACTCATAAGGAAATATAAGACAACAGCACTGTGACTGCAAAATGGGCTCTTTGTAGACCTTCATTTGTGGCCCCGGCAACAAAGGGTCAGGGTATGAACAGATCTTGTTGCAATATTTGTTTAGAAAGAATGTTCTCTTCCACAATGTAAACACTTCTTATATGGGTTTTCTCCTCTAATGAAGAGCAGATGTCTACCTCTCCCATCAGGACAGAATGCTTTTGCTTACTTTTGCCTAAGTATGCCTCCCTTCTTTTTCTAGAGAACAATAATCTTTTCTTCCCTTCTTGTAACAAGTGTACCAGAATCCCCATAAGAATCAATAAATGCTGATTTTAGTGTATTAAAAGTCATTATGAGGATAATGACTTCTAATGATTACAACATAGGAATAATTTTCTTGATTTGATTTAATTCACACAAAAGGGCAAAAGTCTCAAGCATGCATCTTCCACATATAATTATTTCTTCAGTGACATTTTGTGTGTAGTTTCCTACCTTAAGATTTTCTTTCTGTCATTTGCAGATACTCACATATGTTAGAGGCAAGTCCAGCAAATACTTTGATAAAATCTAATGAATAAGAGAAAATGGCAGTGACATCTGATCCTAAGCACTGCTTTTTCCTAGGCCATATTTCTATTCTTCCAGTAAAGATAAAAATTTGCAATACCATTGTTAAAAAGGTTTTATATTTCATTATAAACCTTGACACTTATTTTCCTCTTACATATTATTAGTCTGTAAATATGAACTCATCTTTTTTGGATTGACAATGATAACCTCTTTCTGAGATAAATTTTTCTACCAAATCTGTACTCAACCCTTTGGTCACTATAACTGCATCATGTTTCACTAAGAGAATGTCGTGCAGAAAAGCGTGAATGCCTTATTAAGCTCAGAATATATCACATTGTACATGTACCTTCGCACTATCAGTTTAGCCACTTACCCTGCCAAAGGAGAAAATTTGATTTAGTCATAAAAGAAACTTCAATTTTTTTTATATGACCTGTCCTTGACAAATCTATACCAGCTAGTTTTTTTCTTGTCTTCTGGCTGTTTACATTTTGATTGCTTTGTCTTTTGTGGAGATAGCTTTATAACTTCTTTAGTCATTGTTTCTGAGGCCAAATTAGATTAACCAGTGCGTAATTCCTTAGTGCTCCTTTTTTTTTGCAAAGCTAGGACTATGTCTGGCATTCTCTTGTATTGTCAGTGACTTTATGGCAACTGATAGTCACAAGGAAACTGGTAGCCAAGGGAAGAAGGTAGTAAGTGGAGGAGGAGTGAAGAAGGGGGAAGTTTCTTTTTTTGTAAATAAGAATGGGCCAGTCATATGGAGTGGTTTGAAACATTTTGGGAGCTGTGATGATTTAAAAAATGCAGACAAGTGCCAAATTCCAGTAAATTGAATGCACAGCCCATCTACCTATGGAGGACAGAGACAGACAGGAGTCATACCTATAAAAGGAATTATCTTGTTTAGATATGACCTGTAAATTTATTGAATTTAAGTTAGATAAATATGGAAAAAGTCAGTATTGGGAAAGTTTATTTTATCTTCTTACATAGGGGCTTAGACAAATATTGCAATACTCCACTTTTTAAAAGGAGACTGGAAACCGAAAAGGCTGCCAGTTAATCATGTCAAGGACTGACCAAGTGACAGAGACATCGATAGTTTAATATATTTATAGATCACCAAAAAGACTTGTAATCAGTTTGAATGTTATTTGGGCATCCTTTTCTGGAAAGAAAATATGTCATACTAGAAAATTTTTCATTTCATAGAGAAAGGAATAACAAGAGCCAACTGCTAGAGGATAAACACAAGCAAAAGAGTCTCAACTTGGGGAATTTTTGCTTGTTTTATTGACAGTTAACACAAACTTCTAATCGCTGATTTGTGTATTGGGGAAAAAGAAAATGCAAACAGATAAACAAACATGTAAATAAACATTAATGCCTTCTCCAACATGCACACCTCCTGCTACATGTCTCTACATGACAGCTTGTCTCTCTTAGCATCTCCTTAGTATCTCCTCCATGTGTCCTCCCACAAGCATCTTGCCACATGTCTCCAAACATATTTTCCTTTTATTTTACCTTAAATGTGTCTTATCCGTGGTTCAGTCCACTCCTCCCAGCTATTTGCAGTCTGGGGATATAATGGAACACCTGCATGGGTTTCAGTCCTTGCTGTGGCTGGATGAGGGCAGCTCACATCACTTCCCACCCAAAGCACATTGTAGTCCAATGACACAGAAACCCTGCCATTTGTACAATACAGGCCAAGAACCTCCAATTAAAAGTTGTATTCACTTTTTAGGAGGAAGGCTGACTAATCATGAGAACATCCAGAAGAGAGGACTGACGTATTTTTTACCTCTTGAAAACTTAATTTGAAAACTGAATGCTTTTTAAAATATGTTTTATCAAAGCCCATGTAACTACCCTCTGTATGTAGAATAATACATGAAATACGTAGGCTGAAGAGTGTAGAATTGAAGTATTATAATAAGATAGGCTGTCTTTAAATCTCAAGTCTGTGAAGCTGAGATGACAAAGAGGAGGCTTCAGGAAGCAATGTCAACTGATCAGTCAAGAACTTATACTGTATGCATTTCAATTCATGTAAGTGGCAATGGGATGTCTCTTAAATAATTAAAGGTAAATAAAAGATTTTTTGTAGGGAATAAATGTGAGATAAACTGATTTATAGGATACTACTGCTGATGTAACTATGCTTAACAGCATTGTTTTATTATATCATAACAGAATAATTAAGTTTGGAAGGGATCCCCAGGTCAACTCTCTCTTCAAAGCAGGGATGTTTTCACACATAGACCATGTTGAACAGGAAAATGATCAGTCAAGATCTGAATGCCTTTATGGATGGAAACCCTGTAGCCTCTCTGGGCTGGCTGGTCAGTCAAAGCATGTTCAATTCCTCATACATTATGTACTGTAATCTAACCTAACCATTTTTAGCAGTTTCTAACTGGGAAGCCTCAAAATTAAAACAGTACTCCAGATGAATCCTTAGAAGTGCTAAATAGAGGAAAATAATCACTTCTTTCCACTCTCAGGCAGTGCTTTTTTTTTTTTTTTTTTCAGACATTGTTTATTTGTTTAGATTTTTTCCAGTCCTACCGTATGCTTAGGGGACACAGGATTCCAAATTTAGATTTCAAATTTTAAATCTACTCAAATAAATACTCCAACATAAAGATAAAAACCAAATATTTCCCATCAATAACAAGTTGTCATACTTAAAAAAGCAAGAGTTCAGCCCAGTTCAGCTTTCTTGTAACTGAGTAGTGTGTCTAAATGAAATATAATTGCCATCAGCTGAAGGAATTCATTAGTTACCCTGTTAGTTCAAGGAAAATAATGCCAGGCTTCATAATTTCAGATTAAATTAAAAGAAGCGGAGTCATCAACTGGGTCTCAGTAGTGGAAAAACAGATGCAATTTGTCCATCATCTTCATAAACAAAGTAACTTCTCTGTATAGGAGTTTAGTGTGTGTGCAGAGATGGGTATGAAAAGATCCATCCCTTTGTATCAGCCCCTGCATTGTTGCCAACAAAGATGAGTGGACTCATTAGACTCATTCACTACCTGTATTAACAGAATCAATACCAGCACTAATAGCCTGTCATTCTGTGCATCAGGATATTAAATGGGATAAACCATTTTGCCAGTGCCTTTTAAGTTTATTTTCTTGTACCAGAGCACAATGAAACCTCCAGAATACTTGATCTGCAAGTCCACACTACCCATGGGGAGAAGCATTCTGTCCACTCCCACTGAAATCAATGGGAATATGTTCTGTAGAACTTTTAGGAACATTTTACCTGCTTTCGTATCCATACATTGGCATTACCATGGGACCGCTGCTGGGGTGATACCGTACAAACTGCAGTGCTAATTGGAGCATTTCTGCCTGCCACTGTCATCTGCCACCAGGTCCTCCTTACCCAACACAGCTGCTTTCTGTGGGTACAATTGTTTGTGGTGCTGCACAACGAACAGGTATGTTAGAAATAAGCTCTGGGGAAACTGGGGAAAAGTGGCCAGGAGGACAAGGCACTCCTTGTGTACACTACAGGAGGACAAGCCACTGGTAAGAGATCATAGGATCAGGTTTTAAATTCATCCAAATAACACCACAGAGAAAGTGCAATGGTGGGTTTCTGTAGATGCCTGGATAGTACAGAATGGCCCAACAGTAACTAAATGGGTCAATGTACCTGGAGCAGGAAGAAAGAGAAAAAAAAATGGAAACACCACACTTGGAGTTTGCTGTGATCAATGGTTACCCAAGGTCACAGCTCAAAAAGATAACACTGAAAGGCCCCTTTTAGAAGAACAGGAGCAGGTGTGAAAGCAGAGTTGTGACAGAGATCCAGCTCTTCACTCATTAAATCCACCAACTCCTCTACATCACCTTACCTTATTTCAATTTTAGCCCCATTTACATCCCTTTCCTACCCACTCACTCCCATTTCCGTTTTTCCTCTCTCACTCTTTCCATATTGTGTCTCCTTGACTTCATTTCATATCCCAAACCACACCTGATTTCTCTGCCATCCTCACAGCACCTCTTCAGGTCTTTTTTTTTCATCTTGCTTCATGGTTCTTGGTGCCCATTTTCTCTCTGACTGTTTCAGTGTCCATAATCCTCTAGCTTGTGTCTCCCACTGCATCCTTGTTGAATTACATTGTTCCAGTGTCTCTCTTCAGGTCTTCCTTATTTTGCCCAAATTGTTTAAGTTTCTCCCTGCCACAAAACCCAGTGTGTTTCCCAGTTTCACCCCCCAATCTCTGTCCCTGTCTCTTCTCCTGGATCACAGTTTCAGTCTCTTTGACAAGTTAGTCTGTCTTCTGCAGCTCCTGGATGTGCACGTTTCTTTTTTGGTTTCCTTTTCCTGTAATATTCAAGCCGGAACAATTTCAATCTCTTTCAGTTAGGTTTTCAAGGATAACAGGAAAAAATATTGTAGAGTCTCATAAAGGAAGTAAGGGGCGTGTACTTGGCAGCACTAACAGCTTTCCTGGTGGTACAAACAAGCTTGCTAAAACAGATGTCAAGAGTATCATTGAATTTCAGAGAAATATGTCTATGGCTGCAAGGAAAGCAAATGTGCATACATATCTCTAATGATTATGTTTCAAAAAAAAAATTACATACAAAGTAAAACATTTCCTTCTCCTGAAAATTCCATCCTCCTTTTGACTAAGGAATACTTTTTCTAAAAGACAAAACTCATTAAAGAGGAATGAGTCTTTTGCTCTTTTATGGATTTATAAAGTTATCTGTTGTTCTTGGCAACAGAGAAATACAAATGATAGAATTTTGGCCAATAGTGAGAAACTAGAGCAGGTTCCCACAAAAAAAAAAAAAAAAAAAAAANCAAGCTTGCTAAAACAGATGTCAAGAGTATCATTGAATTTCAGAGAAATATGTCTATGGCTGCAAGGAAAGCAAATGTGCATACATATCTCTAATGATTATGTTTCAAAAAAAAAATTACATACAAAGTAAAAAAACCAGTTGAAGATGACTGATATTGGATCTTCATGCCACTATCTGGAAAACATTTTCTTTGCTACAGGATCTGCATCTGAGCAAAATATGATCCTATTTTTAATTATATAACTAAATGCTTTCTAGTCATTGTTTCCTATGGAAAAAAAAAAAATATCTTTCCCTTACCTCAGACAAGTTCAATTATATGTTACGTTCCACAATTAATAAATATCCCACCACTCATATTTTACTTGGAAACAAGAGCATATGTCAGTATGCACAGCTGGAATTTTTTTCTACGAATTTGCTTTCTTGCAAGTAAACACATGTTTCTGTAAGCCAAATAAGTAAAAATGGCTAAAAGCTCCATGGACTTTTTTTTGCAGAACATGGCTGGCCAGGAGAGATGAGGAGCAGCCATTCTGCAACAGGGAACTGTCTGAAGAGTTAAAGTAAAATCTGCTCAGACTCTTTCTCAGTAGAAAATTCTTTAAGATGAATTATGTATGAGCACATGCTACTGAATTTTTAGTTTATAATCAGCTTCCCTGTGTGATGCAGTATTGCACTACTGGGACTGGTTGTTGCAGAACAGTCATATAGAAAAATATGTGAGTGACATTGTACCCATCTTTCTTTTTCCAGCCCACACATTACTTAATCTCAGCAATTTCTGTTTAAGATCTGCCCAGTACCACATTTTTCCATGTGCCTGGGAGACATTATGAGTGTTGATGAAGAATTGTTTCCTTTTCCCTCCAAGCAGCTAGGGCTTTGAGAAGCCCCAATAATCTTTATAAAGTGAAAAATAATCCTATTTGAAGCAACAGTGTTTGACAACCTGGTGTCCTAGCAGCAAGCAGGGCCTTTCAAGAGTAATAGGACAGCAAATAAATATAAAGAACTTAAGAGGATCTCATTTATGGCAAAAACATCTAACTTTTTCTTGAAAACTGTATGAAAGGTTCTACAACTCTTAGAACACTTTGTAATGGTTGAAAAGGAACAGTGAAAGAAGCTCTCTTTTAATGGCTATTAGGCTTTCCCTAAGTTTGGATTTTAATATACTCTGAAGTTCAATATTTTCATCTTTAAAATGTTTATGTCTTTAAGCAGTGATAAGCAGACAGTGCCAGTGAGATTAACACAGTACTTGCAAAACATTTAAGGGCTATTCTTTAACAGTTCAAATAGCATGTAACAGAGATTTGAGCAGCGAACTGGTCAGCTAATAAGATCTGAGGCACAATCCATTTATTTACATTGGTTTAAATCACTACTGAATTTTGATAGCTCAAGAGAAGACCTATAAACTTGCACCACCCTAGCTGCTAACAGTGCTGATTGTACTGCTATCCAATGAAGGTTTCCTTCAACATTGTCACAGTTCTACTTCTTCATCAACAAATCTAAAAACGCTGCAAAATGGCTTGCTTGGGGCTTGAGAAATGCTTTAAACTAGTATCAAGGCAAGTAGGTGATAAGACTACATACATCCCACCTGGCCAAGGGAGGGCAGAGGGATTACTACAGCTTGCAAACTGGATAATGACTCACAATGCCAAGCCGTCTTGGAGAAAAACAGTAACTATCTGGATCTGAAAAGAATTGATGCAGGACATGTGGAGGATGACTTTATACCCAACATCTGCAGTGCCCTGACTGGGAACCTCTAAGAGAACATGAAACCAAATTAAGCAACGACAACATAGACAAGAGCAGCAGGAGTACACAGAGTCACAGTAAATATGGTTCATTCAGGATGATGGACAAATCAAAGGATAGGTATTAAAAGACAGAGAACAAAAAGAGTGTCATGCAAAGTTTCTGCCAAAGCAGGGGCACTACGCCTCCTCACATCAGTCATGGGTAAAACAAGAATCTAATGTACTTAATATTCAAAAGGGATATTTCAAGCTAGATATTAAGAAAAAAAATTCTAGCGTAAAGGAAGTAACTAAATGGCAATTTATCCACTTCTGAAACTCGAAGATGTAACTTGGACCCATTTCCAAGGCAAATGCAGAGAAAAACAAACTATTAAACTCACCTGTTAGTACACATTTGTTTTCTCTATTTCAGAGAGCAGAAACAATGGCATTTCAATTTTTAATTACAATCTATTTTAAAATTGATCCGCCTTGGGGAGATTTCAAGAAGGCTACCTTGAGCCTTCATGAAGTGAACCTCAGAGTTACATAGCACAAGTCCCAGAATTAACAAGAAGTCAGGCCTGCTGGTTTGAGATAACTTTTATTAGCATACAGAAACTGTCCAAAATTAAAACAGAGCTAAGTAATTTCTAAACAAATTCATTTCTAATGTAATTTCAGAGAAAATAGCTGACTTCTATGATCAATGATTTCATCTCTTTCTGACATTGGTTGAAAAAAGATGGAAGCTCAAATATTGGTGAGCAGAAAATTACATTTAGAGATTCACCTGCATGGATAATTGAAATAAGTTTAATTAAATTAAATTATGCATTATTCCGTTTTTTACCTGTTCACACTTCGATAAAAAGTGTAGGTGGAGATTCCATGTTTTAAATCAGTACATGAGTCTTTTCTAGCACAGAATGTGGTGAGAATTTAATTATGCTTTGTCTCAATTTATTGATCTAGAAAATTACTATGTTGTTAATCTCCTTATAACACTCCATTAGTTGGCTCCATTTATTTTTTTTAAATAGTGTGAAATAACAAACATAAGCAAGGGTACATAGCATTCATTTTTCCACACAGAAATATAATTTCTCAACTGTTTACTTTTTTTCTTTTTCTCCTCCTACTGGAACAGATTTAGTATATCAAGGAATCTGACCTACTCTAACCCTAACCCTTGCCTTCACATTTTTTAAGGTCACTATCCTAATTCTGCCAGCATCTTTTTGAAAACCATTTAAAATACATTTTCTCCCAATATATTTACCTAAATCTGTAGGGTTTGGTATTATGTCACCTGTCACAGTGTAAGAATATCATTTTCTGACTGATATAAGACCCTAGTGTTCTTCACTTTCATAGTTCCTGTTATGAAATGTTTTAATATGGCAAATATCTTTTGGAAGAAAAGAATTCCATTCAATATTGTCTCTCTTTCAATATTACATTCTACCGGCATTAAATACTACAATAATAAATGTAATTCCATGTTGCACATGAAAATACTATATACTGTGTCAGAGAGTGAGCCAGGAGATCTATATGCAGATAAGAAAATGTAAGATGATAAATATTTATCTTTCTTTTGAAAAAGGAGGAAACTGTTATTATAGTCTCAATTCACACCCTGAGGTTCAGAGAATGCAGAAATCTTTTCCTTCACTTGTTATACCTAGTTCTAGCTCTCAGGAACTCTTCTACCTCAACTATAAAAAGTGGAAAACTTTTCCCTAGTTATATAATAATGGTCATGTGCTGAAACATATTTAGATTATATTAACTATGTGCCATACTTGAACCATTTATTTTGTAGTTAAATCTGACTGAGCTAAACACAGCAGTGGCTTTGCCTGAGACATGTAACTGAAATATCAGCATCCAATGTAGCTGTGGGTTTTGTTATTCCTTGTTCAGGGGTTTCTTGAAATGATTACCTGCCTATACAGCCTGTGGATGAAATACTGACCACACCAGAGTCCTAATAACCTGAGCCGCCCTAGGATGTCACCATTAGTATTAATCTGTCCTCTTGAGCTGCCTACGTAGGTATTTTAGCAATCCTTAGAGAATATAGTGCAGTAAATTAACTTTCTGCAGGAAAGAGTTCTGTCTTTCATTTTGCCTGATTATCTGTGCCTAGTTTTGACTATGCTTTGTCCATGTACTACCTTTTGTCAGTGATAAGCTGCAATTTGCTCTATTCACTAAAACTTTTTTCTTAATATTGCATTTCAATTTTGTTTGTTAACCATGTTACATGAAGTTATATCCCAAAATTTCTATAAACTCTCATAATATAGCACAGCCCCACTTGACACCTAAAGAAATACCACATTAAAAAAAAACAAACAACAAAAACAAACAAAGGAAAAAAATAAAAACACACAAAAAAACCCTGTGAGAGCATGTGGCAAGTATCCAGGAAAATAGTATACATTACCTTTACTAGAAGCTAACAGTACTTATTCAAAGTCCTTGAGTCAGCTAATTCTCTATTTTTCTAATAAACTCATTCATAAGGTGTGAAAATATTATAGGCAGTGCTCATTTTTTTCATTTTTTGTACATTTTTGTTTTAAAATTGTTTTAAAACAATCTTCATATAACTTTTCAGGATCCTTTATGCCCCACTACCAGATATCTGCAGTCAAGCAACCAAGACTTATTGTAAATTTTATACCTTTTGTCTTTTAACATGAACAAGTTATACCAACAGGTGTTTACTGATGCAAAGCAATCATGAAGTTATTTGGTCTGTCTCTGTCTTCCCTTTCCACATGATATGACAAATCAACAACTGGTTTGTTTCAGCACAGATATTCTGAAGATAGGTCACAGCAGCTGAACACTGAGTCCAGTGACCTGTGTTTGATGCAGAAGTACAGGATGCACAGACACTGGGCCAAGTGCCCTGAAAAGGCACTTGATATGTCACAGGCAATGTGTAGCAATTCAGTTTTCAGTCCCCACAGAGTTATGCTGAAATGAAGAGCTACAGACAATAATCTGAATGGCTGGAAAGTGCATGAGCAAATGAAAATGTAAATCTGAAATTTGATTAATGATAGAATTAATGATGTTATACACTTCCTCTCTCTAGAGAAGATAACAAAATGTGACAACTCCTCTTTTAATGAGGGCTGACCCACAAGCCAGTTTCTCACAGCGTATAAGAAATGCACAGAAAATATATCAATTGTTGGTCGAAGCTTGTTCTGGAAAAGTTTCTTCCTCACTATTTTATATTGCTTCCAAATATTAACAATTCATGCAAACTCTGGGGATAAAATCGAATCTGATTTGGAGTGTAGCAGTCTGTGTCTTCTGTATATTTTGTGGTGTCTGAGGAACACCAGCAAACGAGCCTCAACCCAACTAAGTCCACCATTCATTCCTAAGAATTACACACTCAGAAACTCTGGGTGCACCATAGTACACTCAGATGATGTTCCCATCTTATCCATCCTGTACAGGCTGAAGTCGAACTGGTGAGGTGATCATGGGAGGAAGAGAGCTGGAATGAAGATGCACCATCTTTGCCTCGGTGTCCAGCACAGCTCAGTTCAATCACGTGCTCAGACCAAGCATGTTTTGGGCTGAACACAAAGGGATCCATTTTTATCACTTTATATCCCAGCAGTCTATTTCTCATCAATTGTGCTGCATGCAGTTCTCACGGCTCCCTCCCTACATTCCTGCCTATAACCCAGTGTAATACTCTGCTCTCTAATCACCTTCAGACTTTCCCATCAGCCATCTCCCATTGCTACTCTCCATGCTCATACACCAGTAAAATTTACCCCCATGCATTTCTTTCCTTTTGGTCCACTGCACAGATTCTTCTCCCTTAGTGGTAGACTGGCAAGTTTTCTTGCTTTGGTGGCCAGACAGATTTTCATGTTCTTCCACCCTCTTGGGGAGGTTAGTACATCATGGTTTGTGCTGCAAATTAGAGTTACCTGTACAGCAAACAAACATTTGATAAAGGCTCATTGGTAAAACAAGTATAATTTAACACACAAGTCCACTGATCCAGAAGTTTTAAAACCAGAGCCAACACAGAAGATGACCAGACACCCCATAAACTAGAGAGTGGGGACAGATGATTATGGTATCTGAGTTCAGAATATCTGCTTGCCTGTCCGGTGACGAATTGCTTAACAGCTGCTTGGAAGAACTTGTTCTGAGTAAGGAATGTGCTAGCTAGCAAATTGTCTTTGAAATTTTTATTGCTTAAGTGCCTTTCAAAAAACAAGGCTCTGAACAAAGCTACACAGTAAATAGAATATATTTCAGTAACACTCTGAAATAAGAAACATTACTTATTGGAGTTTCAGGTTTTTTCTCTGGATCAGAATTCCTGGTGGGTTTACATTTCAAGGTGTTTCCTATAAGTGCTTTCAACATACATTTCTTCAAGTGTTGTCAGATATAAAAGATTAAAATAGTTTAATTCTCCATTCTGACCAGTCAGAAGGAACAGTGTGGCCAGCAGGACCAGGTAAGTGATTCTCCCCCTGTACTTGGCACTGGTGAGGCCACACCTGGAGTGCTGTGTCCAGTTCTGGGCCCCTCAGTTCAGGAAGGATATTGAGGTGCTGGAGCAGGTGCAGAGAAGAGCAACCAGGCTGGTGAAGGGACTTGAGCACAAGTCCTATGAGGAGAGGCTGAGGGAGCTGGGGTTGTTTAGCCTGGAGAAGACAAGGCTCAGGGGAGACCTCATCACTCTCCACAACTATCTGAGAGGAGGTTGTAGCCAGGTGGGGGTTGGTCTCTTCTCCCAGGCAACCAGCAGTAAGACAAGAGGGCATGGCCTTAAGCTGTGCCAGGGGAGGTTTAGGTTGGATATTAGGAAGAAATTTTTTACAGAGAGAGTAATCAGACATTGGAATGGGCTGCCCAGGGAGGTGGTGGATTCACCGTCCCTGGAGGTTTTTAAAACAATACTGGATGTGGCACTTAGTTCCATAGTCTAGTAACCACAGTGGTATTGGATCAAAGGTTGGACTCGATGATCTCAGAGGTCCTTTCCAACCTGGTCAATTCTATGATTCTATGAAAGAAAAAATATTTCAAGACTCGTGTTAATACTCTGATCAGTTGAAAACAGCATGTGAATAAACTACTGGCATCCAAATATTTACTTGGGGCTATTTAATTATGACCTAGAACCTTAAAAGCAGCCATAAGAACTATAAGATGACAAAAAAAATTAACTTATGTTTGTGTTGGCTTTTTTTTTTTTTAACAAACTTACAGCATTCCAATCCTTTAAACTGGTAAAAAACAAGAAAACTTGCGAATAATATTCACATTTGGAAAAAGAAATATTAAATCAAAAATACTATTAACCAGTGTTGCAGGTGAGAGTGGAAGGCTTAGACAAAATCTGTTAAAGAAGCCCTGCTGTTGAGTCATGAGGTTCAGGAAGTATTTAATCATAGCCTCAGATTTTGTCAACAGTTTAAATTTAAGAAATTATAGAAGTGTGATTGAACCACTTTTGTCCCACAGGTTTTAATGATGAAAAACTGAGAATATTTATATAAAATGAATCATTCATTATTACAAATGATCTAACAAAAGATCTTAATCAGAATTATTTACTACACAATATAAATGTTAAAACTATTAGTAGTGTAGCAGAGGATAGTGCACTATATTAAAGCAATTATTGAAGCAATTATATTGAAGCTACTAAAAAGAAATAAAGAAGAGGCTTGATATAACTCATACCAGTGCTTGTGGAAAGATTTCTTTCTCTCAGCCTCAAGGACTATCATGAGGGGTGTCCCCAGCCCAAGGGAGGAATCTCTACACATAAACCCCAGGAAGGGTTATGCAGAAGAACCTGACTGGATGAAAGGGAACTGGACTTTTATAGTGAAGGACTGACAGTCATTTGACTCCAGTGGTTGCCTCACCATTAGGATGTTAATTGGGGGTTTAACCCAGAGGGGTTTCGACATCTTCGGGCCTAGCCTGTCCTCTTCCTTAGCCTACCACTGATACATTTGCAAATGGGCATTTTCTTGGTCACATCCTCGGGGGATGATGTCCTGCAGCCAATAAAAGTAGAAAAGAGGAGAATTTAACAAAGTTCATATGTCCATGTGAACTATAATGGGGAATCATAGAATAACTATGTGGATTGAAAACCTGCTTCTCTATGCATAGAATTATATATGAATATATGAATTAATATTTGGACTAGTCTTGGTTAACACAAAACTTAATACTGACAGACTCTACTTAGGCAATAATTGTCCTTTTCCACCTCTAAATGGAAACAGTATTTCTGGTTGGAAACATGCAATCCGATCTCTAGCTGGAACCTCTCCTTACACAGATGCGCACAAGCTTTTGCCACTAGAACATCAAGTAATTGTGGTACTGCTCAAGTGTCCATAATCTGTAGTTAGAAAGGTTGCAGTTCTCTTCCATTTGCTTTAGTTCTTGAACATTTTTTCCTAATAAGACATTTCTTTGACATCTGGGCACATCCTAACAGCTGAGATACTGTCCCAAAACTATTTATTACTCATAAGGAAAATTGCCACTGACTTTACTGGGTTTTGAATCAACACCTACATTCTCTGTTTCAGTCAAAGCCTGAGTTGTGACACAGATAATAACTAAACTGTTGTCTTAGTACATTTATGACTAATCTTTCTACCAACGTATTACTTTATTTAGTACTGCTTTTGCTGCATTTTCTTGAGCATCAAATGTGTTAATTATTTAACTTGTCATTTCTATTCCCCTCAGCTCCCTCAGGCTGCATTCTTATTTGGTTTTCTTCAACTGAGTTTTTGATTTGTAGTGATAAATACATCTGTTAGTCTATTGCTCTCACTTCTCTTTCTTGGTCTATTTCTTTTTCTTCTGTAGTACAATAATTACAGTTTCTGTTATCTTGATATCATCAATGCTTTCAATGCTGTGTAATTTTTTCCTGCTATGAAGTAATTTAGAAAAAAAATTAATAAAGCTTGTGCCAACTCCACCCACTCATCACTTAACTCCAGGCCATTTTTTTTTTCATGTACTACTAACATTTGCCTCCTTCTATATCCAGTTCTTCAATTTCTATTTATAATATTATGCAGAGGAACAATCTTAAATACAGATTTGTCAGTTTGGCCACCAAATTTGTTGACTTGAGATAAAAATCTATCTAACAGGCAGACTAATTCAACCGTCACTCAACTTTTGTTGAATTTCTTCTTCACACTACGAAGGACATCTTTTATGCTTGCACCAATGAGCAGTTTAAGATAATATTAAATACCATTAATTACTTTGATAAATTTTTCGTTACCTTATGTTTTCAGATAATGTTGTCCAAGCTTCCATTTAACATACAAGCATAAAGAGTGTCCTAAAATATACCCAATGCAATAATGATTTTGAGAAAAGATGACTTGTGTTTGCATACTTGGCTTAACCTTTGGCCATGCCTACCTAAAGCCATTCCAGACATATCAAGCAATGAACTAGGGCCAGGATCCACCCTGCACCAAAAGGAGCTGGAGCCAGAAGCAGGGATGGAGACACACAGCATACAATGCAGGGTGAGGGGGTCCATCCAGCAGGTCATCTCCCCACAGGGATGGAGATGGAGCTGGAGGCCGGCATTGCCGTGATGTCACAGAGGCAGGGGCTGGCAGCTTTGGGCCAGACTCAAAGAGGGTCCTGTGCCATGGCCAGGGATCGTGGGAAGCCCCAGCAAAGGCTTTCTGCTGCTCTCAGGGCCCTGACAGACTGTTTCTCAAGCTTCATGCTACCTTTTTGCCCTTGGTACATGTGGTTGCAATCAGCTAACACTCTAGGTTCCATATTTTCTGTAAGTCCTTAAGAAGGACTCCTCAAATAGATCTTTGAACAAAAAATTGAATATATAATTATTCCTTATGTGAAAGACCAGTAATGAAATTGCTTCAGATTTTGGTGTGACAGTATCTGGCATTCAATGTACCTCC
This sequence comes from Oxyruncus cristatus, assembly GCA_013399855.1. Taxonomy (NCBI): domain Eukaryota; kingdom Metazoa; phylum Chordata; class Aves; order Passeriformes; family Cotingidae; genus Oxyruncus; species Oxyruncus cristatus. Next base: position 262,092 of record VXAY01003438.1, read on the forward strand.
CCATGGCAAGGCACTTCTTTTGGAAGATAAATTAAGCTGTTGATGCATTTCCTGTGAAAAAGATTTTGCTCCTGGCTCTGGAAGCAGACAAGCCCTCACAGTCAGCTCTTAACTCCTCACAGAATCTTGGCAGTGGATTGCAGGGACTTTGCTGCAGGTTTCTCTATAACAGAGCATTTCTAGGACATAAGCAAATGTTTTATGAGGATTTAAGGACTAGGGAGCTGGCTTGATTAACCGAGAGGGTCAAAGAAAGGCACAAGATGATTCTACAGCCTGAAAATGGAGCAAAGCTTCAACAGAGCAGAGCTGGTAGAATTAGACTCTTTCTGTCCACTTGATAGTGAATGTTGCTTATTTCTGAATTGAACTGGGTAGTTCACCAGGACACAAATAAACAACATGACATTTATATCAATCAGTGATAATTCTGGAGCGGTGCTTATAAAAGCATTGGTGTTGTTTTGGCAATATCATCTTGCTTGACAGAACTGTTTGAAGTAGCAGTGTTGCACTTTCCACTATTCCAAAGAGTATTCTCCTTGCTTTTAGAATATTTTCTAAAAACATCCTTGTGTCTGCTTCAGTGAAGGAGTCGTATGTTTGCAAGTCGCTACATTCAAAATGAATCAGACTTTATGCGGAACTTGTGCCAGTGTAAAAATAAAAAGATCTATCCCTTAATTTGGTTTAATTTCCTGACAGTATATTTTGTGTGATGAGTGCTAATAAAAATATTTTCTGCAAGAGAGCAGATCCAGGAGCTGTGCAGATACATATTAGGAGATTTTAGAGCTCCATATCATTCTTCAGCAGGTTAACGTCTAACTTTTAAATTACTGAAATATTTCCTTCTTGTCATCTCACAGAGGTTTACTTAAAACCATGCCTCCAAATTGTTATTGGATTTCTGATTTTCTATTGAATATGTTATTCAAGGAGTTTTCTGCTGCAGACAAGTTAGGTAATTTTTACTTCAAATTAATTACACAACTAAATAACTTACTTCCAACTGGCACCTATTCCCATCAAAAGGAAAAACCTTTCAAATCCCTGTAAGACAGAAAAGATATCAAATATGAAACTGACTTCCTTACAGTGTCTTTAGCATCCTGTTTCAAATTAGTCTTTTAAAATTAATTAGTTGTTTGTAATGAATCCACACTTTAGGCTAAATATTACACTTTTATACTTACGTGCTCTGTAGATTTTGTCCAATTCAAAGCACTTAAAAAAAAGAGTCCCATAAATACTGACAAGAGAAATAGGGAAAATGACATGCTGAAGAGCATTTGTTCATTGCTACTAGGAAGTCATGTTGAAGTTAAATCTGAAAAGCAAAACTGTGTTACTAGGCTAAAACAGAACATAGGTTTTTTTCCCTGCCTCTCACTCTTCTATCCTTTTCGACTCAAACAGCACGCTTAGGCATGTTTTTATTTCTGTTTTACCTTTATTCAGATTTTGAGCTGACTCAGAGGCCTCTATCACCTATTTAGACCATTTAGACCTATTTAGAGCAAGAGAGTTGTGGGTCAATTTTTGACTTCTGAAAGGATGAAATTTAGTCACTAAGAAACAGCAGGAACTGGACATCAAATCAGAGGACAAATCCCAACAGTATGCCACTTGCATTCTAATATGCTGTAGTTCATCTGGATGTAAACTTTCTTCATACATTATTTGGCCTCAGTTTGACAAAGCAAAATAAAATTTATTCTAGAGTTTCAGATTGAACAAGGGAGAACAAGAGCTGTCACACTGACTAGGTAACAAGAGGGAAAATTTAATGTATGTTCTCAGTCTTTAGCTTTTAAAGTCGAGAATTATCAGCATTTGGGTGTCTCTGTAGGAACTATAAAACTGTGATACTTTTCTAATACAGAAAATAGAGTTGTGCATCTGGTTTCTTTAATTCTCATCTTTGTTTAACTTAGGAACCACTGACTCATATTCCCTTTGTCATGGCTGAACTCTTGCTCTTTTTTACGTCATTGCTATGACTAGAATTGGATTCCTGAAATGCTAGTTTGTTGACCTTGAAGTTTGCTTTTGAATTCATTTTTATGCTGTGATTTGAATAATGTGTGTGGTCTTTTAAAATATGAAGCCATCAGTTAAACAGAAAATCATCATTCTTCAAAATATGTATGGGATCTTGCAATAGAACTTAAAGTTCCATATTCTCCTAGCTTAAACACCATATGAAAGAGATAGGAAATGGCATTTGTTCTACATATACTAGGCCAGAATTCTTTTATTTTTAGATTTCTTGGTGTATAATCCAAAGCAGTGGTATCCTTTTAGTTGCCTGAAGTTCCCTTTGTTTTAATAACATTGATTAAAACTAAAAGAAATAACTGACCAGAGTGTCATAGGAGGTGAAGATGCTTCTGCAGCATCTTTGGCAAGACAACTCCTTAATCACGGAAAACAGATATGCCATGCTCAGCAATTTCTGCTAACAAGCCTCATGATATCTGAATTTTGTCTCACCAAAACTGAGAGACCCCTACCACTTACCTATTCAGTAAAACGCATGTACATAATTCTCAAAAGTAGCCTGTTTCCATTGCTATCACATATTGAGGAGGAAGGAGAGAATTATGCCTGATGAGGATGGGGAAACCGGCCTACCGGCTCACAGAGGAGAGACTGAGGAGCCAGGCACTTAGTGTCCTTTGGCATGCGAACTCCAGCAAAAGCTTCCTTCCACGATGTCAGAAACCACAGGTTCACATAGCCTTTAATTTTCCACCTCCAAGTGTGTCTCACCAGCCACCTTAGACCTTTTGGTAACCTATCCTTTTATGGCAAGATCCCTTTTTGCATTTCAGGGATGCCAGTGCCACAAGAGATGAAGGGGACTGGGATCTCTTCAGGGCTATATGCACAGCAAATCTGTACCTGCACACACACTGATCTGTACACCCATGAGTACTGAATGTTTACATATACCTCCTTAATAATAACTATTAATATATGTGATTATAATTATCACAATTAATCATAATAATAGAATCACAGGATCAGAGAAGTGTTGAGATTGGAATGGACCTCTAGAGCTCATTTAGTCAAACCCTTGCTCAAAGCAGTATCAAATACAGCAGGTTGCTCAGGACACTCTCCAGTCAGGGATAATCATCAGAAAAAGGTAATGTCTTTTAAAAACTTACCACAAATTCCAGGTATCTGGGATCACAGGATATACCACTCACACAAAAGAAACTGATTTATTTGGGGCCCACACTTGTGAGTAGACTGTTTTATTGTAATTGCTTTGAAAATATTGATTCATGTGTATCTTCTTCACTCAATAATCAAGGTCAGGATTGCCTAGATGTTAAGTAGATGCAGTGAAGGGCTATTTTAATCCCACTACAGCATGTGGTGCATGCAGAACAGAGATGGCAAACAGTACCAGCAACAACAAATCCGTTCATATGCATGTCTACTGCCATCTAAAAAAGTTTAAATTTAGTAAAAATTATCAATAGTTTCACTGAGTTTTGCCCAGTCACAACTTACACTATCTATTGATGGTTAGAAATCTCCTCAGTGGAAGACCAATGGATCTTGCTTATGATGTACCCAACATCAGATCAGCACTCAAGTCTTCTGTGGCTGAAAACAAGATATTTTCATATTTTTATTTTTGCCTTTTCTTTTAGATTGAGCAGGATCCATTCTTCACCACATTCGGGGCAGGACCACAAAAGGTTCTCCTCTTGCAGGCTGTGGTAGTGCCACTTGAAAGCTGCTAGTGGCTTAGCAGAGCATGTTGTCAGTCTTATGTTTCCTGGCATTTTGCAAGCACAGTCAGTTTTGCTGTATGGAATGAGGGGCAGACAAATCTGTGATAGTGGCATCTAGACTAAACATCATTTTATAACTAAACATTTTATAACTAAACATTGTTGCTTGCAGCTGCAACACATTAATTCGACCTACAAAGTCCTTCCTTTTTTCACATTACAGTATAGATCACCATAATCTACAAAATCCCACATCCTAGAGCTTAATTGGACTGTATGGTCAACCCAGCTGGAAGACTACATTTGCCAGGTCTTCAGAGAAAAATTATTGGGAGGTTACAAAATTTTTGAAAGAGACATTGTGCTACTAAATAGTAAAATACAGTTGCAGCAAAAGTAACTACTGAAAACTAGTTGAGTATTTTCTAGTTTTTTTCATCCAACACTTCCTTTCTTTGTGCCAAAAAGACAATTGATAAGAACTTCCTAGAAATCAGCTTATGTGCATGTGCAGTCAGGGTCGTGGTAAGAAGAAAATCTGCCTCCTTTCTGGATTTTGGATTAATTTTGCCTGGAAATAGACATATACAAATGATTTAGCTCTCCCATTCAATTTTTTTTATGTTGCAAGTGTTCTAGACATAGACTTGTTAACTGGCCTAGCAATCAGATTAAACTACCTAATCTGACTAATGACTGATGGCATATTTTTAAATAACTGTTTAATATCTGCTGTGTCCATTTGTTTTATATTCTTGGGTTGTTTTTTTTTTAATGAGGCAACTTGACCTCTTTTTTTTTTTTTCTGGAAATTCACTTTATAAACAAAATTATTAATATATGCACATATAAGAGTACACTGGTGACAGGTGACATCATTAGCGTGGATTTCATACATTATCTGACAATTCTTGGCTGTAACTTGCAAAGAAGCAATACATGGCCAATGCTTTGAAAACCTTAAAAATACAAATTTATATTTTTTTTGTATTGAAATCTGTTTATCAGTTTGGGTGACTCCTACCTTCGTGCTTGTGAAAACATATCAAGAATGGTGTGATCTGCAATGATTGCCATTATAAATACTTTATAAGGGGCTGCTTTATATTTTGTTATGTTCTAAAATGAAAATAAGCTGTATTTTGTTTTCATTCTTCATTTGGAATTTCCATCAACAGAACCATTGAGCAAAACTAAAGAGAACAGCCTCAAAGCTTAGGTAAGTAACTAGGCTTCTTTCAGCGGGAAAAGCATCAAGTGGACTTAATTTTTTCTGTTGTAATTCTCTTCATCCCGCCTCTAACTCTACCCATACACACACACTGCACTATCTGCCCAGCAGAAAATTACAATAATTATAATCAGTGGAAAAAAAAGTCAAAAATATTTGATGATAACCAGGGCTGTGTCCCTGTAGCATCTTATCCTTAAGAAATTAACCCTCCCATTAGAATTCAAGAGAACTCCTTGGACGACCGATATTTATAAATTATCATACTACATCAGACATTTCAGAAAAGATGCATATGGTTTGAGATGAACTTCCACATGGAGTTACTTACAATGTTTACCCTTGGCACCCTATTTAAATTTCAGATTAACAATCTATTTCTAACACGGGAGTTATCTGGAAGAAAAAAAAGTAAATTGTCCTTTTTTTTTTTTTTTTCCCCTGTATGCTACAGCATTTTCATGTTTTTAGTGTAGAATTTCTTAGAAAAATAATATTTAAAAAACTTTATAACCTTTTAGGACCTTTTTTTGTTTGTTTGTTTACTGTCAGAGGACCACTGCTTGATCCTCAGAAAAAAATTGTTTCTATTGTTAGTTATCATTTTTGGCTATGAAAAGAATTGTAAATTCACTGGCATTTACAATGTCAAAACAATATACTCCAAAGAGTCTGTTCAAACTTATGACATTTTTCGTGTCATGAGAAAGTCTGGTGGTGGATGTTGCCATGGACACAATAACACAATAAGAAAAATAATATATATTTAGCTTTTTGGCCACTGTTTTCCTTCAAATGTTTTGTATCTCAATTCACTTGAGCATTATTCCCCCAACTGTATTTTCTCTGCCCTTCTTTCCATTTTATGTTGCTTTTTCACTTGATGGTTAGTGAAGGTTTCTGTCTCTCTGTCTCTCTGTTTCTATTTCTTTCTCTTAAGGAGCACCCTTTCACACTCCAAGTACTATTTTTATTTCATTTTATCCATTCTCCATCATGCTTATTTTCCTTGCTTTTTTCCTTCTCTCTTTTTGTCTTCTGTGTAGCTGAGAACTGGAATGGCACAAAAGCTCTGGAAAGGCCAGAAGTTTCTTTGGACATAGGTACTGGTTATTGTGTGACTGTATCCTGAAGACACAGGTGAATGTCGTTCAGTAATATTTGGGGTTTTTTCTATACAGAAATGCATGCAATACATAGTTTAATCCAAAGGCTACTGTACACCATATGGGTGTATCGCATGTATGAGATTGGAAGTCCAAACAAGCTCTTTGAAAGTGTTCTAATGCCATATAGATGTGGTGCCTACAGTGGACTTGGTGATGGTTGGATTCAATATTCTTAAAAGTCTTTTTCAACCTGAGTAATTCCATGATTCTTTAAATCAAGTAATGTCTGCAATAGTGTCTGGAGGTGATGAAAGCTCACGCTGGCCAGTGGAGTAATATAACTTCTTATGAAGAAAGATTTGCCTTTTGCTTCCTAAGTTCTACCTTTTACATCATATCCATCTATACATTCTCTGTCACTGTGTGACTGAAAAAGGACACAGCAAAATAGCCAATTTACAAAAAACTTCTGTATTTTTCTGAGCAGGTTCTATCTCCTTTTGAGAGTGTTCTGAACATCTCTTGGGGAAAATGTTTTGTTAAAGTGTTTGTTAAATGTTTGTTATATGTTCTGTTTAACATTTGTTAAAGGAATTACATTAACAAATCTGCCCAATACTGATGTTACCCACCAAACTGGAGGACAGCTCCTGCAGACTTTGGGTATTGTGCTGAGGGCAGTCCAAACAGATAAATACAGGATTTGCCCTTCAGTAACTGGAGGGTATCCAAGGGAAAAAATTAGAGATGTAGCCTTAGTAAGGCAATACTACAATTATTTTTGTAGTGTTCTGTACATCATCATGATATTATTTGTAGTCATAGTACTTCACATCATTTATACTTACAAACACAAACAAGGGAATTCACAATAGAGATGAGCTAATGCATTCATCTGGGATTTAGTATAGTGAGAGCGTATCCAAATATATTTGCCACTTTAGATACTCAAGGCTATGAAGCAATAGCTCTTGTCTTTCTGTTTCAAAAATTCCTGTGCAGTTTATGTATCAAGTTATAAATGAAGAACAATGAAGAAAGAAAGAGTAGACTGACCACCGGGATCTTGATTTGTTACTGAGTGACAAACAGCTTTTATAAGAAAGCAGTAAAAGCATTCTATGCAAAGATTCTTAAGCACATTATGCCAATGAAAACAGTGTCAACGTGTTAGCATTTACCTCAGTGTGCCTTTGTATTAACAATCTCCTTTTACAACTGCAGTTATGTGTATCTTTTCATTCACCAATGCAAATCATCCTTGAGGTACCCACAGCAGGTTTTTTTGCATAGAAGAGGAATATAATTCACTTCCTATGTAACAACACAATATAACAGAACACAGACACCGCTCAACCATTGACATCCACCAGGTATTGGATGACCCACAAATGGTCTGTCTCAGGTGAAGAAGAGAAACATAGTTATCTACATAATCTGCTACGTATGTGACTAAAGTGAACATAATAATTTTTTTCTTTTTCTTCTATTTGGTTTTTTTTTTTGCATTACTGAAATTGTTTCATTAATATACGTCAAACACACCATGGGATAACTGTAAAAGTTCCGAGCAGTTCTTTGAAAGCTCCCAGCAATTATTTGTAATTACTGTGATAATTTCCTTATTACTCTTCCCTCTTCCTGTTTGCTATACCTATTATTTATATAATTTAAATGTGTGCCCTGAGTCATGCACTATCTATTAAACTCCTAAGTTGATAGCATTTGCATAATGCATTTAATTTATACCAATGAATGGGCTTACAGATAACAATCTTCAAAGCTTTTGCAGGTGCTTTACTTTTACTGACAACGTGATTTTACCACTAACCTGGGAAAGTGAAATTTACAGCTGAACTGTGTTTTTTGACCCATGTGAAACAGTAAAATACAATTGCTGTGTCAGAGAACTGGTTTGTTATCATTGTTAATCATGGCTGGAATCCCTTGCTGGCACACTGGCTAGAAAGTTATATGGACAAAAAAAATGTGGGTGGAGGAATCAGAGTTATTTTAGGGAGCTGCACAACCTTATTTGAATATTGAAAATAAAAGTGCATGCAACTCCAGTGCAGAGCCACAAATTCATTGTGGAGCCTCAAATTCATTGCAAGATTCCTTTTAATTTCCTGGAATCAGAATAGTTCAGCCATTTGACACTGAATTCAAAACAGCATTTTTCAAAAAATAGTTATTCTGAACCTGAAATATACCTGACTTTTTAGCTGTTGTAATCCCTGAAATTCCTTCCCGGTTGGAGTACAGAAAGCTTAGGTCTAGTCAAAACAATATGATGAACAGATTTTTGGTTCTGTCAAGGCATATCCTGCTTTTCTCTTCCCATGTATTCCTCCATAATATCAGTAACTTTTGTATTTTAAAGCTGGTTTTGATTCCCAGCTGCAGTTCTCTGCTTTGCCAGCTCATCTGATCTTAGGCACCAGAAAACTGAGAAGGTGCTATAAACCTCAAGATGCTTCCCTCAATAACAGTTCTAGTCAGCACATTCTTTAGCTGTTTTTGTTTCATTGCTCTCAAACTGAAGTGGTACAGTAGGTCAGCTGTGTTACGCAGAAGGAATTGCTTTAATTGGATCAGGTACAGAAGACTGAAATAAGAAAACCTTTCAAGAGGAGACGTACAGAATTCCCTAGGAAAGCCATAGTTAGTTATTCGGGGAGATTCCACCTAAATATTTAGGAAGCCCTTTGTGGTTTTCTTTTGAGATACTATATTCAGGAGATAGAGAATTGGAAGTTCTACCTAGCAATATTATTACTATTATTATTGTTATAATTATTGCTATACTTGAAGCAGATGTAGGAATTGCACAACTGTATCAGCCATATAAACATAATCTCTTCTTTATTTGTAGTCCAAGCTATAAAAATTGCAAGCTGCTTTAGTTCTGGTCACAAGACTAGTTGCTTACTTAGAGGGACTAACACAGCATTCTTAGTTTGTTCAATTTCATATTTGCATTAACTTGTCAGATGTTCTGCTTTCACAACGAAAATTCTGCAATTTGCTTTCTTCTTGTGTTAACATCCAGGCCTACTTCTCAGATAGCCATCATGAATAGAAAAGTAATAGACACAAAATACCAAAATGCTCACATGCTTCACTAAACAGGAATGAACTTAGGTGTTTGGGTAAATATCCTGATGACCTAAAACCTTAAGATATTCTTCATTTTTATCAACTGTTTCTAGTGGTAGGAAACAAGACGGATTTTTCAGAGAACTTCAAAAATATTTTCCACCACTAAATTTAGCCATTATGCCTTTTAACCACCTCTGTTCAAAAGAAACCCACAACTATGACTCTGAACTTGCTGTTAGCTGTGTATGGTCAGCCTGGTCCACCTCATAGATCATAGTCCTCACTCACCCCTTCACTTCCTGCTTTGCAGTAAGCAACAGAACTGTGTATCTCTTGCATTACTACTTCTCATCCTCTCCAGAAGAAGTCTTCTGGTAGGGTTTAAGCTTTAAGATTAGGAAAGTTATTATGCATTTATATTAGAAAAGGCAGAGTGGAAGAAGAGCTTGGAGTTGAGGAGCAGGAACTAGTGGCATTCTTTTGACCCTGAAGGAGTTCTAGGACTCAGTCTGAATGACAAGAAAGCTCTGACAGATGAGCTTTATCCCTACAATGCAATGTCCATAGAAAAAGATCAGATGTCATAATTATACAACGGTTTGCGTTCGATGGTACCTTAAAGACCATCTGATTGCGATCCCCCTGCCATGGGCAGACACAACTCCCACTAGACCAGGTTTCTCAGAGCCCCATCCAACTTGGCCTTGAACACTTCCAGGAATGGGGCACCCACGACTTCCCTGGGCAACCTGTTCCAATGCCTCAGCAATCTCACAGTAAAGAATGTCTTCTTAGTACCTACTCTAAACCTACTCTCTTTCAGTTTAAAGCCATTCCCCCTTGTCCTATCACTACACCCCCTCTTAAAAACTCTATCTCCGCCTTTCTTGTTGTCCTCCTTTAGGTGCAGGATCAATCACAGACTTTTTCACAGACAGCATAAAAGAAATTTGAACTTGAGCTGAAATTCCATGGGTACCCAGGGTAGCCAGAGTGGCTGTGGAGATGTGTTCCATTCTTCTCTATTAGCTGGAGTTTGCTAAGTGCTGTAGGCATTATGGTCAGGTTTATCAGACAACTATACTCTAGCCAATAGGTAATGAAGGTGTCAGCAACAGAGGCTGCCTCATTACTCTGGAGAATGGGACATAGTCACTGGGCCAGCTGGGGATGACATGAAACATTATTCGCAAACGGTGTGATATGGGAGCTTAACCAAGGATTCAAAAGAATGAAGCATTTGATCAGTTCAGTTAGTCTGGGTCACCTGTTAGTCCAACAGATAAGAGTTTTTCTGTCCTCCTCCTCAGAGTTCCCCATAAATACAGAGATCTGACCCAAATGAGCAGTATGGGAAACATTCATAAAACAGTTTAAAACAACTATCATGAAATGTCAGAGTTCACTGGCATGAAAATTTAAATTAAAATTCAATAGTTTCCAAAAGTACATTTCCAATTGTACTTAAGTAGTTTACTTGTGGTTTTGATACACTGATTTTTAAAGAAAACAGGACCAGACATGGAACTTGCTCTAACTTTAGGACAACTTTAATATGAGCAAGGGGTGGGATGAGGTGGCTTCCAGACAACGATCTTTTTTTTTATTATCTCAAAGGAATTTCCCTTGGTACAGTCTGAGACCTCCACCTCTTGCCTCTTCACTGCCCAACTTGGGGAGAGTCTGTCCCTGCCTTCCCTATGACCCCTTTTAGGCAGTGGAGGATTTTGGGCCCATTGACCATTTCTTCTACAGGGTGACCAAACTGTTCCTCCTCTCATCCCATGTTTTCCAGCACCACAAGTATTTAGGTGGCCTTCTGAGTTTGTTTCAGCTTGCCAGTAACTCCCATGCACTGTAGGAACTACTGTGGCTACAATTTTTAATTTTTTAAATATCTCAAGCCCATTTCTTCTGCTTTTCAAGAGTCTATTGTAATCTCTTGGCCTGTGATATTTCACACCATGTTTCCATTCCTTCAGGAATGTAAGGGGAGAAAGAAGCTTAAAAGCTTTGAAAAAAACTGAGATATGTGGCCATTTTTTTTTCCAAAGAACACATTTTACTGAGCTTACTTAAAAAGTATAATTCACAAATTAGCCTGCCAGTATACAGAAAAGTGCATCTCCACAGCTGTTACAGTCTGCTTTGTTTTGGCTACTCCTTTGATGTGTCCAATGTTAATAATGAGCCTGATGAAATACTAGGAAAAACAGCACACATAATCCACATAACGCTATTTGGAGACACACAGAATTTATTCTATCCCACAGAGGGGTTTTTTATAGAAATGTGAAAATAACAGAAGTCAGGAGAATTGAAATGCTCCCACCTTGCAATGAAAACAGAAGGTTAAAGTTTCACCCAAACCTGGTTTTCCCAAGGTGTACCAGAGTTAAGAAAACATTTCTGTAATGTTTCTCCTAGTCACTGTTTTTCCTCTAAAAAGTAACCATTTGTAATAATAAATGGACCGGGAACTCATCAATGCATTCAGGGTCAAGACGAATTTGAGTTCCACGGAGCTAAAACAAAGAATCTAAGCCAGCTGGAAAAGCAAGATAAGAAAATATTTTTAATGGCAATTTGAGATGATCTAATGCTTCCATTGTTGTACCCTGGAACTACTGGACCTGCTTCCAACCTCACCTTCCCTCTGAGAATGTTTCTAACACAGGAGTTAGAGGCAGAGATGTCCTATATGGTCATTTGCATATGGTGAAGATTAGCAGGAAGAACAAGGCTCCTGTACTGAAATTATCAAGAGCCCATACTAAAGAAAGAACTACACAGGGTATTTAGAATAGTGTACCTCTGCTGCCAGGTGAAAATAATTCTACTTGCCAGAGCCTGTACTTAGACAGCTTTGAAAGTAGTCATAAGATATGGGCGTATTTCTGCTAAAACTGCAAGCCAGTAGAGTTCAAATATCTACCGTTTGAAAGCCAAAGACCACAGACTATAACCTCCCTCAGCTGATAGCACTGACCATTATCTAGTATTTTTCTATGGTTAGAGTCTTCTGTCATGCATAGATGTCAGTCATTTTGTTAAAAATGTTTAGACATGTTTACAGTTCCCAAACCAAGGACAGACAGTGAAGCCATATTCTCCTTTTTCTCACTAAACAGATAAAACAATTAAAACTACAACATTCCTGACTTTCAGGGTTTCTGGTGTTTTCACATATATAGAGAGCTATTGTATTGAGAATTAGCCTGAAATAAAGGGGTGAAGGGAGTCAACTCAGGCACACAGAAGGCAAAGAAAGAGTATGTGCACAAGACTGCAGAGTATCTTTGTCTTTCAGTGAAGTGTAGCAAAGAAGCTGTAAACAGAAGCTATTAGAACAATAAGTTGCCAATGTAGTCCAGAAAAGAGTGCAAATTGCTAAAGTGATTTAAAATTATTGGTTGACTACAATCACATCAGTCTGATTTTTTTCCTTGTAAAATCGGGATTATTTGTTTGGACTATTCTTGTCGTTGGGACAAATACTTTAATTGAAAGTTTCTATTCAGGTTTGAGGGAGTGTTGTTTTTCCCCTTTTTCAAAAAGACAGCTATTATGGTTTTTCTCCATGATTTTCCTTTTACAAACAATTATCTTTGTCCATGATGATCACTTCTTTGCAAGCTATGCTTCCAAGAAAAAAAAAAAATCACAGTGGTACAAGACACATCATGGGAAAACCAGACTGCAGTTTGAATTATGGCAGACCATGTCATGTTTAAATAGACCATTAATGTGAAAAAGCTTTACTTTAAAAAACAAAAACAAACAATAATGCAAAGTATTTAAGTGGTTTCAAACAATTTCTTCCAAAGTTTTTGGCAAACATATAAGGAAGGAACAGATGTGAAGAAATGCTATCCCAAGTCACTGGGCATGAACTCATGGATTGTAACACTGCAGGAACTGTACATCTCTCATATTTAAATTGCAGCATGGAGTGTTGTGTGAAAGGCATGCCTTTTTAACCAGTTTGCTTTTCCTAGTGATTTGGGGGTTCACATAGCTTTTTTTCAGCAGTTATTTCAGCTAGGAAGAATTTCTTTTGCCTACCAGTGTATTTACTAATGCACATCCAAAATACATGCTGGCAGTCTAGATATTACTCTCAGTTTACACTCATGTTGATATTAAAACACAAAGATTATTAAATCCTTAACAAGTTCATGAATTTTTTTTTTTAAAAAGCATAGCAGAATACATGGCTAACTGACAATGCTATAGGTACAGACCAGCACTGGCGCAATAAATCACAAAAGAAAGAACAATGCAACAACATTGAATACTATAATTTCAAAATGTGTTTTACATTTTACAAACACAGAGCAAGCTACATTTTTAGAAACTGAAAATTATACTACAATTACTTATTTTTCAAAACAATAGTGCTATTTTTACACATGATTTTTGGCTAAAGAAGATGAACATCTTGAAAAACAGCTTCACAGTCACAGTTTTTCTGCATCTTAGCAACTGCTGTGGATGAATAGCAATTAATCTATAGTCTATAGAACTATATGGAACTATAGTCCTAGAGAAGTGATTGTCCCTCTGTATTCAGCACTGGTGACACTGTACCTTGAATCCTGTGTTCAATTTTGGGCTCTTCATGGCAAGAAAGACACTGAGGTACTGGAGTATGTCCAGAAAAGGGCAACAAAGCTGGTGAAGAGTCTAGAGAGTAAGTCTTACGAGAAGCAGCTGAGGGAACTGGTGTTGTTTAGCCTGGAGAAAAAGAGGCTCAAGGGAGACCTTATTGCTCTCTGCAGCCACCTGAAAGGAGTCTGTATCCAGGTGGGGTCAGTGTCTTCTCTCAGGCAATAGTGATGGGATAAGACAAAATGGCCTCAAGCCGTACCAGGGGAAGTTTATACTGGATATTAGGAAAAAAACTCTTTGTCAGAAAGTTTGTCAATAAAATCAAAGTTTGTCAAGGCTGCCTGGGTAAGTGGTTGAGTCACCATCTCTAGAGCCATTTAAAAGACGTATAGGTCTAGCACGTAGTGACATGATTAGTGGTAGGCCTGGCAGGGCTGTGTTTACATTTGGATTCAAAGAACTTAAAGGCCTTTCTCAACCTAAAGGTTTCTTTGATTCTATAAGCCATCAAATAGTCGGGAATCTGTGCATACCAATTTTGCATATTTTTTTGACAATATTTAAAAATATCCTTAAAATTAATGTCTCACTGTATCTTCTAATTTGATCCATTCTGCTAGTTTGACATTTGTATTTATGAGACATCTAGTACTGCCACATCTAAGCAGTAACTTTTAAAGATTTATGATAAAATTCTTAACAATAGTAGAATGATTTTTAAGCTGACATCCCAACTTCATTATATAGTCAGGAAAATTAGGCCTCTAGCTCTACTGAGCGCTACATAAACATTCAAGTTTCTGTTCATTTCCTAATCAGACCTAAGAAGACCATTCCTGTGGCATTTCAACGGAAACTGCAACTGCTTATAGATCCATCTTCAGTAACTACTTTTACATTCAAGGATTTCATGGTATAGTAAAAAAAACCCTGAAAATACACTGTTTGCTGGAACATAACTGAGTCATACAATTGAAGTGTATTTTTCATTTCAAAAATGTTGGAAAATCTGTCCTTATAAGTCCCTTCTTCTAGGCTTCACTGCTTAATAAGATGGTTAAAACTTTACACAGGGTGGGCCTGGGAAATCTCTAGTTTTCAAATCCTAAAAAAAAATGTTACTACAATTTTCTTGTTATAGGTCATAATGGAAACTGGTTAGTGGTAATTTAAAAAGTCTGAAACTAGAGAGAAAATTTTGGAGAACTAGTTTCACAAGAATGGAAAAGGGTCAGTAAGCATTTAAGAAAAACAGGCATGCACAAGGACCCACAGATTCTCACATTTGAACTGGTTTTGTACTTTTGGAATAATCTCATGATTATCTTCTGCCTCAAGGGAAAGGCAAAGCAAATAGTTTAATTTTATTTTCCTTTCATTTTTCTGATTTTTTTTCCTTAACTGTACATTTTCATTGGATTGTCTAGCTGGGAGCAAAGGAGGGTAAGAGGTGACTTACTACAACATTGCTCACTGCAATTTCCTGAGGAGGAGAAGTGGAGTGAGGTGCTGATATTTTCTTCCTTGTATCCAGGGATAGGAGACATGGGAATGGTTCAAGGAAGCATCTGGGGAGGTACAGAGTGGACACCAGGAAGCATTTCTTTACAGGGAAGGTGTACAAACACTGAATAGGCTTTCTAGAGAGGTGGTCAATGCTCCAAGCCTGTCAGTGCTTAAAAGGCATTTGGACACTGCCATTAACAGCACGCTTTAGTTTTTGGTCAACATTACCTGAAGTGGTCAGGCAGTTGGACTAGATTGTTGCAGGTCCCTTCCGACTGAAATATCCTGTTCTATTCTATTCTCTATGCATAAAGATATTTCAGGATGGTCACTAAAGGTCTACTAGAACATCAAGATCCAGTTTGGTACTGCAAAATAAATATTAACTAAATAGAGAGGCAAAATTGTAAGATATTACTGCTCTTATTTCTTTTTAAAAAAAATTGTCCAAGTTTTTTCCATTTATTTCCCCTGTGATAAGAAATCACAGTCTTTTCTCATAACATCCCCTTAACTACATTACAAGACTGTAACTATGCACACCAACTTTATAAAAGCTAAATGAAAAAAAAAAACCAACCAGGAATTTTTAATTCTTTTCCCTGCTCTTGATGTGTCAATATGCAAGTGACTAAATCACTGAATGCAGCTTGAAAAAGACTAGTGGGAGGGGCAGTTTTGCTCTAAACAACATAGTTTTCTAGACGCAGAAAGCCCTGAAATTATATATAAAGATAAAACACAGAAAAATAGGCATGATGGGAAAAGCTGAAGAGGTAGAACATGGCAGTATGTACACCTTAGTTCTTTTTCCTGTTGAGGTGGGATTTATCTCACCTATTGTAGACATCTATAGTTGAGACAGTGATCCTATGTTATGAAGAGTATAGTCTAGGACTCTTTCAAATGTAAGTCATTTCATCCTCAAGTGAACATATAAAATTATCACACAATCAATTTATCTTGACTGACAATAAAAAAAAAGCCATTGTAACAGGTTACTATATGTAAAGTTAGATTTTAATTGTTCCTTGTTCTTTGCCAAGAATCTATTACATAAAAATTTCAGAATTACTTTTATTTCTAGATCAAAAAAATAATTTATACTGTTCCTTCCCAAGGAACAATTTACTTTCAATTATATGATATTTTCTGACCAAAAACTTTTCATTTGTAATACTTCTGAGTTGTTGTAATTGAGAAATCTCTTACTTCAAGCAACTCAGATGCATACCAACAAAGGATTTATGACAGAAGAGATCTCCTGAATGTAGATTACAGGCAAAAAATGAGTATTAATCATGGGAATGATCAAATTGCTTATTTTTCTTGTAATTTAATTATTTCTGTTTTGGCAGGGAATTCTAAGACATTGTTTGGGGGATGAGCTGTTCCAGATCAAAACTCAAAGATAGTTTTGGAAATAATAGTAAAAAATTAAGCTGAGGTGGTGTTTAGCTGGCAGAGTAGGCAGACAGCCTAACTGTTTGCATGTGTGCTCTAGGTACTCATTGGTAAGAGATGTTGTTTTATCATTGTAATCTTATTTTCTTTAGAATAACAAAATAATGACAAGAATTAGGCCTGAGTCATGAATTAAAGTAAATGTATTTACTGAAAGACATTCAGTCTGCTTTTATTTTTCACTATATTTCTCAGCTGTGTTACAACATTCATGTTTGTGTTCTGCCTTATAAATAAATAAATCCCACATTAATATAAAAGTGATGTGGTAATTTAATAGCATAATCTGTTTGTATTTAGGGAAGAGAGTGATACCTAAGTCATGTCTTTTTCAAGATATGAGGAGTAAAATCTGTGCATTGAGGTCACTGAGAGTTGGGCCAGGATCTTATTAATGAATTTCCTACCCTATAAGGAGGCTGATTAATACATATGGTTTAAATACTAGTTAAAGGGTAAGACAAGTGACTGTGGCATGGAAAGCCCAAGATATCTATGACAAGAAGATAAGTTAGTAACTGCTGCACAGTTCTGCTCCACAGCATCTGCTCAGCTGTTCTCAGACCTGATGTCTCCATCTCACCTTCCTGCTATTTTCAGTTCATAAACCAGGTCAAGAGGTGTCCAAAGTAGGACAGAGGCCCATGAAGCCCACAGTGTTGTTTGGAAGTCACTTTTTCCTTTTACTGCTGTAATCTTTCTGAAAGCTATAGTATATAAAAATAAGGGGAAGCTAGACAACTACAAAGGTTCAAAGGAGCTAAGTGGGGGGTTTTTTGAGAGTGTAGACAAACTTTAAAATATTATGTATTTCATTAACTAGAAAAATAAGAATTAAAAGTATATAGAAATAATATTGTAACAATCTAGGCTAGGAGTCTGACCTTTTTCAGTGCTCTCATGAATTTACTGCATGGCTCTTTGGGTCATCTCCCATTACCATGCTTGGGTTCACATTGTGAGGTAGTACTAAGGTACTAAGACACAAGCTGAACTGAAAAAAAAGAAGTAAAAAGAAAAAAAGTGCTGCTAATGTCCAGCCTACAGGCAGGTTGGGCTAAATATCTTAAAAGATTCCTTCTAACCCAAACCACTCTATAACTTTGTGATTCTGTGTTCTAATTGCTGTGATCCAACAGCCCAAGAGCACAAACTAGAATTACTCCAAAGTAAATGCGATGCCTCTGAAATGTGTATAGTGTCAGCAGCAGGACCTCAGCACATCTGGTTTCAGTCTACAAAACCCATTCATATTCATCACTAATTTAGTGTGGCTCGTTACATGTGACAGGACTAACCTCTTGCTGTCAAGGTCTTGATTCACATTCTTGAAACACATTCACCTGCCGTGAAAAACATGTTCACCTGCTGTGAGACAACAGGTGAGATGTATATTCATGCCAGGTACAACTGTTCATTGACAGATTACACAGGACCTTATTGTGCTTTGTTCAGGTTCCTTTCAGTTCTCTGTGTTATTATTTTTGCATACATGAGGATCACTACGCATCTAAACAAACACAATGAGGAACATTTTGCCCCTAGTTAGTTTTATTTATCATAGAATCTCAAAATATACTGAGTTGGAAGGGACATACAAGGATCAGGGAGTCCAACTCCCGGCCCTGCACACGACCATCCCCAAGAGTCACACCATGTGCCTGAGAGTATCATCCAGATGCATCTTGAACTCTGTCAGTCTTGGTGCAGTGACCACTTCCCTGGGGAGCCTGTTCCAGTACCCAACCACCTTCTGGGTGAAGAACCTTTTTCTAATATCCAGCCCATACCTCCCCAGACACAACTTCAGGCCATTCCCTCTGGTCCTGTCACTGGTCACCACAAAGAAGAGATCAGTGCCTGCTCCTCCTCTTCCTCTCACAAGGAAGTTGCAGACTGCAATGAGGTCTCCCCTCATACAGCTTCCCCTCAAGGCCCTTCACCACCTTCATTGCCTTCCTTTGGATGCTCTCTAAGAGCTTAATATCTTTCTTACATTGTGGTGCCCAAAACTACACACAATGTTCAAGGTGAGGCTGCACCAGTGCAGAGCAGAGCAGGACAATCCCCTTCCTCAACCAGCTGGTGATGCTTTGCCTGATGCCCCCCAGGACACGGTTGGCCCTCCTGGCTGCCAGGGCACTGCTGACTCAGATTCAACCTGCCGTCAACATGGAGGTAGATCAAATCTTTTTTTTTTTAATTTAATTATATAGAACTTTCTTATGTTGCTAACCTAGGGTCAAGAGATGTCATTTCACACCTCTTCAGAGTTTATTAATATTCTTTCGTATTTTCATCATACCATCTGACCTGGTTGCAGCTTCCTGGATAACTTCCTGTATGACGGAATGGGAAGCAAACTCAGAAAGTTTTACACTCAAAAAACTCAGTTCTGCTAAGTAAAAATTAAGATCAGCACCTTCAGATTCTACAAAAGCAAGTGAACCAAAATCAAACTCCAAAGTAGAATAGAAATTAACATATACTTCTGTAAATTCATAAATAAACAAGAGAAAATGAGGCAGCAGAAGTGAGTAATCCTCCCTTGGAATGTTGGTCTTTTTTTTCTACTTTTGCTTTTCCTTCTGGCACAAGGATATTCTTGCCCAAAGTGCCCAACTCACTGGAGTATGAAAGGTCAGACAGAATAGCAGAGAGAGAATGAGGACCTAAGCCTCCCTAAATAGCTGGAGAGACATCTTTGTGGAAATACATAAATTCTATCCCACAACCAGTTCATATTCATGTCCTTTATCTCCAACTTTTGTTGCTTGTGTTGAGAACTTGAACTGTGAGAGGCAAAGCTCAGGTTTTGGACCATCAGCAAAGTACTTGAGACAGTTTTCCACTGTCTTGTTTTCTGATTTGCTTTTGTAGAAGCCCTTTAATTTGTTTGATGGATAGACTAAGATCATTGGTAACCAATATAACAAATGACTAGCTGCTTAACCTCTACAAAAATCATGTTGTATTTATGGATATTCCATTATTTCAGCTGAAATCAGGCAGCATGTGCACTTCTTTCCAAATATTGACCAGGCTCTGAGTGTACTCTGGCCAGCTGGCTGCACATTGAATCACGTGGTTGGACTGGCAGTTTGGAGCAATCCACAAGGAAAATTTGGGGAGCTAAATGCTGGATAGGAAATTAAAGAGCACTGCTGTAATCTGGCCTGTGCCTTGAAGCAGTTTGGCTTTAGCTGCTTGTGCAGAGGAGACAGCATGTGAGAGGAACCTGATATCACCAGCAGTCACAGATATGGGACTGACTTCAACTGGTCATGCATTTTCCTAAAATCCAGATAAGCATCACTGCACCATATGTCATCTTTCAGGTCACACTTGTCCCAGACAAGATCTGTTTACCAAGAACGAGTAAAAGGTTGACACAGCAGGAGAGCATGCTCATGAACTCCTCAGGGCATGCAGCATTATTGGTAACCTCCTCATGGAAAATCTGGCTTAGAGCTATTATGAAAACAAAACAAATATTAGCAGCAATTAAGGGTCATAGAGAGAGAATTATTCACACCAACAAAGCTACCTCTCAGGGCTCGTATAAGACAGTCATAAATCCTGCTAACTGCAGCCAAATCAACAGAATGGCAACTGAAACTGGGAGCACAACAACAGGCAAGGGATCAAGCTGGAAAAACCAGGCACAGCAGGAGGCAGAGTTGCAGAACACAGACCAGAAGGTCTCATGTAACACCACAGAAATATCTGAGACGTGTGAGTCTCACACACCTTAAGAGTTTGCCCCATGCAGCCACCCCTGCAAGCCCCACAGTGGCTGTTAGCAAGTTGTGGTGGTGGCTTTGGTTGCATCTGGCAGGGAAGGGAAAGGATCTCACACCATTGCATTGTTTATTGTGGTAAATCCTTGGTGACACAATGGATAGCTTTGCTTATTAGTTGCCGGTGTCTGAAAGTGTCATGGCTTGTCACAAGTGGGTAAAATAGCTACAAAATCAATGAGACATTCGGAAACCTTGAAAGGAAAGAATTCGCAGAAGAAATATAAATTGCAGAAAAGATTTATTGTAGAAATTGCAGAAAAATTATTTAAGTTGTGCAACAGCTTTTGGTCTATGTAATATAGTAACGTTTTCATTTTGGTATATTCAATTTAAAATACAAAATTTGTTATGGCATTTCTATACTGACCTACCCTATGTAAATCTTCAAGAACAAATTAGATATCAGAAACCAGTTCAGACCATCAAGCAATTGGAGGCTTCTCAGATCTTTACAGAAATGCAGCTAAATATTTGAAGCTGTAGCATAGTTCAGCCTTATTTTATCATCTCTTGAGAGCTATGAAATTTGCCTACTAGTTTTACCAAAAGCCATTTAAAAATTTTTGTTTAGTTGTGGAGCTAAGAAATGGAAAGATTTTGTCTTTTAGTCAGTTAACCGCAGTAAGTTTGGAAACTGAGACTATTTGGTGCATATGTTCTGCAAACACACCATTCTGGATCAAACTCAGCACTTGTTATTTTAGGATTGATGGCAGTCATTCCCAAAGGCCCTCTCTAGAGATGCATCTTGCGCTAACTTGGGAAGGAGACAATTCCTGCTGTGAAGGAATAACCAAATGAATACAAATAAATGAGGTTAAAAGTCCAACCAGCCTTCTTACATGTGTCACAAGTTTTGTTTCTTTTCTTTGTTTCGCGTTGATTGTTTGGGAGACTGAAGAAGAGATGGATGAATCAATGTGGTTACGCCTGCACCAGTAAAGAAGAAAAGAAGGAAGAAAAGCCTCCTACTAGCCTGGTCATGACTGTCAGCCTGGGCTTTGCTGATGTGATGCCAAAAAGGTGCCTGAAAGACTTATCTAAGAGAAGGCAAAGATTTAACCACACAACTTTTTTCCGTACTCCCAAGACATTCAAAGCATCTCATGTCAAACCATGGATTACAACACCCTGACTGATGTCAACTGTGCAGTGTGAAGGATGACAAATTTGGACTTTCAAATTAAGAATGTTTTTCAGCAATGAGACATTAAAAATACTCCTGCTGAGCTGGTGCGTGAGTTGCCATAAATGCTCTACCAACTCAGAAGTGAAATAACTTTTCTATAGCAATAGATCTACATTTTAAGGTTTATTAGTTGCCTGACCTTGTAGTTTCAGAGGCTTTATATGTCCCTCTAGACCATTATGGATCTTAGGAAATCAACAGTAAAATTAATTAAGTATGCTTAATTACTTGTGCTGTTGAGTCTTTTTAAAGTTACTCTTGTTTATTACTGAATTTCCAAAATGCCTTATACTAAGACTGTTGTAAATCTTGCAAAATTAAAAGTAGCTGGCTAGACAGTCTTCTGAGGAAGCAGGTTCTACATATCTGAACTTCCTGGACATCTCTTTCTGAAAAAAAGTATTTGGTATGATTTGTGGTTTTCTCCTTAATATCAGCTTGCCAATAACATTTTGTAGCAGTGGAACTTCTGACAATGAAAGAAGGTATTTACCTTACCCTTGCTGTATTCTATTTTTTTGCTTTCAGAACATGTAGTAAAAGCTGGTATCCTATTTTAATGAGAACTGTCAGGCTAATGGGACAAAGTTCTAACTGAAGAATTTTGGAGATAGCCCATCAATATGTTAAAGATTAGTATTCTAAGTGCAAGTACAATATATGTCCATTTTTTCTCGTGATGTGTTCCTCTGTCTAAATGGCAAATGATCAGCTATCAATCATGATGATATTTACTGTTGAATTTATTCTGATTCCACTAATCTTTAACTGAATACAGACATACTGAAACATGTATTGCAAGCAGTGCTACTAATTCCACTATCAACTTCTACACAATGTGGTGTTTAATATCTATACTGATAGAAAAAAAAGTTTAATAAACACATATCCAATAAGCAAGAAAACAATAAAATTGCCTGAGCTACGGTCTGAGCACATATATCAATATTTGCGTTAAAGGTTATGAAGAAACAGTTTTCCCTTGTAGACTTAAGAGTCTTTTACCACTGGACTATCTCAGATTTCTTAATGTGCAGCCCTACAGTTGTCAATCATCACAGCAGTGACAAAACCTTTCAGTCTTGTGTCATTATTGCAGAACGATCAAGGATAAGAGCTTTGTCAACTCCTAGCAACACTTCTGCCTTATCATGAGCAGAACATAGCTACCACTGATAAAAATTCTTCATGTTCCCGAAACCATTGAGGACAGGAAACCGAAATAGGAATATTTGGGTAATACTTGGATATACTCTGTGGCTCTTTTCTATGAACAGAGCAAAAGAAAGACTCAAAAAACCCAGATAGGCTTATTGAAGTCATTTGTGTTTATGATTTCACCTATGTCCCACTTTCATCACCCAGGAAGTTGTACACATTTTGCTGTAACTGTGCAGTGCTCATGGTTCTGTAGGCATTAAGTATGTTCAACAATCCCATTTGGGAAAGTCCCCAAAAATATAAATAGAATCCAGAATAGTAATGGACTTTCATGTAAATGACTCTCAAGAAATGTCATATAAAACACATATGCCATCTGTGTCTGAACATACTCTTCATTAGAAAACAGACATAACTAAGTATATCATCTTTAAAGACATCAGATAAAGGCCTTTTCATTATGCCCAATGAGATGTGTTTAGTCACCTCTTTTACAGCATCAAGGCATAATTCTCTGCCTAAAAGGAAACCCATGTTAGTCAGTCTATTCATGTATCCCAGTTTCTTATGAGACAATAATGGAAAACGAAGGCTAAAAGAAGTACCAAACAATTTTAAAAAAATTGAAGAGGTATGTATTTGTTGGTTTGGAATAAACTAGGTTAGAATGTATATGAAAGCATCTATTTATTTTAACTTCAAAGTGATTTGATTGATTTCATAAAGCCATTCATGTCCCTCAAGTATTATGTAAACAGTAAGTCCATTACTGGACTGGAATTGCACTTGGTTTCAACTGTTCAGTATTTGGGAACGGAAGAAAAGCCAGAGACACTGTGTTTGATGAACATTTAGCACCAGAAGTGTTTGGGTTTTCTTGTATCATCCCCTTAAAATTTGAATATCACCTCACTGAGTTTAAGGGATTGTGTGATTAAGACACTACAATTTAAGTACACTGGCAACAGTTTCCAACTGAGGAGAGGGATTATCAAAGAGAATGAAGAGCAAAACATGTTGCTTGATGACACTTCTATTGATTCTCTTCTGTTGCTAGGAAAAATCAAAGCACATGAACATGTTTGTCCAATTAAAGCCAGTGGCAGAAGCATAGCATGGCCTGAAATCATGCTCTATTTAGTCTGTGACTATGGTTTCTTTAAACTATTTTTTAAAGTTTAGAGGCATGGGTTAGCTGGGGTTTTGTTTTTTCCAGCTTCCATGATGGGACTTCCAATGCAGCCTGAGGCAGTTGGGCACTCAAGTGACAATAAATGCCCATGAGATTGAAATTCCTTTCAAAATCCTACTACAACTTTCTTTTTCATCTTCCCATTTGTTTTTAATACTCTGTAATTTTCATTGCAATTAGCCAGGTCACAGAGTGATCCAATGCCTCTCAGTGATTACTAAACAATAGGAAAAGTAATACAAATTTAACGGTTTTGATGCCTGTTAGAAACTTTCCCATCTGTGTATCATTTTAAAGCACAATATTTGTGGATTTATCATGCCAAGAAGGGTGAATCAGGAAGTTTTTACATTATAGCAACTAAACAAATAGAAAGTCATAGCAGTATATGAAATATTATCAAAAAGAAAAAAAAATGTAATCTTTGAAGGCTTGAACTGGTTCTAGCTTTATGTTGTAAGATGTTCCATACATGCTCTCACAAAAGAGAAGGTAGTGTCAAAACAGCACGTGAGGCTTAGGCAGCCTTACTGGTTTCGTGATATTTTCACCTGCAAAACAGTTACCTGCAATTAAAACAATTTGGGGCTAGAAAGAATAATGCTGCAGTTCCAAAGCTGACAATGTCAGTGTCTATAATGATCTACTCCATAGCTGACATCTCTGTAAAGGCATTACAACACAATACAACACAAAGTATTCAGGTTTCTTCTGTTCCTGCAACACCACACAGCCTTTTTCCAAGCAATTACTGTGTAAACTTAAATAAATAAAAAAGTAAAATACAACAATATTTTCTAAATCTCCTCTCATGAGGCAAGACAGGCCCATAGAGGTAAGTTATATGAGCCATGCAAGCATTAAATTGCTACTCTTTTTATAGCTTCTCTTTACCAGGTTGCTTAGAGGTACTCGTGTAGAAGCTGGATTTTGTTCCACAATCTTAAATCCTGAATTTCAAAGTTAAGCGTAGAACCGGTATGAGAATACTCCCGTGATCATTTGCACATCTTGGATCATATTTTTCACTACCACCAGAAGACTAAGACACAGAGCCAAGTTCTATTCTCAGTTACTGGTGTAAATCCAACGTATCCTCATCAAAACCAGTGAACTTATTCCAGATTTACACTCCTGGGCCTAAAGCAGAGTTCAAGCTGTCTTTTTTTAATATTCTTCAGTTAAGAAGAATGTCTGGCTTTCCAGAACTCAGAAACTGTGAGTCCCTGTACTGCCAGTTTAACAATAAAAAATCAGATTCTTTTGTACTCTTTTCCTGAACACAGATAGAGTGAAATTACATTGACTTCAGCTCCCACAGTCCTGTTGCCAGAAAATAGGAGCATGTTAACAAATGTCTTTCTGTCCAAGTACATCCATTACTGTTATTTCATCAACTCCCCAAGCAATTCAAGAAGTTCTTTTTGTACTTCAAGGTTGACTCTCGTGGAGAAATTGCAGCCTGGTTCCTCTAACTCTCTCTCCCGTATTCTACCAAAATACTGAATTTGGTGTTCTTAAGTTCTGTAGCATAATAATTGTGCTTCCTGGTTGTATGAGTGATAGTAGTAGATATAGGTAGTAGTAGATGTAGATAGTAGTAGAGATAGGTAGTCCCATAAGTTTACAGCTTTTGCCAGGAGGCATTTCTTTTTCTTGATCAGAATATACAGGGAAAGTGCTCAGCTTAGAAAGTAACCTTAGAAAGAATGATTATTACATAATTCCAACTACACAAGAGAATCAAGGAATAGAAGAAGCTAAAATTTCCCTCTGCCCTATTTTCCTACACCAAAATACATGTATAGAAATGAGAACTTGGAAAAAAATGCAGAGATTTAAAAAATCATCTCAGGCATCCAGCCATGAAAAAATCTCTGTGTGGGACGTGACAGTACAGGCTAGCCTAGAACAAAACTACCTCATTGCTAATGCAGGTCAAAAAGTTATTGGAATACAATAGTGAATCACAAATCTGTAATATTCAGTGAAGCAATCAGACCAGGCAGCAAAGATGCACAGGTCTGCTGGCTACAAAAGCATGTGGGATCAGCACAGAAGGTGGATCTATCACAGAGAGAATTGCTTATGATTGTAAGGGAAATAGCAAGACAAAGTATTAATATATGCAAGCCAATATAAATAAAGAACAGATAATTATAGTATGCTTGTACCTAGAGGATTTAATTTCATGTGAAAAGAAACGCTGGGCATTTTAAATGGGGTTGTCTACTACTGTGGAAAAGACCAGTGGAAGAATGGCACCACAAACCAATGTACCAGCAAATTCTAAGTCACCAGAGTCCTTGAATGCTCTTCCTCTATCAAATAGTGCCTGTTTGTCAGTTAGGACTGAGGACTGTAGCTGGAGATTTGGGTTGATTTTCCAAAAACACGTTTTTATGTTACCTGAACAACTGGAAAAAAATCCTCCTTTCTAGAGGGGTGGGATGCAGAATATGGTGTCCTGAGAAGGTCACCACAGAATATTAATAGCAAATGGCTAACCACTCTGCAACTGACAACGCTGAACTAGCAAGAGGGCTAAGGGGAATGACATAGGAGTGTTATTGGGAAGCCATTTTCTGAGGAAGTATAAAGGCATTCTTCATAGAGGAAGAAAACGTGCTTTAACTGGAAAATGCTACTATTTTCTAGAATGTAGCCCCCAATTTAAGCAAGATCTTTGTGGCAGAGATAGAATTCAATGGGGCAGAGGCTGTTATTCCAGGCCAGGTAGCAGGAACATCAAACCACATGTGTCAAGAACAACTGTGGAGGTTAATGAGGCAAGGAGAAGTGGGGAACCGGAACTGCAGGACTTTCTGACGACATGCACTTAATTCTGTGGAAAACTCAAATAAGGGAGCAACACCGATCCAAGTAACTAGCAATTGCATCTCATATTCCAAAATAGCTCAGTAAATTAAGGGCAATTTTTTCGTTATTCTAGAAGGAAAATTATATTCTCTACTTTAGGTTTAAGGCAGGACTGCACTGCAGCCAGCTTGCAGGCTGGGTCTGGCCCGTGAGGCAGTCTCTGCTGCCCACTAGGGATGAGGGACCTTTTCGACTGTTAACTTCCCAGCTGGTGCCAGTCAGATTATTTACAGCTCCTGGCTACTGGTTGGCCTGGACGGAAGTTCTGCCACATACTGGCCCTGCCAGAGGACTCCTATCTCTTGGTTGGTTACTTTCCTCAGCTTCTTCTTCCTTATTATCCCTCCTGGAGATAACATCACACTGTGTTTCACAGCCTGAGCTAACCAGAGAAGAGGGAGAGAAGGCACTGGAGTAAATGAATGAAACTGGAAGGGCAGGAGGAAGTGTTTGGATGTGTGTTAGGAAGTAAAAGTTATTAGCAGTCTCTGAGCTCATTTGAGGTGTAGCCTTCTGCAATAAAAATTCATTGAAGAGGAAAAGGTGAAAACCATTTCCTGTGTCATGAGGATGCTTTCAGCTCTGTACCTTGGCCAGGCTGGTGTGAGGGAGAGATGGGTAGTCAGACAAGACCTTCGGTACAGGAGCTCTTTAGAGCTGCACGCAGGCAGCCAGGGGCACTGCATCATACAGAACAAGGGCAAGAAAAATGTTTTAACCAATTCTTTTTCAGATATATGAAAGACACAGGTTTTGAGTAATTCCAAAGAGAGGCTTCAAATATCTTAAAGTATCAATGCTGTCTGGTTCCAGGTGAGACAACTGGAAACGGGAGAATGCAAACACCTGAAATATAGATCAATATTTGTGTTTTCTTTTTGGAAGAGGAAACTGAGGTTTACATTCCCGCATAATCAGCAAGGGAAGCTGATCAAGTTCTTGCAGGAGCAGCAAGTTTCTTCAGTGAGGAGTTCAGACTATACCTGAAGGGACTTAAAAACAACAGATTCAGAAGACAGATCCAGCTACCCACCTTGTTGGCAAAGCATTCCTGCGTTTGTTTGTTGGTTGGCAGGTGGGTTTTTGCTTCATTTTGTTACCTAAGTACAGAGATGCATTTTTTAACAAATAAGGGAGTGATAGCATGACAGCCCCAGCTGAGGGTACAAGGCAGGCCCCTCTAACACAGAGATCCCCAAAAGACAGCTGCAATCCTCATGCCAGGACTTAAGTGAGTGGTCAGAGGCTTGCACTGACTCTCCTGATGGATCCTGGAGGCTTCAGTGTGTGCCCCAAACTCCAGCTCAGTTTATGCCTTTATATTAACCCCAAGAAACTTCAGCTAGGTCTGCTACAGGGGCATTTCCAGGACTGGTCAACAGTTGTCATGGGTTCACTTGTTCTAAAAAAACTTAACGGGGAATTTCTCACTTCCCCCTGCCCCACTGTGTGGGAGGGATATTTGATTGGGCAGGCTGGTTTTGCCTTGGGTACTTGACTGACACAAAAGAACTGGCCAGCAAATTTGACATTCCAGGCTGATGGCCCTGGAAAGTCTTTGGGGAGGGGCCGGGAGACTCTTTTCTTTGTTTTTTTCTATCTCTCCCAGGGAATGACACAGTTCGTTGTTGCCTGAACTGAAACAAGGCGTGGGTTGGAAAAGCTCGGAGGCTGCTTTGTTCTCAGCCTGGTTGCCTGGCTGGTTTTTGTTTGCCTGGCCCTGGTTGCCCGGCACCCTGGTTTCTGCCCCCAGCGTGGACCTGCTTGGACTTCATCGGAGAGGGACTATTTGGGAAGGGAGTCGCCTTTGTTTTCCCTCCCCCACTCCCACGTTTTTGGCAGCGGTTTTTGTGCACATCGGCAAAGGAAGGGGAAGTCACACGGCCAGCCGCAGACACCGTGAGTCCCCTTTGGGAAGAACCCTTCTTTCTCCTTTTTCCCCTTCCCGGCGAGGGGGAGGGAAGGGCTCCATTTCGACTCCCCCAGCACACCAGGGACCCCCACGCGGTGACCAACAGCGCCCCCTATTGACCAATGCCGAGCACTGCAGGCTCTGCACCTCCAGAGATCCAACAGCGCCCCCTGCTGACTGGTTAGCATTGCACCAAAAAGTGCAAACTGAACTGTCTCCTTTTTATTGAAGGGGATTTCTGGGTATAGGATTATTGTTCAATTGGGGGTTTTTTGTGTTCTTATTGTTCTGCCAATACACATATAACCTTTAATAAAGGGCTGTTATTTTTCCTTTCTCCACACTTTCTCAATTGGAGCCTCTTAATTTCAGATTTGCAATTGCTTGGAGGGAGGAGTTTTGGTCTTCCTCATAACTCATCCTCCTTAGCAAAACACTTCTGTCTCATTAAACTGAGACAATAGTCCAGCACAGTCACAGAAACTGGGAGAACAAAAGGACCAGGCATCTGGTTTCATACACGGCCTTGTGGGGTCTGGAACAGAGGAGAAAGGGAATGGAGAAGCCTTTAGATAGAAAACCTTGGGAACCCGTACTTTAATATGTTTTGCTCTTTACAGAGGAAAATGTTCACCAACTCAGAAGCAACCTTCGGGGGGGGATCCCGCCAGAGGGGACTGAAGAGGATCCAACAGAGGGTGAGGAGCTGCCTCTGCACCGCTGCCTGAAATAAGGACATGTTTCCAAGCTCATGCTCTCATCCCTGTGCCAGGGACTTTGCTGGCTGGGACTAAGGCACCTAGAAGGAGAGGTCACACAGTACAGCCTGCCACCAGCTAGCCAAATGTGTTTCACAGTGTTTAGAGCCAGCCATTATTTAATATTTGCTGCCAGGAGCCACCTTGTCTGTGCTGACATCATCTGGTCAGGTTTTTTGCACTTTCTAACAGAAACTATGACACACTCCAGCAAGAATAGACACCTAAAGCCAAGAAACAGACTGTATAACTCGGGCCCCCAGATGGGTTTGAATAATTTATTACTAATTCAGCTTCATTTTTACAACTTTTGGAGTAATGTTTTTGTGACTAAAACTTCCATACAAGGTTTTCCTTTTCACAGAGCACTAAAACTTTTGCAAACATATTCAATAACTGCAAGCTGAAAAATCAAGTATTTCAGAATATGCTTCCATGATAATATAATCTATGCATTCACTTGATCGTGACAGATTTTGCTGTGGTAAGTATCCTATTAAGACATGTCCCTAAGTCATATTTGATATACAGTAGGAACTACACTGAAAGAGTTATTAACAGCTGAAATCAATGCCACTCATATGCTGGTAAAGAAGTAAAAGAAAATTAACTTGGTTTCAACAGTTTACTATGACAATGTTGAATATTAAATCAAGAAAAACAGATTGATAGGAGAAGACAACAGGAAATATAGATTATTTTGCCTAAAACTATATATAATCTTACCAATAACGCAGAGCCATCTGAAACCCAACAAAATAAGCATAATAGAATTATGGCTGAGGCAAATATTTTCATTTTCTGAACAGGA
Organism: Oxyruncus cristatus; assembly: GCA_013399855.1. NCBI lineage: Eukaryota > Metazoa > Chordata > Aves > Passeriformes > Cotingidae > Oxyruncus > Oxyruncus cristatus. The sequence goes on from VXAY01003438.1 coordinate 292,576, forward strand.
CAGAAAAGGTCCATTGCTGTTTAGTACCATTCCACCTACTTCTTCAGAATAAATAAAGATATGTACCTCAGTTAAACACTGAAAAACACTAGTTACATGATACATCTGAGTTTTACCTATTTCTCCTGTTTAAATCAGTGACAAAGATTCATATCAGAGACAATAGACATGGGAGCTCAAGAAACAGAAAAAGGCATATTTCCATGCTACAGCAGAAAGGCTCAAAGACTAGTTCTTTTCATTCTGTCGAGAACCTCTTCCAAAGCCAGAGGTGTCCATGAAAAAATTCATGTGGAACATGCTGGATTCTGGATCCATATCTCAATAAGTTTAGTGGGGTGGCAACTTTTCCTGTTTTAGGTAAAAGAGAGATGAATATTGAGGGTGAAGGGGGAAAAGCAGGAATAAGATGGAAATAGTCAGAAAAAAAGGCTATGGGCAACATTCAGGACATCAGTGCAAAGAGAAAAGCTGGCAGTATCTTCAGAGAAGTGACAGACTACTCTGACCTGCCATGGCAATGTCCATGGCGCCTAGTCCCACCATTTTTCACATGTCTAGCCTCGGGAATGGCTTTCCACTTCATTTTCCGAGTCAGCAGCATAACCCCTCCTCTGAATATAACCAAACAAGGATGTAAAGGAGCAAAAGTGGAGCAGCAGTACTGTTCTCCGGTCCAAAGGTAAAGGTCCTTCAAAAATGTCAATTTGTTTACAGAACAAGAAGTAATTCTTGCCGAAAGAATTGACTTCAATGTAGCTGAACACCTTACTTGGTACAGTAAGAACATTTTTTTAACAGAAGCTTAAACTATATTATTTTCCTACGCTGACTCCATAGAACTTTATTTCAAAATAATGGCAGAAAAAGTGTAAATTAATCAAATAGAAATAATAACAATATATTGGTCTTTCTTCTAAACAAGAAGATATTATTTAGTGATAGTAAAAACAGTGATGTGAGGAGAGAATGGACTCTTCCCAGGTCCTTAAAAACCCCTAGCCCCAACAAAGTTGGATTTTCTTTTGTGGTGTTTAAAATTGTCCCTGGATCTCTAATAACTCAAAACCAGATTGTCTCTTTAAAATCCAGGTCTCATTTTTTTTCCTAAAATCATTTATTATAATAGCTTTATACATTCTGTTTTCCCTCTTATGTTGGACAAAGACTAGAAAATTTGTCCAGCATTTTCAGCTATCTTTTTATAATGAAGTCATAACTTTTATGACTTTATGAACTGGGTAATAGCAGTGCTATGTCACTCTTCATATGCCATTGGCTGTATGAGAAAAATGCTTTTTCCTGTGTTGTGATGTTTTGCAATATTAATAAAAACTTTTCAAAATTGTCAGAGGATCATTTCTATTATAAATACAAAGAATTATTTCTTGCTGATAGCCAAGATGGTTTGACTATCAATTTGACTGTAAATAACTCTCTCTAGACGACACAGACAGTGTCTGCATCTGTCTTATCTTACGCTATAGTTCCACAATCAGCCTGTTGTGGCACTAGGTAACAACACTTTTGTTTAAATGAATGGTCTCTCTCTGTCCTCTAATAAACATTTACCCCAGTTACTCAATTTTGTAGGTGTTAGTGCATAAGGCTGTATATGAAGTCAATCAAACATCTCACAAGCACCCATTTCCTTTGAAAAATGACACTTTGGGTCTTCAGTGGTCAGCTATAAAACACTGGGGAAAAAAATGAAAGTGGGACAGACCACAATAGAGTCAGGTAGACACACCAGTCAAAATTCATCTCATTAACTGTCCAGTTCCAAGTCTTTGCTATAAACAGTTCTCTCTGAATTGTAATCTTACTATGCCGCACTGCTGCCTGTTTTTACATGCACTTCACAATGGAGACAAAAACTAAAGAAAAGTTACAGTGGGATTGTAAAGCACAGCCTGTGAGAGTGGTGATAATCTGTGGAATTCATTGCCTACAGTTGTTAAAGATTCTAAATCTGTTTCTCGTTTGAAGTTTTATTTGAAGTTTAATGTTTTGGATATGTCTTTTTGAAAATATATTTGTGTTTGCACTTGCTTCCAGGGTTACCTGCATTTTATTTTTTTAAATAGATTAACATTAAATGCCTGCAGACTGATCCAAAAGTCACCGAAATTAATGGAAAACCTCCCAATGACTTCATTGGTCTTTGGATCACATCTTTAGGGAACTCTATCCTTACAGACTGAGATGATCAAGCCGTTGTAGAGTATAAATCAGTATTGACGTCTGTGCAGTCAGAGGGATTTATAATACCTGAATAAATGAATCCCCCTCCTGTGAGCCCAGTTTTCCAAAGCATGAATCACTGTAATTGCCTTGTATTTTAGCCATACATTATTTTTCAATGGACCGCAAGAGGGCTTTGAGAAACAGCTACAAAATTTGTTAAGACCTGCCAAAGTCTACAAGAGGTAGCCTTTTGGATACCCTGCTGAGCTTCTGTGTCCGATCACTGCAGCTTAAGGACTATCTTTTCACTTCTGGGGTTGCATAGAGAATGAACTAGAGCATTTTGTCCCAGTCATCAGCATAGATATAATTTCTGTTGCTGTTGCTGTGTAGCTTTGATTTATCCAGAAACACTTAGAACGACTTTGACTCTACATATGTATATATGAAAGAGAGGTAACTTGCATTATTTAATTTTAGAAGTAAATAAAGGCATTTCAGAAATAAAAACATATCAGATGAATTTATATTAATTTAACCCTTTCTGCTGCTTATGTATGACTTATGTATGCTTATGTATTCTTAAAATAAGAATAAATAAACTGACTTGTGTGTTAATAATGCTGTCCATTTTTGTGTTTGTAAAACACAATAATAATTTTGAATAATAATTTTAGAGTGTACCACACATATATGAGCTCTCTTCTTGCCCAAACAGTTTTGGACGTATGTTTTGTTCACCTAAATGTAAACAGTAAAAATTAGATCACAGAGATAGAGAAAAAATAATATGTGTTTTACATAATGGTCTTTAAAACAGTTGCACTTTTACTCAGTACAAAAACAAAAACAAAAACAAAAACAAAAACAAAAACAAAAACAAAAACAAACAAAAAAAAAAACCTTTGATCGCTGTTCAAGCTTTGAGATATGCTGAAATATGGCTACAATAGGGAACTGCTATAATGGCAAAGACATTTTATTTCTCTCTAGGCTAATTAATTTGGAAAATGTCTCTATTGTAGAAACCATATATTAAACCTTTGACAGTTACACAAGTGAAGTAATTTTCCAGAAAAAAAAAAAGGAAGAAAAACTGTAGACTATGCAAGATGATAACCTTTTGAAAGGACAAACCTTCAGTTCTTCAGCAGAAGATTTGATTCACAGCACCATAACGGTTGACAGTTTTTCATTACAGTGGTTAGTCTATATGAAACCTATCAAAACAATCATGCTTAGAAATTGGAACACTCTTCAAGTTAACAAACCACTTCTTTGCTTTAAAGGCCTGATCTAAAATCCATTAAGGTCAAAAGAAAGACTTCTCCCTGAACAGTATCAGAAGAAGTTGAAGTTTTGGTGACATATTTTGCAGACTTCACTTACTTATCACTAGATGAAAGCAGACTGAAGGAAACGGGAAAAAATTATGGTTTTGATTGCAAGAGGCTCTTTGGGTTTTACATTTAAAGTGATATATCATTGGCCAGCATCTCAGTAGTAAAAGCAGAGTGCCTTGCCCCAAATTTCCCCTTTTTTTTTTGTTCTTTAAGTATACAGCAGGGAACTCAATCATCATGAGGAAGAATTTGACAAGTGGGATGTATTGCATTAGTGGGGACTTGTTTTGGCAAAAGTTATAGCTTTTAGAAGTGTCAGGGGACACTGACAGTGGCAGGGAGTGCAAGCAGATAAAAAATCAGGCCTACTAATAGGCATGAGGTTCTGGAAACTGTCACTTTCTACAACAACCTGAAAGAAGGTTGTAGCCAGGTGAGGGTCAGCTGCTTTTCCCAGTTGACCAGTAATAGGACAAGAGGGCAAAGTCTTAAGCTGCACCAGGGATTGGACATAGGAAGAAATTCTTCACAGAAAGGGTGTTAGGTATTGGAATGGGCTACCCAGGGAGGTGGTGGAGTCGATCTCAGAGGTCTGAACACCCCAAATGGCTCACAGAGAATGGTGTTTTAAGCATTCACTTCATCTTTGACATTCTTTTTGTGCACAGTACCAGTTCCGGCTAATCCCTGGATTCTGATTTCCTTCAGCTAAGAGCAAGGCCTGCATTCTGAGTTAACTCTTCAGGGCCTTGTTCTGCTTCAATGTAGAAGGGAATTACCTACCATGTATCTACCAGAATAACCAAGAAAAGTCCATAAAGTAAAAAGTTTTTCTATCTCTGTCCTGTTCTGTAGATTACAGTATTTCAAGAGAGACTACTCAGAATGGCCCTTTTCCCTTTCACTTCTTATAATTGACTGTATATAAAAAGGTGAAACAAAGTTTAAAAAAACATTGAAGGTCTTAGCTCAAATGTTAATAAACCCCCCAAATACAACTTTTTTTTACATAAGGTAAAATGAAACTATAATTATGACAACTGCTTGGTTTCCTAGGCAAGTATTTCAGGATCTGACTGTTAAGCTATGCAACCCAGTTGAGCAAAATTCCATAGCACATGCTATAAATTTGGCTATTATTAAATACCTATTGGCTTAAAGGATTGAGCCTTTAATTTCTTCCTATTGTCTCAAATATTATTTTAATAGGACACTTTTTTATAAGCAACATTGTATTCACTTTCACCTTGTGAGGTTTTTTTTGAAAAGTCAGCAGTTTCCATTTTCCTAGACTATCAGATCCTGAATGTAACCAAATAATTATTTTTTAAGAACACACATTATCCATACCTGGACTTTCTTTGACAGAAAGATTCATATTCCACTTAAAACTTAATTTATACATGATACCACACGTCATTAAGCTGGGAGAGAAGATGTAATTGCTGGATAGACATAAAAAGGTGAGCTCAACAGACACAAAGAACATGGGGTCTATCAAGACGAAGTCCTTAGTAGAGAGGAAAAATTTAATTTAATTGACAAAACACAATTTCTTCTCATTTTTTGAAACACATACTTAATGGTAAGAAACTTGACAGCTGGAAGGTAACAGCCTTTGTTAAAAATTTAATACTTCTGCCATTTCCAGATTACTCCTGCGCAGCCTTTTATACGCTATGTCTTCTAGTTTAGGGTTTTATAAAGTATGCTAATTCCTCCTTTTCCCTCTTTTTAAAATATATTTCATTGTTTTCATCTTGCATCCTGTCTCAGTTGCACCAAACCCGTATTTTAATCCTTTTGATAACCTCTATCCTTCCCAGTTACTTGGTTCTCTGTCAACAAAGGATACTTTGCTTGGACTGGTCTTGCTTCCCTATCAGACTCTGCTTTCATTTCACCATTAAAACATTTCATGATAAAGTCAGTGCTCATCAGAGACCTTCCTAATTGCATCCTCCTCTTGGCAGACATCACTGACTGAACGCTGCTCAGCTCCTGACACAGAATTCTGTCTTATCTACAGCAAAATGTCAGTGTTGGTGCAATATACTGTCATAAACTGAAAGGTTTAGATGCTTCCTCTCTGTACAGATGTGAATATCTTTGCAAGACAGTTTCTTTCAGCCTCCAAAAAGAGTGAAAAATCAGGACTTTTCAGGAAGTCAGAGATCCCTGAGGTGCAGGCTTTGGCCATGTGTTTAAACAAGCAACCCCATATTGTTCAAAAGACAGGAGTGAATACAGCCCATGTGTAAGGCAAGAGAGGGACTGGGGAGGCTTCACAATTTTGTGTTTGCACCCATTTCCCATAAGTCAGGACCATAGGCTGGATTGTCAGTTCTTCCAGGCTCTAGAGTAGCCCAGAAGATTCAGAGCAAAGAACAAGAGAATGAGGCACGTGACTCATGCAGACTGTTCCTGATTTTTTGCTTATCCGAAAAAGTGAAATGCTACCATTATTATGACTAGTTCTGACACTGATTCTTCCCAGGGAGTTTCCAGTTCAGTACCACTTACAAGGTACCTGCTATCTCAGTACACACTTGTCAGGACTGCTCATCATGACAGAAAAGTGCAAGCCCTTAGGGGAGCAAAATAAGGCTTTGTACACGCCAGTGAAGATGTCAGTGCAGATGAAATTCTGGTAACTTGTGGTCAGGAATTAACAGGCATCCATCACAAGTGTAATTGTATTGGCTTCACCTTTCCCAGAAGCTGCTGCCCAGAGCTGGAGATGTCATAATATCCTTAGAAAAGGGAGATGCAAATGGTATAATCATCAGACTGAAGGTATTTTGAGACAGGTTTCTCAAACCTGAACAATATCTCAAATCTCTCAGGATTCTATTTCTTTGATTTTATTGTTTTAATACTTTCGCCTATGGTTAGATTATTCTAGTCTTTGTCTCAACAACTCAATGTAATGAAAGAAACAATTTTAGGATTGTGACTAATTGCTGTAGTATTTCTTATATCAGATATTAAGTCAATATAGAAATCACACAAAAGAAAACGCATGATTTCATGTTATAAAACTTTGCAGAATGAACCTTACTTAGTGACTGAAAAAGCAAAGATTTAAACACCCCCCATTCATTTCTCTTTGAGCATAAAATATTTAGCAGATGTTTTTTTCAGTTTCTACAGTAAGATTAGCAAATTTAGTCTTTAGTCTTTACATGCACATGCATGCAGATGTGCATGTATACATGTGTGTACCTGTGCTCTGGTTTCACTTGAGTCTGATTATATATATGGGAGAGAAATGCATAAAGTAAAAAGGTAAAGTTTTAAATAGCTGTAGTTCTTCAAATTGCAGAGCATTGTATACAAGTCATCATAAAACTAGTGTGTACTGGGAAATGTGTGTAAATTAAAAGGAAGATCACTGTTATTTTCCATAAGACTGTGGGGAGTCAAGGTCTTCCATTTAGCTTCAGGATTCATTAATATTTCATACTCCTGTTCTCAGACAGGAAAGAGTGAGAAGATACTTATATAAATTAAGAGTCACCATGGTTATCAATGTCCAAAATATACTTTAGAAGGCTAAACAAATCTGTAACTACCAGAAATTAGGGTGAAACTTTTCTGGTATGTTCTCCTACAGCTGTTAATCCATTTTCGGTTTTCCATATATTCATTGAAAGTAACTGATATGACTCATCATCAGAAACAGGATATTAGTTAGACAGACTATGAGTTGGTTCCCACTCATACCATGTCAGCTCATTTATCTGAGTGGACTTGCAGAGATTAGGATAACATTTCCTATTTGGTCTTCATATAAGACTATGACCATGTAATCTACTCATGTTCTTCTGTTTGTCCTCTTTAGTGTGATGGCTGTTACCACCTTTCTTGTTGGAAAACTAAAATCTGTAAGTGAACGGTGAGATATCAAGACAATCATGTTCATACACATATTGAGGTAAATAAGGTAGATAAAATACTCACTAAATAAAATGTGTGAGCAACAAAGAAAGGAAAATGTTGGCCCACCTCATCTGAATTATTCATCCAGAGTAAGTTTCAGTGATATAATCCTTGCCATGAAGTAGTCATAAAAGTGCTAGCAATAATTAAACATAGTTGATGCATACTGAATTAATGAGCCCTCCATCCAGGGGTTCCTCTACTAAAGGGAAAAATCTTATGTTGCCTCTTTTAGCTATTTAGATATTTAGCTATTTAGATATTTAGCTATCTAGCTATTTTTTTGTCATACGTAACATCAGTTCATTATATTAAAAAGAAGGCTTAGAAAGCAAAGAATGAGGCCTATAAAAGCCACCTGCTGAATTAAGACCAGCCTGATCGAGCCAGACTATATAAACGGGATGTATCTTACACCCTGTATCTCCCTAAGACTAAGCTGTTATAACCTTTCAGGACCCACAGTAGAATGTCCTCTCCTGCATAACTCAGAAGGTCTCATGAGATCATCAAGTCCAAAGTCCTCCTCAAAGCAGAGCTGACACTGACTTCAAAAAAGGTTACTTAGGGCTCTGATTCTTAAGGTCTTGAAAACCTCCAAAAGAGATCGCATGGACCTCTTCGTGTAACTAGTTCCCTGAAAAAGAACAAAACTTTAACCATGGTCATCTAAAATCTTTTTTTGTAAAATCAAGAATAGATCCAGGCTGTTTTTCAAAAGGTGGCAGCATCTACAATCTGTCAACTGGTATATTCATGGCCGCTCAGATAAGGCACAGACAACTCATTGGACCTTAGGGCATCATCTTGTCATTAATTAGTCACATGGTTACTTGAAGAATTTTCTACTCACAGTTTAGAGAATTTAATGGAATGGTTCATAGAGCCATAGAATCATTGAATCAGTTGGGTTAGAAAAGACGTCCAAGATTATCAAGTCCAACCCTTGGTCCAACACCACCGCGGTTACTAGACTACGGCACTAAGTGCCACATCCAGTCTCATCTTAAAAACCATTAGGGACAGTGAATCCACCACCTCTCTGGGCAGCCCAATTCCAGTGATTACTCCCTCTGTAAAAGATTTCTTCCTAATATCTAACCTAAACCTCCCCTGGCACAGCTTAAGACTCTTGTCCTACTACTGGTTGCCTGGGAGAAGAGACCAACCCCCATCTGGCTACAACCTCCTCTCAGATAGTTGTAGAGAGCGATGAGGTCTCCCCTGAGCCTCCTCTTCTCCAGACTAAACACCCCCAGCTCCCTCAGCTTCTCCTCATAGTACTTGTGCTC
>VXAY01003438.1:302242-365108 GCA_013399855.1 Oxyruncus cristatus
GTTATCCCTAACAGAAGTGGCTAGATTGAGTTCAAAGTGTGCCTTTGTCTCTCAAATTTTCTTTCTACATGACTTAACTATATTCCTAAACTCTTCATGAGTAGGATTCTATGAGTGGTCATAAAATATCCTGAGTTGGAAGGGACCCACAAGGATCATGAAGGTCCAACCCCTGGCCCTGCACAGAACAACCCAAAGAATCACACCATGTGCCTGAGAGCATTGTCCAAATGCTTCTTGAACTCTGGAAGGCTTGGTGCCATCCTCCTGAAGGAGCCTGTTCCAGTGCCCAACTACTCTCTGGGTGAAGAATCATTTTCTACTATCCAACCTAAACCTCCCCTGACACAATCTCAGGCCATTCCCTTGGGTCTTGTCACTGGCCATCACAGAGAAGAGATCAGTGCCTGCCCCTCCTCTTCCTCTAATGAGGAAGTTGTAGACTGCAGTGAGATCTCCCCTCAGTCTCCTCTTCTCCAGACTGAACAAGACAAGTTGTCTCAGCTGCTCCTCATGTGGTGTTCTCTCTAGACCTTTCACCATCTGATCTTGTTAGTTTTCTTATATTTATTGCTGTACAGGTTTCTTACACAATATTACAAGGTGATCTTGCTCCAAACAAGGAATTACCTCTAGCATTATAGATGTAACTCCAAGAGTTGAAGAAACTTGAAATGATTAGTTACGATTTTTTTCTTCAGCAGCTCTAGCATACTTTTTAAAAATCAGTTTTGACTTGCATCAGATGTTTTAGTTCTAAAACAAAGCTGTATGGCCACAACCCATGGCAACATTCTTCTTTACTGTACTTAAGTTGTAAATAAATTTGTATAAAAGCCTCCAAGGTGACATCAAGTTTCCTCTCAAAATGAATAATCTATTGGAACAATGTTTACCTATATAGTACATATAAATACTTCTATGACCCCTTTAAAGTTCCCCAAGAGTTTTGTCCCTCTGTGATAACAAAAACATTAATTAAAAAATCTGTCATTTCTCCTGATAAACTTGCTGAACATACTACTTCCTCTGACTTTTTCTCTAATTTGGAAAATATTTTTGAAACACGTTGATGATTATCCCCGTTTCTTATAACTTTCTTATCTGTTTCCTTATCCTGTTCAGGTGATATCTCAATCTTCATGGACTACTCAAATGGAAGTCTGGTACAGATTCATGCTATGAACACGTTTTGCCCAATCTTAGAGTAATGTCAAAAAACCACAGGAAAACTACATGCAAAGGTATCTGGAAGTCACTATCTACTGGAAGAGAAATCTCTAGAGTTTGCAGCTGAGCCATGCCAAGAGTCCTTTACCATGCCAGTCTCACAGGGGAGGCTCTGCTGCCTCTGCACTTTTTCCCCTCTTTCTCCATGCAGCTATATGTGAGAGTAGGAACAGTGTCCTTGGCCCTTTTTCTAATACACCCCATTCCAGTTGCACAGTCCTGCAGGCCAGCTGGCTACAGGACCACCTCCTGTTTCCTGGACAGCCTCCTGCAGAGTTGCTCCCAGCCTTGCATCAGCACAGTCAGAGAGAGCCATTGTCTGGAGGTGTGAGTGCTCCCCTTCTCCACATCGCAGACACCATCACCAACAGTTGCTCTCTGAGTAACATTCCTGCTGTGCTTTAAAATATCGTATCCCAGTTACCCAAAAACGACAGACACCCTCCCTTCTTCCCTCCAGAAAAAGTTGAGTCGTGTAAAGCACAGTAACTTTATCCCAATAGGTTAATGTACTTTCCTTTTTTCACACTTACCAACATGCAAAATTGCTGTTCAACACAGGCACACAAAATGGTGAGAGACTTCATGCTAAGGACCGATGACCAGCAGGCTGATGGGAGACACAGAGTGAAGGCTTTCTCTTCCTGATGCTGGCTGGAGTCACTCTGCAGTAGTCAGTGAAAATGTCATCCTTCTTTAGAGCTCTAGCCTCTTACCAGTTGTTACGTTAAAAAAAAAAAAAGGATTTTTACTGGGCACAGATCCCTGACATCTGTGGTTTCATGCATTACATTGACGGTCACTGTGCCATTTACAGGCAATTTTGAAGACTCCCTCCTACACTGCAACAGTCAGTGTGTATCTGTGCACAACAAAAAAACTGAGATGGGCAAAATTCTTTAACATTTTTGGAGCAATGTTCAGACAGATTTTTCAACAAATATCACAAATTTACCTTATTTAGATTTCAAGTTACTATTAGCACTTTTTATCTTGTATCCAACAATTATTGGCAATAACTACGCTGCTTCCTTTCCCAAAAAAAGTTTTCATTTAATCCCTCAGGCTAGTTTCATACAAGGAGGTATAATTTGGGAGCATTCAATAAAGCATTCTCAGAATTGTGAGGAACACAAGAGTCACCAAATATGCATTACTCATTCAGAGCACTCCTCAAGCTGAGTATTGTTGCTGTTAAGTATGTGTGGGGGTCTTTGATAGCCAAAGGTCATTATTAATCAGTTTGCTGTGGTCAGGCAGCAATCCTAACCATTCACCACAATAAAGGCAGGAAAAGGGTTCAGCTTGTGTGTAAGACAAGGACAGTTCTTTCTCATCTAAAAATTTTTAATCTATCCAAAAAAAGAGTTTCAGGGTATTTAAGAATGTTAACAATATGAGGCAGGCTGAGCTACCATTGAACTACAAAAAAAAAAAACCAACTTGAGGCATTTAGTTTTATTCTGAGCCTTGAATAGAAGCCATAAACAACATCCCTTCCGCTTTCAAGCATTCTGCACTTCTTACGAGCATTGTATCATTGTGCAGTATTTTATCATTTTGTTTGCCCTATCATACTACATTGGTAGGAGCTTTCACACGAACAAAGGCTTGCCTGCATATTTTGTTTAATTTCTTGTGAAAGTACATCCATTCTCTTGTAAGTTTCTCAAGATTCTTTTTAGTCTGGAATTGAATGAAACTGAACATTTTAAAGTAAAATGAAATCTTAAGCCTCCTATTGAATTTTACTATTGAATTACAACCTTTGAACGTCTATGCTTATTCAGAATGGGACCTGACTTTGCTCACTTTTTAAAATATCTGTGAGTGATAATAAGCCTTTACTGGAGAAGGAGTTATAAAGTCACTCCCTTCGATGTTTCACTTTGTTAAGTAAAGCATCTACAGGGATTCCAAACATTTTTAATTTTCACTCATCCTTGTTTTCTACTTTTACAGTAGTTTACATAATAGTTTACATAAAAGTTTACATAAATACAAGTGTACCTCTTGATAAATACACTTGAGAAACAAAGCTTTTACTTTTTAACCTAAAGGTGACAGTTTTCCTTTTTGCACTTTCCCAAACCTGGCTTTGCCAATTCCTTCTCTTATTCTCATTATCCATTCTTTGTAGCCTATTATCACTAACAACATTAAACCGATAACCTAGTAAGATGTTACTAAAACTAGATCACAAGACAAAGAGTATTAGGTTCAAACCAGAATAGAAATTTAGGATATTGATTCAAATAATCCAGAGTGTCTGAAGAAGTTTTTAAGGAGTGCTGCAAATTGACGGCAAAGAATGAATTTATTCTGGTTTTAGGTGTCATTTGGAGTTGGTAAGTGCCGAAAACCTAAAACCAAATTTCTATATTGGGACGATAAGTTCAAGCTTTAAATTTACTTCTTGTAATTTCTTGTATGTGATATGGTGTTGAGGGCATCTTTCAGCTCCAGAGTACACATTGTATTATTAATATCAAATTGCTTAGTAAGTGGAGATTTGACAAGTATTTATTTATAGAAGATTATATTTTGCTATCTTCAGCTTTCTAGGTCTTTTGAGGATTAACACAAAACTCTGTTAATAGCACAATATACAGTACTGTGCAAATCTGCAGGTGTCTTTCTCTGGATATAATCTGGTGTATGCTTATAGCTATGCCTTTACTTGCACAAGCAAACAACCTGAGTTTTTCATATGCTGCTTTTTATGAACAATTTAAAAGGCAAGATGGAAAAGAAAAAGCAAAACACCTTAAGATTGTTAAAAAAAAAAACCCAAACCTAAGTCTGAAAGTCATGCTAGCAGATGATAGAGGTAGATGATAGAAGTAGAACTATAAAGTAGAGCCAACGCATAATCTGCTGGCACCTAAATTCAACTTCATTTTTGTCCCAGAAGTTCAGAGAGGCTTCTCAAGGACTGGAATGACTTTCACTACCCCCATCTTTGGTTTCCACAATCTCCTCCTCCTCCTCTCATGGAACTTTCTGACTTGAATGATGAGGTAGCATTGCTTTCCCTCTGTTCCTATATCTTGATGCTTGTATTATTTCTGCCTTGCGTTTTGCTCAAAGTCCTGGAAAAAGTAAGCTTAAGCCTTGCCTTGGAATCATGCATCTTATCCCAGTCAGAGGTGATTGCTGCACATCAATAAGAAATGCTTGCTTTAGTTAGCAATTAAAAAATAGTCTAAATTTTATGTGAAATGGAAAGTGATATTCATCTTCCATAAAATAGAAAAAAAAATCCAGGTGTATAACATCAATTCTGAAAAACTGTGGCTAGAAAGGAATAAAAAAAGCAAGACCAATTAGTACTAAAATATGATTGGAAGCAAGCAGTTATCAAGCAGACATTCAATTCTCATTTGACATTAGAATTAAGAAATAGTAATGTATATTTACTCTCAGCATTCCCTCTTCCTTCACAGAGAATGAGTAAAGAAAATTTTTCTCCCAGGCACTAAAATCTTTGTAACAGGAAGAAACTAACTTCACAGATCATCCTGATTAAACCAAGCTGAAAAACACATTTTAAAGTCTAAAGGAAAAAAAAAAAAAAACCCACAACTATTTCTCTTAGAGTTTAGAATAGTATCTTCTATTAAAAAAAAAAAAAATCTAGAAATAAACTGTTGGATTCTAGTTTTTAATTCCAGATGCATAACAGTATCACATAAAGCTACTGCATATGAGCTACATAAAGAACCTCTTCATAAAATAATGGGCAAATATAAAACCAGATTTTGTTCGTTGTACACAACTAATATTACCTTGAGCCTATCTTCCAATTTAGAAATCCATGTTTAGGAAACACCATCCTATCTTGATTTTGTGTGGAATTTATGAGAACAAGCTAAACTGTGCTGCATATATTGCTATTTTTCCTCAGCTCCAAATGATGTGGCAGTTTTTTCACACTCACTATGATGACACAAAATACTACATACATAGAACAGAGTTGCATTTTTTTTTTCAACTCCCCTTTCTTAGGGTTGGAAATGTCTAAAGTTGACACTTTCCAAAGTCAAGGAGTTTCTTTACAAGGGTTTATAGTTTAAAAGTATAGCTTTAGTTTAATAGTTCCCACTCAGAAAAATTCCACATTCTTTCAAAAAATCACACACCGTGCTCAGCTCTCAGAGATTGATTTGCAGAACACTTGCATATGTAAGTTCTTTACAACTCCAAAGGTATTTTAAGAATGAAAACCTGATGTCTAGTTGCTTCCTATGCAAGACAATTCTTTAAAGAACGAAATAAGCATTTATTTGTAGAAAGAGAATATTAAAAATTGTTTCATTCCTTTTTGAAAACAAAAATAAGATTGTGTGGCAACAAAGATTTTGCAACAAACTGTGCATAATTCATGAATATGAAATACAGTGTGAACATTACTGTTCAACTCTTAAGTTCATTTGAATGAACTCTAGTTTATTTGCAGGGATATTTTGGCAAGCATTGTGGAATCTTTATTCCATTATTTTCTGAAATTGTTTGTATTGCCCTTCATATTGATGAAAAGGAAGAATGTACTGAAGTACAAGAAACCTACACTTACGGAAACATTTTTCCATTGTCTCTGCATGTGCCAAGTACCATACATCTTCTTCTTTCACTGACTTAAAAATAGGTCCTTTAAAAGTAAGGGCTTGCAGGGGTTAACACGGTGGTCTAATTTTTTAGTGATTTCTGTTATCCTTTTGACAGGAGGAAGAGAGAGAGAGATTAATTTTTTTTATACAGCTCCCTAAGTCAGATGGGTCTGGGAGTGTTTACAAAAAAAGGAAATAGAGGGGTGAGTGTGAGGAAACTGTCTCCTCTGTGCACGGAGAGCATTTCTCTTCAGTGAAAAGAGCTTGTGAAAATGCACAGCCAAAAATAGTAGTCACAGGAAAGTGTTTTCCAGAAACAAAATTCACAGCCATATTTAAGTATAATCTGCTGACCACTGTGTTAACATGATTAAAAAAAGGTCATGCAGAGACCACTTTATGTATCATTATTCACTGTCATTTCAGCAGATTATCTTCATTTGTTACTTGTATGAATACCGTGGCTCTTCTGTCTTTCAGACACTAAGATTTTCTCTAAGTGCTGCTGGGGATAGTAGAATGCATGCATAACATATAACTCAGCTTTAGCAGGAGTTTTGATATTGCCTTTTGGAGGCTAATAGAGGAATAATCTTTGAAATTAAATAAGGGACTTTGGCCAAGATGAAACCATTATGGGGTAGTGCAAAAGTTATTTGAAAAGAGTATTCAGTCAGAAGATTTGAAACATTTAGTATCAAAATAGTAGCACATGTTAGTGGAATTCTAGCTCCAGCTCTGGCCAGTATCTTCATCTTAATGGTGGGAAAAACTGTAAATAAGGACATCAACACCGAAGAGAGCACTGAATAACAGGATAATAATTTTAAATTCTCTCAACATATTTAAGAAGCAGTCAGAAAAAAGTGAGATGCAATTTAATAAAAGCAAGTGCAATCTAAACATAACTCAAAGTTATCATGCTGCTGCGAAAAGAGTAAACAATATTACGAGATATGTGAGCAGGAGTTAAACAAGGGTACTTCCACTTCCCACAGACCAAGATTCATCTAAAGCACTTCTCTTTCTCAGTTTCATTTTCTGTCCAACAAAAAAGCCCTGTCTACTTCTCCATATGAGGGAGCTTGTCTGTCCTCTCTGTGTACACAGCTTAGCCTTTCCTCTACCACTCCTCTTTCTGACCTAGAATATTTAAATGTGCAAGTTAGAAAGCAATTTGCTGATTCTCACCACTTGTATTTGTCCTTTCAAGCCATCAGATCCAGAGACAGGACAGATGAAACGCAGATGTATATGGTTGCAGTGCTTTTTGCATTAACAGGCTTGTTAAGGATGTAATCCTTGAGAACCCACTTATAAAATTCAAGTAGAACCCTAAAATGTTTCTTTTATCCACCAGAATTAAAACTCCCATTCCCAGGTACTCTCCAAGTGTTGTATTTCAAAGCACTCATTGCAACATTTAGTCAGGTTGTCCATAAAAACTTCTGTCTTAAGGAGTTCCAGGTTATGTTCTTCTCTATGGAAGTTCTCTGACCATAAGATACACAGCATACACCATAGAGGGTGATAGCTGCACATCCATGCTAGGCCTTCAAATTTATGTCTCAGGGGCTCCACGGATTCTCCATGGAAAGAGTTCCACCAGCTCCAAACAGTGTTGAAAAAAGAAGGCCATACTTAGAACTCTGGAGTTACACGACTCTTCTAGTAATTTTTTGTTACACATTTATTACATTTGTATATAAATCATTTCATATATGAATCCGAACTTCAAAGCCTTCTATCATTTAACCAGTCTGCAGCACCAGATAGAAATCTAATTCATGTACTGCACTTAGCCTCTTGTTTTAACATATTCACCTCAGGTTAGTCCATGTCATTTCTGGGGTTCACAGTTATCATCTAATCTCAGTTTAAAAATTACCAGAGTGCACGGGGAGTGTCCAGCACAGCAGAGCATAGCACCTAATCAGTTATTGGTAAATTACCTTCATTTATCTCATGTAGGTCTCTCAGGAGGTCAAGTGAAATTATCAGATCAGAAAAGTACTTTCTCCCTCCTTTTATACTCTGGGAGAATACTCTTTAAATTACACAGCTTAAGTGCCCATGTTCAAAAGGATGGGTAGTCTACTATAAACAGTTTTAAAAGTACGGAGCTATGCATTTTGATGACTAGTCATTTGATAGTGTTGAAAGTTGCTGATATCATGTCATAAGCCATCTTCCTAGTATACTTGACAGATTTCATGAAAGATCCCACTCATAGGAGGATAGACTGGGTGAAAGCCTATTACCTAAGTCTAAGCATCCTTAAAAAATATCTTCCAAAAAGACTTCTTACCAATGGGCATTGTGAAGGCAGAATTTAGAGACATGGTATCAAAGCCCAGCCCTTAAATAGGCAATAACATTGCTGAAAATCAGCTGTATTCCAAGTGCAGCATAGAGAGGAAACATAGACTTTTCCTCTAATGAAATAACCTGAATAATGAAATAACTTTCAGCCTGGACATCTGGGGAGGAAAGGGAAGATATGGAAACTTTAAATCCAGAGAGACTCCACAGACTTTCCATCATGACCAATATGCAAGTGCAGACGGAGAGATGCTAAATACATAAGTCAGAGCAAATCAGTCCCCCCACAGCCTCATAGAAAAGAAGCAGGATTTGAGAGTGCAGCTGCAACAGATCTCCCTGAGTGAGTGCCTCTCATTCTGCAGCCAAACACCTTCCCCACACCATGGGTTCTACCACAGCTTCAAAGAGACAGACACTCTTGGCAGGAAATCATACGTGAGCAAAAATCCCTGTCATTAACAGTTTTTTTCTCTCTCCTCTGTCCAGTTGCAGAGGGAGAGTGAGAGAGTGGCTTTAGTGGGTACCTTGCATACGGCCAGGGGAAACCCACTACAAGATCCTATATAACTGCAGCAAATTTACATACCTGCAAAACCAAATTTGTGATTGGATCAATCAGCTTTGAACTATAACTGAACTTTCAACTTCTGGAGCTGACGCTCTTCTTCCTCCAACGTGAAAACCCAAGAAGGTGATTTTGGAAAATAACCAAATTAAGCAATTCCCTTCCTCTTGTGAACAGGAAAAAAATCCTGTCAGAACTCACCTAAGCAGTAAGTTCTAACAACCACTCATTCATTTGTTCACCAATGAAATCTTTTAGTCTTGAGGTACCACAAGTGTTATAGGTGTGTCTTTACATAGAAGTTTCTGAGACACTTCTTATCAAAATAAGCATTGAAAGACCAAGTACTTTTAAACAGGAGGGATTAAGTCTAAGATGCTGCTTTTTTATAAGACATTCCAAAAATCTACAGGCTGCCTGGTGAAACAAACTAGATATACTGGTCTCTCCTGAGCTCCTATGCTATGAATCTATGGGACATTTTTCTCTGCAACTGCATTACTGCAAATATCAAATATTCTATCTTCCATGCCAGTGATCATATCTACTTACCTTCCTAATAACCAGTCTTCTGGAGAAGTTAAACCATGGAACACTGTGACCTGAAAAAAATTATGGCCAGCAAAAAGTCACAGAATGGCAGCCAACAAGGAGGAAATAATGTAATGGAAGCAACAACTGCATAGTCCAAGAAAAACATTTGTCCAACACTTATGGACAAGACTTATGTCTATGATAAATAGCTAATGAGGCATTCATGACTGGCCGCCAGCTCTGAAGTCTTCAAGGGATGTGGGCATTTGAATGACGATGGAAAGTTGTAAAACTCAGAGCCCTGGGAGCTGCTGGCTCACAGGATTGTCTGTGAGTTTTACTTTAATATAGATATAGGGTTCTTCAATACCTCAAGATAATGTCAAGAGAATAAGCCATAGGCTTCTTCCCAAGGAATTTCTTTATTAGTTTAGGGGAGTAAACAAGGGGATTTGGCCAAAGTTCAAAAGTACACCACACAAGCTAGACAAAAATGTTCCACTACAATACTGATTCAACATATAATATTAATCCACAACACTTAAATCAAAATCCAGTAGTTGTTTAAGTTGTTTAACAACAAAATTTGTTTCAGTTGTTTAACAACACTTAAATCAAGATCCAATACACCAACAACACTTCAGGCAAAATCCAACCAATTCCCCATAACTTAAGTCAATATTCAATCCCTCCAGCTCCAAAACACCCCAAGCATCAAGAAAGGAGTAAAGAAAGAGAAGCAGAGGAAGCAAGAAGAGAGAAGGAGAAAGAGGGAGAGACAGATTATATAGCTACCATCGAAGGCTTTTAGAAGACCAGCTCTCACAAGTTCAAGTGGCAAGGCCACGAGACAAGGCAATCACATGCCCTTGGTTTTATCTGCTCTGGTCCCTATGGCCAGCCCCTCCAGGCAGGGTCTCTGAACCCACTCTGTGGGATCCAGGTCAGTGTGAAGGGCAGTGTTCTTACTGTCCCTGCCGATCTGAGCTGGGTTAGGAGCTGCAGGAGCTGGGGGTTGTTATAGCTTTCACAGGCTGTTTGTGACTGACAGCTACTCCAGGGCTTCCCCCTGTGGCCTCCACGGGCCTGCCATGAGGGATACAATGCCATCTCACCCCCATCCCTTCTCCCTCCACATGCACACACACACACACACTCCCCACAAGTTGACTCAATAATAACTCAATAATAACTAATTATTGACTCAATAATTCTGACTCAATAATAACTAATCTGGTGTCTAACAAAAGTACAGGGGCAATGTGAGGAAAACACTTTTCCTATACTTTATTTATTTTCAGCTATTTATATAACAAAAAAATAAACCTTTTCTTTTTCTTTAGCAATGTTGTATACATTTATATATATATATATACATGTGTGTGTGTGTGTGTGTGTGTGTGTGTGTGTGTGTGTGTGTGTGTGTGTGTGTTGCAGCATACTTGGACTGATTTGACCTGCAGTTTTGTTATTGACTTCATTGGCATACATATTTGGCCTTTAAATTATTTTTCTGGAAGTTAGAAATATATATCTGTTACAAATAATCATATTTTCACTTGAAAATACAATCATTTGCTAGAGAGGTTATTTTTATGCATCATTGCCTTTATGGGGATCACACTACGCATGTTCCTCTTACCCTTTTATAACTTTCTTCCTCGCAGAAGTCCTGGATGACCTACTGCTGTTCTGCCTTCCTCTTCCCTCACTTCTCTTTTCCATGTCTGGTCTTATATATCTCCTTTTGATACATCATTGCCTCTGGCAGTCTTTTGCTTCAGTGTTTCCATGTCTCTGACACTTTCTAGCCATCTGGATCAGATATTCAAGGTCTCCTGTTTTCCCCCTCTGCTTCTGGATAATGATCCCATCTGTCCCATTCCTGCCTTCTTCCCAGATCATTCCTACCAACACTCTCCTCCCAGACTCAGATTCCCTTTTGCCAACCATGGTGACATGGTAACTGTGTCAACTTATCCCAGAGATGTGACATTCCCTGGTAATATTCTCAGTTGTCTGACATGTAGCTGACCAAACCTCAGAATCTCAGCGAGGCAAGGGCCTCTAATCAACAAGCAGCTCTCAAACTGTTCTTGTGAGAGCTCTTGGGGAACCACCACTGAACTTGATGCAATCAGAAATTCCCTCCCAAGAAATAAAGGCGTTAGGTGCTGGTGTTTTCCTCGACACCACGACTGCAAGCCACATTGCACATTGCACATTTGTCTTGAGTTGTCCTGGCTGTATGTGCTACATATATTTAACCTGTAGAGCAACCTTACAGAGCAACAGAGGCAAAGAAACACACATTCTACAAAAATCTTACGTGTGTGGTATGCTTGATTCAATTGGTCACTGCTTTGGAAGTCTGGGATGGCTTCTGTGATGTGGCTTGAGACTGTATCTTGATCATCTAGTGGGTATCGTTAAAGGAAGCCTGAAGGGGCCATCTGATGCTTGTGGTTAAAGGAGTCTCAGAAGGGCTGACCAGAGCTGCAGAATACAAACACAAACAAGCTCCAGGGCCATACACTGCTACTGTGTAATTGTTGCATCTGCTGACAAAGGCAAACAAGAATGTGCCCAAGATCTCACCCTTGAGAAAGAGTACGGCAAAACAAAAATTAAAACTATTTCCTTCTTGCATGGCAAAACCAATAGAAAATGTGATTAAGTCAGAAGGGGCAGCAGTTATGACCTCAGGAGTTGGTCCAGCATGCTATAAACAGTACCCTGGATAGTTTAGTAGTTTGATCTATCACCCACTGAAAAGGTCTAAATCCAGAAAGGCCAGATCAGTCCTGATTTCCATTTGGCACACGAATTGTATGTACAGTAGGACTGAAAATTGAGCCAAGAACACAGCAGTCCCTTTTTTGCTCACGGTTTATGCCTTCTTCCACAAATCAATACTGAAAAAAACCTGGGCTTTACATGGCAATGCTAAGTTTCACCTTCTCATCTTTAGCAGGATCTATAGAATATAGACAGTATTGCAAATCCCATTTTCTGCAGTTGGCTTCCAGACTCCGCCTTTTTGCTCCGTTGTCTGGTGTAACCCTTTACTCCGTGGTCATGTCCAGCCTTCATTCTCACTCCTAAGGAGGGTCCTTTTGACCTCCTTTCCCTCTCTGAGGTGTTCCCCTCACACCCTCAGTTCCTCTGTTGCTCCTGAGCTTCTCTCTAAGCATCTCAGTAACCTTTCGGTAATAGCTACTGTTACCCTAGCACCAGCATTTCTAAAAGTTTTTTTAGGTTTACTTTGTTCACTGGTATAAAAAATTACTTTTTTTGTTCCTGTCTTTTTTCTGGATTCCAGGGATGGTTAGTTGGAAGGTTGGCATCTAGCCTTTAGGTTAAATGTTGTAAGTTTTCAGGATGAAAAAGGCATTCTTACTGACTATTAGGTAAGAAGTAGTCAGACTACCTCTCTGCACAAAGCAGACAAGAAGTCTTATTCAGGCCTGTACTCTTTGTTAGATCTGGCTCTTATTCTAACCCTTTGTCATAATACGGGATATGGTTATCTGCCATCTGCTTCAGAAAGATTAGCAAATGATATCATTTTAAAATAATCCTGAAACTGCAATTTTTTTGTCATGTGTTGAATTAATAGAAAAAAAATTGTTTCTCTGTAACAGAATTAATTAGTTTTATATACTAGAAAAGAACAGAGATGAGAAAATAGTCATTTTCAGATGCTTCCTACTTCAATTTCACCATAAACTTGGATAGACACATTTTAATATCCTGACGCTATAAAGCTATCTGGTACTTCTGCTGGCCTTTTTTTGTCATTGTCGTGAAAATAAGTCATAATAATATATCCATACTCTTGAATTTGTATTAGGATTGCAATAAATCTTAGACACCTCTGTACTGGAGATGGAAAAAATGATGAGGTCATCCCATTGAAGTGCCTGCCAATGAAGGAATATTTTCTGCAGTGTAGCATCCACTGATTTATAGCCAGATTGGACAAATGGCTTAAGTGATGGTTTCCCTTCTGAGAGCTACTAAGACAACAGCAATATGAAATGTGTTATGGAAACTAACCAGCGTATTTCTTCCAGAAGCTATTTCATATCACAAATATCTAGTCAATCATATTCATAATATATTGAGCAAATATATTGCTCAACATATTGAAAGTAAAACAAGTTGACACTTAACAATAAAAAAATTACTACAACTTTGATTGAAACTGACATAACTCTTTCCACTCAGTGGAACAAAGCTGTAAATCATTTCTATCTCACAGTCATCTGGAGCCAATATAATAATCTCTAGTAGTTTTGAAATGCAAGAGAGGAGATGAAAATTACAACACCTACACAAAACGTTCCTGGTCTGAAGATAACATTGTGTCTGCGTTACCAGTAACCAATTCTGTGATGGGATTTTAAAGGTTGGACTCTATTCATTTCAAAGTCCCCTGCACACCCTCTCCTGTGCACTGTAGTACCCTAGGGAATGGTTTCACAGTTGGTTTAAGAACATATACAATCATGCTGTCACTGGAAGGGGCAGTGCACCACCCACCCCAGAAGCACCTTCCCGAATGTCACCTCTAGGCAGCCATGCCAGCTAAATTGCTAAACCACAGCCTCAAAGTGAACAGAGAAGCTGCAAAGAGCATAGGAGATGCCCTGCTGTTTATCTGGGTTCCCCATGCACTTGCTGTTGCCCAGTTTGAAGGTTAGCATGACCATGCAGAGACAACTTGAACAACACTACTACATATGTATTTTGTACATGAATCTTCTGCTTGAAGCAGCGTGCAAAGACGAATTCTAGAAAAGCATCTGCTCTGCCATTAAAGTTCAGACAAGGCGAAGTGCCTTAGTGTTTACAGACATCCTTGCATTTCTGTTGTCATAAAAAAAGATAGTAACATTTTTCTGTGACACATACATAGCAAAACATACTTATAAAACACTGCAGTCAATAAACAATTGTAGGTAGCTTTGAATGCATAAGCATATAAAATCCATTATTTCTCAATTGCGAGTATCAGTTGGATTTTGATTTTGCTGTTCAGTAAATATAGCTAAGTCAAGAAAACATTTTCAAATAATGTTACGTTAGTTATTTGTCCTGCAGGTTGTCTATTCAGTTTCAGTATATTACATATCCTAAGAAAGTTAGGAAAAAAAAAAACAAACACCTTACTGGTGTCAGACTTGCATTCACTGGTGGAAAATGATACCTTCTTTGACGTGGTTTTGCCTGGTTCAGATTGATTATTATGAGCTGGTTCTTTTTGAAGAATTCACAAAACATTCAGAATTCTATGCTTAAAATTATATTCAAATATAATAAATGGCAAAATATAGCCCTATTTCAAGAATATAGAGTATCAAAATCACTTATATTAAAGTATATATACATATACACATGCATACGGATCTTGTATGATGCTTGAATACTTCACACTTTTGAAATAAGATCGCTAACAGATGAAGATGTTTTCCTCCTTTTTTTTCATTTTTGATAATCAAACTATCTCCGAATCCTCTGCTGTAGCTCAAGGACAAAGCTTATCTACAGTGTGTTGGGATGTGGTTAAGAAAGTCAAAGCCTGTCTAGAGTTGAATCTGCTGAGGTACATGAAAGGTAACGAGAAGGGTTTCTACGAGTGTATCAGTTGCAAAAGGAAGATTGAGGAAGACTGGTCAGAGTATTCAGTGCTTTTTTGCCTTACTGGTATGACTGGAGTTCAGGAATCCCATGTCTCTGAGCCAGTAGGAAAGTGTGAACAAATGTAGACACACTCAGTCTATACGAAGCTGCGAGGAGGAGTTGATAGACCAGATGCTGCCATTCAGAGAGACCTGAGAAGAAATGGGTGGACAGGAACCTCATAACATTCAACAAAGGGAAATGGGAATTCCTGGAGAGGAATAGCACTGTGAACCAATACACGCTGGGACAACCAGTGGAAAGCTGCTTGGCAAGAACAGCATTTGTGGCGGTTTTCCAACTTATCAATGGTGGATTCTGTGATATTTTACTTATGATGCTGACAAACTGTAAAGTTACTTATCTGTTTCAGCTATTAAAAAGTTACAAATTAAAGTTACAAATTCACACTAAAAAGCATGTTATCACCTTTTAAAACATAGATCTGGTCATGGCAATGAACCAGTAATGAACCAAAACTGTGTCAGACCTTGCAGAGTTTTTTAACTTTTCTTGACTGCAAACGTGTTTCCTTCATCGCAGTCCATTTTTATGTTCCTGCTGCATCTGTATTAAATCTTTATACCTCAGAAAAAATACACTTCCTTTCTTAAGAGACTATTTGTTGTACTTTCCTAGGCCTAACTTACAGCAGATTAAGATGGAAAAAAATACAAAACTTTTAAATAGCTCAAGTAATTTGTGATAAAAGTTGGCTAATTGAAAACCTCTGCTTATGAATGGAGGCTGTGCTTTGTTTCAGCTCATAAAGTGTTGTTTGGTTTAGGTCATTATATCATTATTTAAATATTTAATATTTAAAACACTACCATTTAAGAACTTCTAAAATCTTAGGCTAGAGCTGCATTTAAAAACTGAAAGAAACACATGGGAGTACTAAATAACATTATAAGTAAAAGTGTACCCATTGACTTAGAGCTGAAAAAAAGTCAAAAAATGTTTGCAAGTACTTAGCTCTTCCAGTAATCCTTTTAAGAGGTACTGCATTTAAACCCAGTCTAGCAAATACATTTTATTTTATCCCCTTAGACAAATATTAGTGACTCTTCATTTTCAAGACAAACCTTAAATCTGAAAAAGAAACAGGCACTTGGCTTTGGAAGGGACAGTGAACTCAATTTTTTTTTTTTTTTTAACTCTTCAATCCTAATTTTGCCAAAATCTCAAGGTAGTGAATACAGGAAAAGTTAGATTTTAGTAGGCACCCTGAAGGCAATAACACAGTTCTGACGTCCTTTAATGATTTGGAGCTGTTTGTAGAGAGTCTTAAGATAAACACAGGGTGTGTACAGAAGAAACCAACAAGGCTCTCTACTTTTCTCCAGGTATTTCCTTCATGTTCAACAGAGCAATCAACAAGTAATTATTTTTAAAAAATCTTGCGTTTTTAATCTATTTTCTTTGGTAAACATTACAAATTTCCCATCCAATAGCTGACATATAGTATGTGGATTTCTAGTTCCTCAGAGCAAAAATCATACAAAGTAAAAATAAATACTCCCTAAAACACAGTAAATTGTGTAAGTAAGTTCTGCCTCATTCAGTCTGATAGTGGAACCCCCACACTTCCAGGACTTTCTTCAGATCTATTATTCATACTCTCTTTGGCATAACTTTATATACTTCTGCTTACAGTGTTTTGGAAAACTTCTATTACAGTTAATTGTAGTGCATTAAAATGAAAAACAATAGATGTTATCATCATTTGTTTTTAAAAAGAGAGAAGAGGAGTCAAATACATGGCAAATTATGTGAGTCCAGTTCAGGACGATTAGCTTCATATTGCGCTCTGAAACCAGCATTCTGTGGATGTCATTTTTATATGAAGCTATAACCAGAAAGAGAAAAATTGCAGAATTAATCTTTAAACTTAGTCATAACAAACCTTTAAGCATAATTAGCTGGAATACACTGTCATCCCCATGAACAGAACTTGGGATATCAGCTGTACATGAAGGAAACTGATTTAAGTGAAAACTCATCACTATTTTTGCAAAAATTTTGGGGTAAATAACCTAACCATTATGAACGGTATTATTCCCTTCCTCCAGACCAAAACCAAGTTCCCACAAGTCAGGGCCTTCTGACATTTTTTTTTGTACTATAGATAATAAAGTCCATGGTCACAATGATGGTATTTTTTCCTAATTGTTCAAAAGTTGGGGATAACATGCTCTATTTATTTTTTAGTAGGACTCTGATGAGCTGCTGTTTATCTTACTGCTCCCAGACCACAAACTTTCAAAATAGCCCCAGCTGCTCAGTGTCAGCTGTGACCTTCCTCTACTCATGAGCATGTTCTCAAGCCCAAAAGCTTAGAGGTCTTGGAAAGTCTTCTTATTCAGTCTTAGCAAACTTCAGCTGCATGCATTAAACTGTCATGTCTCACCCATCCATTGGAGGCAAGCACAAAAATCTGTGAAATCTAATGGAATTCCTGTTATTTTCATGTCTCCAAACAACTCCAAGTCCATCATCTCTATAAGAAACACAAAGCCTTATGAGGAGAACCGGTGGAAAAGCACTGCCAAGATCTTTAAGGTCCCTTCCAACCCATGCCATTCCATGATTCTGGGATTCACTCTGCTGGAAAAGCGTTCAGACAGCCACCATCCTGCATGAGTATGGCTGTTTAATCAGAGACCACACCCTATGTTGTTACTACTGTTATTATTTTTATTTGTAACCATATCTTCAACATTCAGAACAGGAAGACATAAAGGTCAAATCTCCCGATGCAATTTGCCAAGCTTCAGTTTTGTGGGTTTTTCTATAGTATCTGAGTAAAAGGTTGGAATTTATTCCATTTTATGAGAATTTTCTGCTCAGTATTTTGAATTCCTAATCTCCTTTTAAAGAAAAGTGTAGTAAAGCAAGATGACAAATGGACATTCAGAATTCACATCATTTCTCTGCTGAAAAATATAATAAACATAGGGCTTGCACAGGAAAAAAAAAAAACCAAGTACAACTTGTTGGGCACTTTTATTTTGTCATGCAGAGGAGGCGTTACCTTTGTAGCCTGCATGCTAGCTGTTAACATTTAACAATTGCTGCAGACTGCCTATAAATGCACTACAGCAGCTGTTGTCCATGGATTTCTATTAACTCCTTCAAACACTGGTTCACTCCTTTGCTATGCAGTATTTTAAAGTAGATAATTTTTAATTCTATAGTACACATGTCAGCTTATGCGAGGAAAAGGTCTCCTACACAGGCATGAAAAGGAGCACAGAGGAGTGACGGCAGATGAGGGAACTCAAACAGCACCCAGCCCCAGCTCCTCCCAGGCCCATCCCAGGAGAGCAGGCAGCCCAGCAACCAAGCCCAGCTGCTGGGGTACCCACACTGTACATTCGTATATACATATTTCACACTAACAGACCTTCTTCCTGATCAGCCAGAGAAGGGAACAGGGTGATGACACTGATAATTTTGTGTTCATGTAAGTGCTAGGAGTCTTTTTGTGTCTGTCTGTGTAATATGTACTACATGCATGGACACTTATGTCAGTGTGCCTACTGGGAATACAGGCTCAGCCTCACTAGTGGTTGGACCCAGAGTATGGAGATGCAGCAGTGTCACCTCTGTCAGGCCACCAGATTCAGCATCTCCCTTATGTGCTGTATAAGCACCTATCTCTTTGCAGCAAAAGTTAATTAGGTTTAAAGTCCCATTTAAAAGTCCCCTTTCGCAGACTGCCTTTATAAAACTGTGCTGCTCTCACAATGTATTAGGCCAACACTATGAGGGACCTCACAGAAGCGGGGGAAGGACTCAGATCTGTGGCCCCCCTGTAGCCATCATGAAGACTATGATAAAGCAAGGTGTCCCCTTGTAGTCCACAGAGGACCATCAGAGTGCAGAGAGAGATCCCTGCACCCCACGGAGGAGTCACCCACAGGACAGCAGAATGGGAGGAGCTGCTGCCGAGGGATGGACTCAGACAACAACTGAACTCCCCTCTCCATCTCCCTGCACTGCTGGGGGGAGGAGGGAGAACATGGAGGAACAAGGGAGGAGAAGGTGGTGTGTTTTAAGACTATTTTATTCTTTTACTCTTTAACTCTTATTCTGTTAGCAATTATTTTAACTTTTAGTTTGTTAGCAATAAATTTAAGTTCTACCCCCACATGAGTCTCCCAGTTCTTATCTCTACCCAGGAGTCCTCAGTGGTTTTTTTTCTCTCCTTTGTAGAGTTATGGAGGGAGAATGTAGCAGCTTTTGGTGAGTATTTGAAATCCAGCCAGGGTCAAAACCGATACAATCCATCTCTATGATCTAAGACTGAGTAAAGGGTAGAAGATTTCTGATCTGCATGGACCACATACCAAACCTACTTACAGCTTTGAGAGCTCAGCTCCAAAAATCTCAATTTCAGAGGTATTGTATTATAACCTCACTTCAGATTTCTATTTGCATTAAGGATGCATACAGTTTTTAGCAATATCTTTTAGCAATGTTTTTTTTCAAAGGCTCCTTGACCTTACAGCTATCATTCTTCATCCTTGCTGTCACTCCATAGATTCAGTATTTAGGTTCAGAATCTACTCCAGGTTCAGTATAAAAAAAAGAATATTGATTAAATTTGGCCTGCCAGTCCCCATCACATCCTTCTGTGACCTATTCCTTCATGTGAATGAAAATTGTTTGAGGGATACTGAATTTAATAAATAGACAGAGGCAGTCACTAGACCTTTCCTCAAAAGCTACACATACATAGGGATACCCTGTAGGAGTTATAATAGAGCACATCTTTCAAATCAAACCAACCTAACAAAATATCACATATGGTCTTCTCTGGCTGACAAGCTATTTATAGAGTAATGAATATTTTACTTTTAGATGTACCAATACTATGAGAATATGTGCTGCAGAATATCAAACCACAGAAAAATGCCTAATCAGTTCATCTTTTTTCCCTAGGGCCCTTTTAGTCATGGTGCTTTTCAGATCTTTTCTCTAATATATTGCTTTGGATGAATTTTTAAAGCAAATGGAATTTTAAAGTGTCTAAAGAGCCAGATCAGGTTGTGATGTTTGTTTGGAAAAACAAACGATCCCTGGCTGCATCTGCTATTTCTTTGAGGAAAACTATCTCCAACAGACAGCACAGGTTTGCTCTGGCTGTTCTTCTTGCTTTCTGTCCTCATAACTCAGAATGACTGTGCAACACATCTCCTCCAAACAGTTCACAGGAACCACTCAGAGAGTGGCTGCAGCTCCTGCATCGCAAACGTGCCTTGGAGACTGTGTTTTCCTTAGAAATGGGTACTAAAGGCAAAAGATGGGCCCTCACAAACTTCAGGTTTGAGTGATCTCGTGTTTGCCCAAGGGAGGTAAATAGTCTTTTATTTAGGTTCCATAAGGGGTCTTAAGACATATATCAGTATAAAGCTCTTTTTTTGCTTATTTTTCTGTTTCAGTACTTGGCCCCTCTGAACTCTCCCACCATACAGGGACAGAAGGCTGTCAGAGGAAGTCAGCACATCACAAATTCTGAGGGATCAGGAAGAGGTTTTCTTCACACAACGTCTATTTAACGTCTTACAGACATTCATGTAAGAACTTTTAGTCAGGGACTATGAAACTGCCTAAAGCGAAGTAGTCACAGCCTTCTGGAGAGCAGATAATTCTAGGGAATGTCACCATCTGCTTGACATTTTTATTCAGCTCCCCAGCACCTACTGCACCACAGGTAAGGGCTGGGTACAGCACTAAATAGAACATTATTATAATGCAGAATACATGTACTTTGTATTAGAAATTGTCACGGTGATTAATTTGTTTTCTGACTTTACACAAACATTAAGGCATTTTGGAAAGTTCAGCATATTTCTTTCACGTATATCCTCTTTCATGGCCAAAATACAAATTTGCGATGTAGAATATGAAGAAAATAAAGAAATGGATTTACAATTCAAAGGAGCTTCTCAAAGGTTACTTGGATTTGTTTTGCATTTCTTTTCCATCGATGTTTCACAGAATATTTTGGAATTCCTGCATCCTTAGGACATGTCTGTATTGTGAAGCTAGGGTTTATACCTGCTGAACATCATGATGCCTCAAGCTCAGCTGTATCCTGGCTCCAGCATCAGAAACATCTACCAAATGCATAGGAAGAACCATGTACAGGACTCACAGACTGGACTTCACTAGTCCTGCCTTGCACCTGCTGCATCCAGAGAGCTGAATGAGAGCTTGGGCTGGCAGTGTATGATCATGCATGCCTGAATTCTCCTTCTCAAGGTGTCAGGTGATTGAGTTAGGTTGCTTTTGTGTGTGTCTGTGTTCAAATGTTTGCACTGGAAATGACTGGTCTTGTGAGTACTTGAGCCAACAACTCTAGGGCAGCTTGTATATCCACCGAGGTGCCAGACACCAAGTATTCCTTTGCTGCCATGTATTTTTTTAAGGATGCGCTGACTGTCTATGCAAGTCAATAACACCTGAGTCTCTGCTGGCCCTTGCAAAGATTCTGCTTGAAAACATCCACTATCTCTATCAGTTCTTCGGGCTGCAGCAAATAGCATAAATTAGCAGGAAAAATAGGGACCTCTTGAAGAAACAAAGCCTTCATTGGTACTGACCAATCAAGCTGTTTCTAGTCAGTATATGGATTGTGTTGGCAGGTCTTACATGTATGTACCGAAGATCACCGTTTTGTACTAGCAATAATAATTGAAAATTAATTTCTGCTGTAACTGTTTTGTATTGCTGATACAAGCCAAAAAATTATTGGACAGACGTTGATCCAAGAATTACATATCCTTGTAAGTAAGTGTTTGGGTAACAATTAAAAGGTGATTTATGAACTATAATCTAAAAGATACAGGATTATTTTTCAATTATTATAACATTATACTGTAGTGAAAAGAGCAAGGAAAGTGAAATACAGCACTAACAGCCTTTTGCTGCAGAAAGCCATACCCACATTGTTCTTGTGTGAGCCAGCAGTGTGTCCAGGGGGACAAGAAGGCCAATGGCATCCTGGCCTGTATCAAAATTGTATAACCAGCAGGACCAGGGCAGTGACTATCGCCCTGTACTCAGCACTGGTGAAGCTGCACCTTGAATCCTGTGTTCTGTCCTGGGCCCCTCACTACAAGAAAGACATTGAGGTGCTGAAGCGTGTGCAGAGGACAACAAAGCTGGTGAAGGGTCTGGAGCACAAATCTGATGAGGAACAGCTGAGAGAGCTGGGGTTGTTTAGCCTGGAGGAAAGGAGGCTCAGGAGGGATCTTATCACTCTCTGCAATAGATGGAAGAAGGCTGTAGCCAGGTGGGGCTTGGTCTCTTCTCCCAGGCAGCAAATGACAGGACAAGAACAAATGGTCTCAAGCTGTGCCAGGCAAGGTTTAGACTGGATATTAGCAAAAAATTTCTTCACTGAAAGAGTTGTCAAGCACTGGAACACTAGAACAAGCCTAGGGCATTGGTTGAGCTGTTGAGCCACCAGCCCTGGAGGTATTTAAAAGACATGTAGATGTGGCGCTTTGGAATACAGTTTAGTGGTGGATCTGGCAGTGTTAGGTTTAGTGTTGGACTTAATGACCTGAATTTCTATGATTTAGTCCATAAGTAAGACAAGCCCAGTGAATAACTTGTACTATGAAGACAAACATAGCATATTCCTCACAGGATCCTTTTCAGGATTATTATGTTCATATATCTCAACCCCAAATAGTGCCATGAGACAGAGGGAAAACTGTTTAGTAGAATGCCTTTTCTGTCATTTGAGCCTGCATGCAAAATAAACTACATGAATAATGTGAATACATATTGAATACAATGTGATTCTAACATTCGTTAGAATTTTTAAAAAATCACATTTGCCTGCCATGTGCTCCTACAACAGTCATTCTTTAAATTAATTAAATAAACATATTAAATGCACTGACAGGTGCATTTTTCTCCAAACAAGTAATACCAGACTCAAACATAGTATTAACAATAAAGCATAGAGAATATTAAAATCACAGTACTTATGAAAAAGTTTAACAAGAGTCACAGTGGTGACAATGGGATAGCATTCAGCTAACCTGGTTGCCCAGAATAGAGAGGCCCACGATGATAGAGCTCCACAATATGTACATCCCATCCATCTTTATTTCTTCCTGCGTTTTGATTCATGATTAATCTTGGATGCATACATGTCCCTGTCCTCTGGCTCCAACACTGGCTCAGCTCTCCAAATGGCCACCAAATTCAACCAAAAGGTTCCACATAAAATGCTTTGACATTTTCCAGTAATTGCTGTATTTTATTGTATGTTTTTCTTTTGCAGGTCATGTTCCCTAATCGGCTTCAATTTACTCTCTGTTTATCATTACAGCGGAATGAGAGTTCAATGAGTGAAAAGTCAAATAGCTCAGACACTCCCAGATTCAAATTATGTTACTTGACAAACATTCTGCAACCTAACAGAGGGATCTCTGACCTTAATGAAGCTATACTAACACCAGTACAAAATTCTGTTTGAACCTTGTAAATGCCAACTCTAAAAATTTATTCTAGAATGCATAGTCATTTGAGACAATGAACAGACAATGAACTTATTTGGTGGATGGAAGGCAGCTACCCTTCTGGATG
Source organism: Oxyruncus cristatus (assembly GCA_013399855.1). Classification (NCBI taxonomy): domain Eukaryota; kingdom Metazoa; phylum Chordata; class Aves; order Passeriformes; family Cotingidae; genus Oxyruncus; species Oxyruncus cristatus. Next base: position 325,805 of record VXAY01003438.1, read on the forward strand.
AGTGGAGCAAAACTTGGTGCTACTTATTACTGTAATGGGATTATTACTGTAATGGGATTTAAGAGTGCAGACCTCCCTTCCTGATTATACAGACTGATTCTTCTCCCACATGACAGCAGGGTGGAAAAGTCACTGCATGTGGATATTGACTTGCAAAAGATCAGAACCTGAAGAATTCAAGCCTGCATCACATGCTGCAGAGAATCTACCAGAAGGTTTGCATCATCCAGATCTGTACTTAGAGAGGACAAAAAGGTGATGGCACAGAGAAGTGCAGAATTGTATTGAAGAAAGGCAGAGACATCCTGGACTTAGGAGCATTTTCGGCCAAAAGAGTACACTAACTCATCTGACAGTGACAAAAAAAAAATCTGAAATATGGGTGGAAACTGTGATTAAAAGGTTTATAAAAAGCATAGGTTAGAAATTGCAGGTTTACAAGGTCATCAGTTTAAGTAGTGCTATATTTCTTATGTATGTCTTAAGTTTCTACTGGCTTTCCATAGTGGAACATTCCCTATACATTGGGCACACACCAATAAATCTAGTTTTCTTCAAAGCATTCTCAATGCAAACATGGTAAAGCCTTGGTCAGCTTAGTCACCCTATAAACAACACAGAGCAAATAAAGTACAATAAAGTGAATTGGGGTGAAGTTCGTTTGCTGAGTAAACAACAACCAAAGCAGTAATAGTGGTCATTTATGTGATGTAAGGGCAAAAATCAAGATAGACTACAGATGTGCTATTACTATAATCCCTGATCTCAGCAGAAGTCCTAATGAAATAACTCTTCCTTTGATTTTTGGCTGATGATGTTTTTAAGAATTACAGCAAACATACTGACTGAATAAATCAAGACACTCAATATAAGCCTGTAGCACAGGCTACAGTTATAATAACACAATCATGCTCTAGGTTCCAAATCTTTCCAGCCTCTAAGCAGGCAAGCAGAAACAATCTTCCACAGAGCCTTTTCAGTCTACACAGCCAAGCTCCCTTTCTGTGGAAAATGAGAGTTTATGGAGGATGCGCTGAAGTGAGCTTGGATGCACCTGTAGCTAGACCCAGGACTCACAGGTAGAACAGTTCACAGTCTTTTGTCTCACCTTTGGCTTCAGTTATACAATGTTGGCAATGCTGGAGGATTTGTGAAACTGTCCTGGGGTTTGTGGTGTGGGAGATATTCTATGAGCCCCACCAGGACTGTCTGTCTATGACATTCTGCCTGCAACAGCAGGTGCTCAGTCTGAGAGAAAAAGGGAGAATCCCCTGCCCCTCCTGATTCTCATGTTTCCACCTGACTGAAAAAAAGTCCTCTGGCAGAAGAGTCCAGCAAGTCAGTGCTCAGCGGTGGAGTATCCACTGTAACATAGGAGAAGGTAGAGGGGCACATGGAATTGCCAAGAACAGGGTTCTCTGGTTGAGTAGAGGTGGTCTCCAGCTAACAAACACACAAGAGTAGATACAGGATATGGCAAAAGGAGACTGGGATGGTATCAAACTGTTCCTCCAGATTACAGAGCACTCTGACTTCCCCGGAATTCTGCTAAAGCTCCATCATTCACAAAAGTTGAGGGGAAGCCTGTTTGCCCAAGAACCATGGGTAGGTGCTCCTCAAAAGAGTAGCTAGGATACATAAATCCTATTATTTCTACTTTTCTCTGGACTCTGTGAAGTTCAGTGATTTCCAAAGGAACAAGTAACAATAAAAAGTTAATTACACCCCTTAACCTGGATGCTGTTATAGTCAATATGGAGTAATTAGGAAATTATAGTTCTACAGTGACCATTTGATCAGCCAAAGATTTACAAATACTTTTCTATTTTGTTTTCTGGAAAACATCATCAAAAATATCTATGTCATAAGGCTTAGTCTAGTGAAAAAGTTAAAAAAACTCCATTCCTAGGGCTTTCATCTGTGTTTACCCATACTTGGATTTCCCCTTTTATCTGTTTGGCCATTTTTCACAGTTAAACCAATCCTTTATGATATTGCCAGATTGTCTTCAGCTTGTTTATTTTAATCTTGACATCATACATTTTATTTTATGATTGCTCAACTATAGTCTCCAAGATGTAAACTAATTTTTATTGTCTGGAAGACAGAATGTAATATGAAACAGAGTGACAAAAAAATACCTGTGAAACCTTATTTCAGGGAAACCCTTACAGAAAACACAAAAAAGTGCCTTTTTTTTCCACTTTTGTTGCTAACTAAAAATAAATATACCTAAATACATTTTCTTCTATGCCCAATACAATGCAAGTTAGGGCATTTCATTCAAGCAAGTGGAAAAAATCCAGAGAAGATCTGCGAAAGTCTAATAAAAAAAAATAAAAATATATTTTGAGAAAACAGAACTTAAGAACTTGGGGATATTCAGTTCAGAGGGGAGACCACATATTCTGTACAAAGCAAGTCTAGGAGGCATGGCATAAGCAGAGCACAGCTGAAGAGACTTTTCTACAGTCAAAACATATTAGAGAGATTTATTTTCCGATTGTGCAGCAATAGAAATAACCACATTTTTTCAATAAATTATAACAGAGATTTCTCCAAGGTATTAACTTTTGCTTGTGATGAAGTAAAACATCTCTTTCCTTAAGAGCTGGGAACACTATTTCAATAGTAATTTTGTACCTCTTACATTTGTAGTGGTTAATTAGATCAAATAGCAGAGGGTTCTGGGATTTTTTTATTATTTTTCTTTTTTGCAGTAGGGTGTGAAAATTAATCTATTTTCATCTCACCAATTAACCAGAAGTAGGATGAATATGTGCATAGCTACAAAAATGAGTATATAGAGCTCTGTTTAAAAGCTGTAGAAGGTGTATTTTCTCTGTGGAACAAATGCATATGTGTTTTTTCCCTGTTTCCTTTTTTATAACTCTGAAAGAAACTCCTGTGAGTCTTGTTCTAATTACTGGGAGTTTTCCTGTGATTAGAAATCTTACTTATGAGAAGTCTGAATTTTTTTTAATTAATATAACAATATTTTCATTCACCAGACAAGGAGAATATCTCCAGTGTCTACATTTATACATTCTGAAAATGAAGTTCCTGTATTTGGACCTGCTCTGAATTTACATGTACTACTTTTTACTCTTTGTACAAAACTTTTGACTTGTACAAAACAGTCTGAGTACTTTGTACTTTGAATTTACATGTACCTACTCTGAATTTTACATGTAACGGAGTGAAATGCAGTCCTTCAATTACAGACAAATTTTTGAGTCTAATGCTGTTGCCCAACTTACTTTCTGATTAATTTGTAAAATAAAAAACTACTCAAAAGTTGCATATGTTACAGCTTTTCTGTTTAACATATTCATGATTTTTAGGCTTCTGACAAAATGGACTAGTAATCTCGAAAATTAGAAAATGCAGACATGTTTCTTGATATACACCTTATCAGACTAAAACACATCCTAGTGATGTCTTAGAAATTTTAAGATTTTTAGCTTTTTGTAGATTTTAATGTAGCTGTGTAGTAAATATGGATTTTTAGTATGGCTGCGTAGTTTTTCACACTTTAGAACAGCAGTTGACACCAAACCCTGTTCTCACGCTTCATATCAAATTTTCTAAATTCTTTAGGCTTGTTTAGTGTTCTTCTCAAGGGAAGACTCTAGCAAACATATCTTGTTTCAGGGCATATATACCTGGAGTTAAACTACAAGCTATCACTGTAGCCAAAGCAACCTTGAAAGCCTGGAACCTTAGAGAAGTTCCAAAGGCAATACATGCCATGAGGAGGAGGAAGATGAGGAAGAAAGGGGTCTTGAGACCTCCGAGTCAGTTCTGGGGAGGCGTGCCAAGGAGGGCAGATCTGGGGGTGGATAGTTCTTTGATTGGATGGAATAGTAATATAAAATTGTGGGACCCCTGGACACTCGTGTGCTCTCTGCACTCCATGCACCAGAAGGCCTTCATTAAAGAGCTGTTCCTTATCTATACTAACATTGACTGGCGAGTTTTTTCTCCCATTTTAGACACCACTAGTGAAAGACAACTAATAGCTACACAGGATAACTACAGTCTAATCTATGTGATGGCTACGTCACATAATTTAGAGCTCTAAATTACAGTGCATGGGCTTATGTCAGCCTACACTGATTTTTTTTTTCCCAAGAGTAAGAATTTCTCTAGCAACAGGGATGAGGCTTGCATTAAAATACCTTTTGTTGTACCATGGATCTATAAGCTCTGCAAATAGCAACTCATAGGCTAGGCTTTAGGGGAGCTGAAGTGGTGCCTAGAAGCAAGTGGGCCCCCTCCAATCCCATGTGTAGGGAAGAGTTGAGCATTACAGGCTGTATCCCAAAAGAGCCAGGATGCTTTTTTGAGAACAAGAGAAACACTGGCAGACCTTCCCCTGCTGTGGCAGGTGTTTGTGTGTCCCACTATCCTTTAACATGACAAGGCATCTCCCTTCTCTGCTATTCATGATTTTGACCTTAACTACCCCTGGAGCTCATGGTTGGGAGTCTCTCCATTAAGTACTTCTGATAACCTCCAAAAGAGCTTAATTCAATTTGTCAAATGATCACACTGGGCTGTGAAGTACCTCATTTTGTATGATCCTCCACTTTCCAGCTCTTTACTGGAGAGACAGATCAGTTTGGCCATTGCTGAGTCTGCGAGTGGCCAGAGTCCCAGTTACAGAGTTACAGAGTCCCAAACAAACCCTTAGGATCTTTGGTGGAGGAGGGGTCTGGTCTATCTTTACTTGGCATCAGCTCAGTGATTCATAATAAAACCATTCCTAGCCTTTCTTTATAGTTGTAGCAGGCTAGGGTAAATACTGAAAAATAGAAGGTGCTGCTTGCACCGCCCTGGAAGCAGTCAACTTTATGAGTTGACCAAAACTGCTGAAATTATGCCAATTTTATGTGGGTATAACAAGTAATTCTTCAATGCCTTCCCTTAAGAAATATGATATTGTTTACAAGAGACCAAGTAATCTACCCCATTGCACAGTCCAGCCTCCACCAATCAGCATCTATTAATAACTCATGTAGGAACTGCTTTTAGCTATCACACATAACAAACCCCTTAAGATCCACTGTGTCACCTGTGCCAGCCAGCATGCTACACAACAGGGGATGGAGGGAAGTCCTGTTTGGGACACCAACTAACCTAAACATTGTGCTGAAGCAGAACTAAAAGACAAGACTGCTGCCACGTCCACAGAGCAAAATAAAACACCATGGCTAATGCAGAGGAAAGCAGCAACAGGACCTTTGTTCTGCTGAAGAAAGGAAAGGAAAACAGACATACTTTGGTAGCACACGTCATGTGAACCTAACAAAGCCCACAAGGAAAAATGCAATATTGTAATCATCACTTTCCCATGTGGTTTGTTACACAGCTTGTATTGTAGCATTGCAGTGCTTTACGGTTTAATGATGCTTTTTAAATTAAACTTCTATGTACTTTCATTTGATTATAACTGTGGAATGGAAACAGTGTCCAAGCTAACCCAGGCATGCTTTATTGTCCCCTGGATATCACATGGACACGTTCTGTACTCACATATGTGCACAGAGCAGCCTGATGCAAACAGTTTTTGAAGTACAATAATGAAGTTTAGTGCTCTTTAATTGTACCAAAATTATCATTAAATCCAAAGAGAACATCCCTCTGTTTTTCAAGCACAACTTTAACAACCTTTTAAGCCTTATGTAACAATGGTTAATGATTTTTAAATAGTTTTATAACAGGTACCTTACAGATCTGCTGTGGGAGTGCAACATGAGTTTGAATTTGGACTTTGTGTTCACCAGTGACAGGACATCAGCTTCCTTCTGATTCAGTCTGTCTGGATAATTATTAACTGCTGATTCTCCTATAAATAACATCTAGATGCCAATATTTGGTATATTGTGATAATGAAAGGATTTGCATTTATCCTTTTATTATTTCTTGCCATATATCTACCAATTTATGAAAGAAATTAAAGGAGGGAAAGGCTAATAAGTACTACAATTGTTTTATGTTTTACAAACAGCTATATTCCCTCCTAGCAGGAGGCTTGGTAGTCTTGACATTCTTCACAATGATGAAACAATCAGGTCAGCACTGAATATTCTTGAACATCCTACCTTCATATAGAATTTGTAAACTGTAGTACTGATCAAGTTTCCCTTTAGCTGTTAAAGTCTTGCTGAGATACTGCTAGGCTACTGGCAGGATATCAGTTCGACTGAAAATATCAGCTAAGCAAACTGACACTTGTAGTGAGCATGAAAAGTGACTTTATCCCATAAAGGCAAGACCTTGGCCATGTACGTGAAGCCAGTCCAACTGGAATTTATCTGTCAGTGAAGAGAGAAGGAAGAAATCAAAGCAATCTGAGACAAATTTGACTGATACGACATGAAAAGACAGGTTAGGACAGTTACCCTGAACAAGATTTTGTAAATACTTTACAGAGCACTGCAACCAAATTGTATGACCAGGAGATTTTATGGGTGAATGACCATGTGGTACTGACAGTCTAGTCTCTCAACACAGTTGCTGTTCCAAGGTTATCTGTGATTCCGTGGTAGAAATACATGAAAATACAAGTGACATACTTGTAACAACTTGAAAGTGACAGGAGGATGTAACATAGACAGGGGAACGTCTGGTGAAAAAAACCCTCTGAATACCATGACATAATAAAACATACCACTTACACAGCAAATTTGCAAGAATTAAGTAGAGACATAGAAAACAAGTGGAGAACAGCTCAAGGATCCTACAAGGATTTCATACTGCAAGCTCTCAGTTCCTGTACCACAGTGGAACTTGGCTCCTGATTCAAATACCTAAATGCATATGTCTACATGTAGGCAGCCCTGTGTGAGCCAGCTGTGTAAGCTTCCCACAGACAGGAGCATTCTGGTCAACCCAGTCAGTGGCTGAGATTCATTTGCCTGAAATTGAAAACTCACTGCCTTACATGTAATATCACTTAGGGTATTCTGCTTCACCTTAATCCCCCACTCCAGAAGGACCCAGGTCTTCCATGGGGCTGTTGTCCTGTGGATGTGTTGTGTGGATGCCTCATACACCCTGAGGCCTCTCAAGTAATGGTAGACATCTTAAATTAAGGCAATCAAATTAAGTGGGGGCTAGTCTCCAAGCACCATTAGCTCCATAACAAGGAGTCCCAAGCACTTGTATTTATGGATCTCAATTTAGATGTCTCAGTCTCAAATGAATTATACCCTTTGAGATTGATCAGTCTCTTAAATATCTTTGAGCAACCCTTTGATAAAATATTTACCTTTTTTACCAAATATTAATAACAGTAGTCAGTAAATTGCTAAACGCAATACTGGTAGAGTGGAAGCATCGGTATCACCATAATGTTTAAGTATTCAGTGTCTTGGAGGCATTGCTGGACTTTGTTAGAAAATGTGATAGTTATTTTGTAATAACAGTATCAACTCTAATTCTAACCAAAATGTGGTATTCCAGAATATCAGGTCAGAAAATTTTTGGAAATGTCAGACTATTATTAAATATGTTCTACACACAAGAACAGATGACAAATACATCATGTCTCAGTGGGCAGACTGTGCCTAGGATGGAGAAAAAAATCTGTAATGATTCTTCCAGTAACTGTGCTGTTCAGAATGCTCTTAACTAGAGCCCTTGTGAAAACAAAAGGTTTCAATCGAAATGAAATTGATTCAGGAGATTAAAGTAGTTTTTTCACTTCCATTAAAATTGAATGGAACACTCACATTCCTATCAGAAATAAACATGAAATACATGGAATTTCTAAATCCATGCAAGACTAATTAATAAATCTAATCCAGAATGAAAAAAAAAAATTGTATTAGTTAAATTATACGTTCTCGGAAGTTAATGCATTTAAGCAGCTCGGTGGGGATCAGCATGCAATACCCACAGGGACTGCTATAATGGAATAGTAATCGCTGGATCTCCGGACTGTCAAAAACACTGCTGAAAAGGCCTTGACAGTGCAGCTTTATTACATCAAAGTTCTTGGTCCGAGCACTTAGTCAACATTGTCTCTGCCAACTCCATTATCAAGTTAGTCACTCATGTCACTCTCTAAAAAAGAAAGTTTGCATAATACTGACTCAGAAATGTTCAGCAAGGTTTTTAACAAATGACTAAATGATTTTCTCTGTGCTTTGCCATGTGTAGGTGCACATTTTCATAAATAACTTGGAAATAAATGAATAATGCACAAATTGTAAATAAATACCACATCTACTATGAAAAAGACAATACAAACCTACAGGTGAATTAAACTATGCTTAGATCCATTTTCTAGCAGAGAACATCATATGTCCACATTGTTCAACTTCCTTCTCCTCCATAGCACGGTGACCACATCTAAGGTGCCTGTTGCTCAGCCTGTGTGATCTCTGGTCCATATCAACCCCACCCATGCTCAAACATTACTTGACAAATCATTAGCTGGCTTGGACCAAAATCACAAACAGGACTGTTCCAACAGCTCTTAAATAGCACAAATTATGGAGATTCTTGATCCCAAGATGATTCTCTGGCATGCTTAATTAAGTGTGTCTAAAGACTATTTATCAGAGATTAATTGCCAAACTGGAAATCTCAAGGAGTTCTGTAGGAATATATTCTTGATTTACAGTTGATGCCCTTGTGATCTCAACGATGAAACTGCAGGTAATGCTGGAATAGGGAAGAGCTGAAGTAAAGTTTGTGGTGCACAGAATGGGAATTCTGATTGGTCTTCACAAAATTAAGAGCTGATCTCAAAAAAAAAAAAAAATACAATGCACTTGAGTAAGAATACTGTTAAGCACTTAACTCAGCAGAATCAGCTGCACGGAAGTGCATTGAGGTAGCAGTTCTACAGAAAAGAAAATGGTCGTTAAAATGGCACACTAATTATGCAAATCCAGGTTCAGAGTCATCCATACAGTAATTGTAAAAGACTCAGTCAGTCTCACAGAACTACCTGTGGGTCCACATCACTGCAGCCAGGCCACTATGACCTGATGCTCCATTATGAGGGCAAAATGACCCAGTAAAACATGGGGGGATACTACCAGGTTGGCTGAAGTACTCCAGTCCGATCTTCTTCTCTGACCCCTTTAATTACTTTCAGGCATCTGTGCCTTTGAGCCAGTGCCTCACCCCACTTTCCCAGGCCATCCTCAATGTCCAGCAGCTATGTGGTTCTGTGAGACCCAGATGGCTCTAAGACACCACAGCATATGAACAAAAGAGCTGGAAACTGAAGCATAGGTAACCACAAACTATATCTGATCTTTCATACCAATAAAATAAATAGCAGCTCACAGCTCAAAGAATGCAGTTTTGTTGATTCATTTGAGTAGAGAATTGTATTATCTTGGCTCCAGTACTAATACATTCAGCACACCACGATGCCTTACAATCCTGGCCCCCAGTCATCCATAGCTCCCTACCAAGACACCAGTTCCAACGAAAAACAAGGTGATGGAGCAATACCATTCAAGCAGGTCTTGTCCTAAATGGGGTTGGATCACAACTGATGTCTACTTGCTGCTGGAAGCCATAAAGTACCCTGAGCAACACAGTTTAGCCATTCAGATCACAATTAGGCTCCATGACCCTTCATTTTTGTATACAGGGAATATGCCTAGCCTCACTAAACAAGTCAGAGAGGAAATCTACATAGCTTGATTGCAAAATCACTAAAGAACTCTGTAGGTCAGATGCAACTATTTAAATTTTAAGGGCACCCACTCTACCACAAATGGTGAATACTGAATATTCAAACATGTTATTTGAAAAATACCACTTACATTCAGTTAACAATCAAATCCTGACATAAAATCCCTCTTTTTGCAAAGTGTGGGTTTCGTATGAAAAGAAAACAAACATGTGAAGGAAGTAGTGGGAAACATCTTCAGTGACTGGCATAGACTGTGGCAATTTACTTTAAAACTATTCTGGATTACTCTTTCTTCTGATGTATGGAATACAGTGTTTTCTGTCTCTCTGAAAGATGACTATTTTCCATCAAATAGGAAACATATGTTCTTCCTTGTTTTATAAAAATAAGGGAGTTGTATGACTAATAATCCATATAATTCATGCAATTTCCAGAATCATACAACTTTAGAATTTTTCCTGTGGTTATGTAGAAATAAGCATAATATTTTACATGTATAAGGCTGACGACTACTGAGAGTGTTTGCTCTTCTTGAAAAATAAATAGAAAGGGGAAAAAACAGTTTGAGATAAAATAACAATAAGCATTTCTTCAAATTTTTAACACAGTTGTCTCACTCCTTTTAGAGTGCTTGAGAAATCTGTTGCAGGTGAATTCACTGATCCAACAGAAAATTATTTCTTTCCATTGATGGAGAATAAAGCACAAGGACTCTGACACAAAAAAAAAAAACAAAACAAAGTTTTGGTTTTGAAAGCTTAAAAACATTTCTAGTTGGATTACTCCTCTTGCTTTTTGTTCCCAGAGTGAGGGTTAAAACTACTATGGCCCTTTAGTTGCAGCAACAAGACAATCTATTCTACGTGAGCAGAGGGGATTCTCTGGGCACTGGCATAGAAAATGCCGCTGTGCCAAATCTGCCTGCAGCATCAACCAGTGCACAACAGACTGGAGGAAAAGAAAAAAAAAAAAGTCCAGGTTCATGTCAGCCTCACTGAGCTTGATGGTATGTGATAGCTCAGCTACCAACAGGAGGTTGTGATCGGCTTACAAGCTGCCTTGAGAGCACTCTTGTGTCTGTAAGAACAAAATTCGTTGGATACGGGTAATGTCAGCAGTTCTTTGGTACTTCACTACTTTCAGCTTTGCTACTGTACCCTATTTCCATTGCATCCCCATACAACTGACCAACTTTAAGCTACCCTCAGGATGTTACACTGTGAAAATAGCGTTTGGCATTAATTGACTTTCCTTGTTAGTATTTCCATTGCTCACAGCAGATAATAAAACTTTCAAATAGTATTTACTTGAGATCTCACAGCAACATAAATGCAGTGGTCAGTCCAGATGGGTTCTGTTGTATCATGAACAAATCGCTGTCAACCAAGAACAAACTTTGAAAAATCATGCCTAGACAAATGGCACACCAACATACCCAGAATTTAAGGAAAACTGGTACTGATATATCTGCAAATTCTAAACTGTGTGATTAGTCAGATTATGAAGCCAAAGGAACAAATAATATCTGACTCCTAGCTTTCAAGCATACACTTTGCAAAGACAGGACACTGCCAATAAAAAGACTTCCATATTTGAGACTGGTTTTGAAGTCACCCACTTCCCACTGAGTTCCCATAAATATAAAATCATCAGCTGTGTAACTTGAAACTATTTTCTTATAAACACTCATTATTTAAGGCATATTTTCTGGCATCACAAGGGTAGCTTCCTTTGTTACACACTGTTAAAACACAGAACATAAAGTGCATGTGTAAGTATTTATGGTTTACAATAACATTTTCATTCAAGGAGTCAACATGTTAAAGATCATACCCATTCAAGGGAATAGGTACTACAGAAAGATACCTATGAAGAAAAATAAAATCAGACTAAGTTCTCTGGTCTTGTATACAAGTCAGTATTGCCTAGATAATTTTATCAGTCTAAACCCCCTTTTTAGGTGTTCTAGATGAGCAGCAGTGTGTCAGAACGGTCCCAGGACCAGAGAATCCTCGAATCATAGAATGATCAAGGTTGGAAGAGACCTTTAAGATCATCCAGTCCAACCATTCATGCAATACTACCACTGTAACCACTAAACCACATCACCCAGCACCAGATCCAGACACCTCTTAAACACCTGCAGGGATGGTGACTGTACCACCTCCCTGGCTAGGCTTTAGCAACTGCAGTTTCCGAATACTTGGCTCTCCAGTGCATCATGGGAAGCTGACATGAAAATAAGTCTTGGAAACAACAGGGCAGGGCTCATAGAGCTAGTTTTATCATTGTTTCAAGATATCCTTCAGGTCCTTATATTCCTGTTACAGTTACTGCAGAAATCTCTGAACATTTGGTCACATGCCTCCTGATGGTTCCAATAGTATGACATGCTCTCTGCTGTATCTCAGGTAGATCCCAGATATGCTGCACTGTGACTGCAGTATGGAGCCCAGAAGGGCAAAAAAAATCCCAGAAAAGGAATCTCAGGAAGGGGGATCCCAAAAAAATGGGAATCCACTGCATAATACTTGTTTAGACTTCTTTTGTGATCAAAACAGAACTGGCATATGGTGAGTTGAGATGAAATACTCTCCATAAGGGCCTCTATCTCTCTAGCAAAAATGAAGAGAGTCTGAACAACTAATTTTCAGTGGATACTTTTAGGTGGTTGGAAATAGTGAGATGCATCCCACCACCTGGACTGATTATTTCTGGCACAGAACTCACAATGACTCTAGCTGTGCTTATTGAGTCTGTGCAGGAGGGACCCAGGAGAGAGCTCAGGAGTGTACGATAGGATACTACTAAATTCAGGATTCAGCCAAGAGAGAGGAGTGAAAATGGAAGAACATTTAAGTAATATTTTCTCTTCTGCCAATTATCTGTTCCAAAGCTGAAATACAACTCAAGAGCATCACCAAGTGACTACAGATTAAAAGTGTATTTTAAGCATAACTGTGGTGTATATTCAAATATTTCCCTCTCTTTGGGTATTTTCAGACATCCCCCCTCCTTTCTCAATCTCACTTTAATGGTTGGTATTTACACCAGTAGCACCCATTCTCTAAACTGATTTCACACTGTCCTAGTTCCTCTAGCAATATTTACATTTGACACAAAAAGACAGACCACCAGAAGAGTTTTTCAGCACGTCACAAAAACTGTTTTCCTGAAACTGCAAGACATTACAACTCTGCACACAGCACTAAGGAAGGTATAAGTTTATCTTGTGGTTGGCTGGGAAACTGGAAAAAAAATTAAAGAGAAACTCCCCAGATCTGAAGGAAACTCCCAGAGTGTTATTCTCTCACCTCTAACTAATTCTTCTTTTCTGTAATATTAGTTTGGCTTCTTAAAACAAGTAAAGCAAACTGACAGAATAGTTAATGGAAAATTAGTAGAAAGCTGTCATACATGTGGGCAGTACAGTTTCCCCTCTGTTAATGCTACCTGAGGGAATCAGTTAGCTGCCCACTATGTTTTGACCTCATTGGAATCTCCTGTAGTCGTGCTGTGTGAGACTAAAACTTTAACATTGCTGCTCTTAATGGAAATTACTCATACTATATGTTTGTTGATGAATAACTACATGCAAAAACTAATGAGATCACAGTTATAAAATAAATTCATGCTATCTCTAATGACAAAAAAAAACAAATTTCAGTTTTGCCAAGTGGTGTGTCTCATTGTCTCAGATAAAAGTCTAATGTATTTTTCATGTCTTATATACATAGGTTCACTAAATAATGTCACTTTTGAAAATTTGGAGACCCAACAAGAAAAAGCTGTTAACAAAAACAAACAAAAAAAAAGATAGAGCACATTTAAGTTTGTAATTTAGAGACCTAACAAGAAAAAGCTGTTAACAAAAACAAACAAAAAAAGATAGAGTACATTTAAGTGTGTAGGGTTAAAATTCTGCTATTCTTGTACTGAGCGAATAAACTCATCCTTTCTTAGTTCTGCTAATAGTCTTTGTGAAACATCACCTTTGCAGCAATTTCTAGGGAGGTAATGTCTGTCACTCAAACCCATTTATCACAGTTATTTACCAGCTGCTGTCAGTCCTCACATAATCAAATATGAAGTCTGACTAAGCACGGTTATACACAGGTGTGAAAGAGGAAAGCAGCCAAGACAAATGCAAGTGGAAAGGAGGGCTGCTTAGAGGTGAAAACTGGGCTGTTCAGCTCCCTGGGCAAATAAGGGTCAAAGCATGCTGAAGGCAAAATTTGACCTATTATTTAGTCTCCAACAGTAGAATGCATATTTCATAACCATTGCTCAGCCATATCATGTGTGTCGCCCTCATGTAAAACCTCCATTTTCTTCGTATCATAACTCTCCCAGTGAAGTAAGTAGAAAAGATGACTCTTAATTTGGGGGCTGTAGATCTCTTAACCTGCAATAAAAGAAGTTAAAGGTATACAGGAGCAACTCAAATTTGCCCCATGCTTAAAGCACATTCATGAAATTACTGTGCCTCAGTGGATATGTAATAACTTGCCAAACTCCACCAATTTGTATGGTTGTCTGAACTCTAAGGCTGCTCTGCTGTTACTTACCTAGTCAGGCACACAGCTTGTGAGGAGTTGCCACAGCTCCCCTGACAAAGACGGCACATGTACACTAAAACGGGGGGAAAATAAAACAACGTTTTGATTGTTCTTCCATGTTCCAAACAGCACACTGAGAAAATCCCCTGCACAAAAAACACAGCTGACATGGTCTATGAAATCACTTGGTATCCTTCTCACTTCTGATTTAGTTAACTCTGGACTTTGCCATCCAAATATGAAAATGCTGGGTTTCATATTTTGAAAGGTGAAAACTGAATAAGCAATGATGAGAACTCAGCACAGTGCAAACAGATATGGTCCAAACCTCCCTGCACTGTCCCAGCAACATTGACTTGCAGCAATGTGCTCTGAGGCTGACAATAATGATGAATTTTGGCATTCTCCTGCTATTTTTATATGGGCAAAACAATCCCATTCATTTCTCTTTGTGATCTTCTTAGAGCTTGTGTCACAATCTCCCATTCTGAAAAATCTCAGAAGGAGTAGTAGATTCCTGGAGTACTTTTTGTAAAAAATAACCTTATTAAACATTGCCCCAGCAGTGAAAAACTCATCCATCAACTCTTTTTTGCCACAGACCACTATTATCAGATTATAATATGTTCTTATTAAATATATTGAATATGGATAATCAGTAATATGGATACTAACCATCTCATTTCAGGTCACATCTCAGACCTAACACTAACTTAAATTCTCACCTTGAAGAAGAATCATATTTAGTCTGCCAAGTGTTGCTTGGGGCAGGAACAATGTCTGAAAAAATCTCTCCACTTTGTCTTATGTCTTTTAGGCATCTTTGATGTTAAGACACGAAAGCTTTCCCTGTCAGCCTGACTTCAACAGAAGATTGCTGCTAGTTAGCCCCTTTCATGTTTCTTTCCAGCTGTCTAAAAGCATATTGTCCAGGCAGGGCAACTTGTTTTACTCTTAAACATATATCCAGATATTTCTACATCCTTTTCTCAGTAAATTGATTCAAAGGGCTTTTGTAGCAGGGTACTACTGCTTTTGCATAAAATGTTCCACTCTACTCCCCCATCTCTCCTTTCTGACTCCATAGTCTGCAGTATCACAGTGTCTGCCTGCAGGTACCTGGTATTTCCCTAACCTCAGGCAGCACCAGTTTGTAGTATTAGTCTGTCCAGCACCTCTGGAGGGTGCTCAGCCACTGTAGTCCCCCATCTTCCCTGTGTGTTGCACTCTCCCTCTGTTCCCATGAATGAGCCGAGCAGCACAAGTCTGGTACTTAGGATCTATTTGAGCTGATCAAGTCTTTTACTGTCATCCTTTTCAGCAGCTGTTCCAGCTCTCCAGCAATACTGGGGCTGTGTTTCCACCCATCTCTCACCTTTTTGTTATGTCCTTTCTTTTATGCAATCTTCTCAGTGGCTTTCTTGCTGCAGCTGATCTGAGGAACTGCTGCTTGTTGTGGCTGCTTTCCTCTCTCACACTCCTATGCATCACTTGACCACCTGGGGACTGGCAGCATTTACTGCAGGAGTATAACAACAATATCCGACCAATCCTTTAAGGTCTGGCCATTTTATTTACTGTCCCCAGATGGTCCATCATGGCATTTCAGAGGTGGGGTTCTGGCACTGTGACAGAGTGCCCAAGCAAGTCTACTAGTTCCCCAAAAATACATAATGCAGCAAAGCTAAGGTTATGCGTCCCAGTTCAGGATGGGACTCAATCATCTTTGTGTGCTCCAGACATTCTGACCCAGAATTTCCCAGACTCAAAAACAGAGTCCAGTGGTCAGCAGCTTTTCCCTTAGGAGCCTTCTTGACTCCTCCTGTTTGCCCATTTTAGCACACCAAGTCAAGATGCAGCATCTCAGGGCATCAGAGTTCCGCCTTAACTTCTCCCACAGAGCATAATCCACTCTTGAGGCTTTGTAAATCAACATTTTAACTGCTGATCTAGTCTCTTCATTCACATTGTCTACCAGTGTGTTATATTTCCTAACTGTCATTTTCAAGAATGATTTTAAGAATTGAGCAAATCAATTGGCTTCCACTGTAGAAGTGGCATTTCTCTTTCAGAAGACATAGTTAGTACTCTTCTTCATGGATGCCTCCCCAGATTGACTGAAACTTCTCTTTTTTTTAGTCACTTATTATCACCTTCCAACCAGACATCTTTCCTCACTGTAAGGGGAGTGTTATACCTTGGTTTTCATTGTACTAACACTTCAGAGACCAGTTCTTATCATTTGCAGCAGTTTGCTTTGTCTTAGACTTCTCTGTCTTTCCTCTCTTTCTCAGTGCCAATCCCAAAGAATTCTTCCACAACAGAATAAAACTAAATAAGTTGCTACTGGTGGAGAATATACATGCCCAGGCTGAAACGCTTCTTGGTTCCTATACAAGAACATGATGATGGTTCATCTTTCTATTCACAATTTGAAGGATCACTGGCTCCTTCAAAACAGGATCTTTATCTGATCCTTACTCTCTAAACTGTGGTGGCCTTAGCATGGACAAAAACTCACACAGCACAGTTTCTAGGACTGCGGGAACATACAAGCCTTCACATTATTTCAAGGACACTTTTCAGGGTAGGGGTCATCAAAATAAATCCTAAAGGTAGGATTTATCATACAGAAGGATTATTAGCAATACATTTCCTTGCAGATTCTTTCCATGTGAGTGGTCAAAAAAACAAAAAAAAACCAAACCAAACCAAGACAAAAAAAAACCACCATGGAATTAATTTTTTTTCTGTTGTTGTTACAGTGTGTTGAACACACTTTGATCCCAAAAGCACTATTATTTCTCATCTGCTAGATAGACAACTATTAGAAGAGTTAAAGGTTTCTGGTGACCCTCTAAGCTGGGGCTTGTGCAACAGTGAAACTGCACAGGGATAAAGCAGGTTGTCTCCCTTGTTTCATCTGCTCTATTACTGTGTGTTCCCAAAGACCTGGAAGAAATAATTGTCACAAGCAGACACTCTAATCATCCCTGACTTGATGCAAAACAAAGACCCACCTGAGATGTCACAGCTCATATAAACTGATTCAGTTACAATGAAAATCCCACTGATGATTTGAAGGTGTTAGGCTATAACAAATTAAACACCAATTTTCCAATGAACCTCTTTAAATACAAGTATGCTCCAACTTATGAATAACTACAGAAGACCAGAGGTGTTTTATCATTTGTTCCAGTACACATCATGTGTTAAGTCTCAAGAGGCAGATATCCAGTTTTGTTTGATCTCTGCTGTCTGGAACACACTACACCTGTGAGACAGACTCCATGTGCAAATCAGGACTTGCAAATGAAAGCCAAATGTGGCTGGAAATAGTGCCTACAAGTCAGAACATATATATACCTAGTCCCCTCTCCCAAACTGTTGCTGCTGATCTCTGTAGGCTCCTTTTGAGAGAGCTGTATGTGTATGGGTCTTGTCACCAACAATTTTTTTGTAAACACTAACTTATTAACTACCTATTTGCACATCTCTTATGCCAGCCACTAGTTTAATTTGTACAGCTTCTTGGGAGGAAGAGATGTTTCAGTATTTCTAATCAAATTGCCTCTCATTAAGACTGGTGGCTGCCCAAAACTGTCCCTTGGTTTCTTCCACAACCATTAGTATGAAGCATAGTTTGATGCCCACCACCTGGCAGAACTGGAAGATATTAAACATGAGGAGGTACATTTCTCAATTTTCGCTTCTGCGTTCTGTAAGGAAAGTGAGGCTTTAAAGTTTTAAGACCGAGAAAGCTCTTCTTTTCTTTCCAATTTTGTCTAGTCTTGCAAACGCAAATATGATACACACATTTTTTTCTTTTCCTGACTGTTTCCTAATAGTCTGATATTAAAAAGCTTAGTAGCTATGTAAATCCATTAAATCCAGCAGCAAGTACTGGGTGTAAGTTAATTCTACCTAAAAAAAAAAAAATTCTTCAGAAAAAAAGGTTTTACTTCATATACAGAAGAAACTCCCTGTGCAAAGAAAAGTAATTGCAACTGATCATCAAGAAAAGGCTTCAACCCAGATGCCCTAGCAGATTTTGTACTTAAAATGTTGCTCAGGTGTCTCTATGTGCTATTCAGAAAAGCTTGCTTGTCATGTATAAAACATCCCAAATCTGAACTGCCCTTGTTATTATGTTTGTGTATGAGAAAGGGAGGTTTGATCTTCTGAAGATTGAAATTCTAATTCAGCAGTGGAATTATGTGAGCAAGCCTCCTGAAGTTATAGTTTTGCAGCTAAGAAAGAACGTGCCATTCTGATCTGGTGCCTAAATAATTTCTTCTATTTGTATTCCATGCCAGAGGCAAATGCTCTATATTTTTCTTGAAATAGAATCAATATTGAAGATGGTGCAAACAATACTGATGAAGACACAAGCAGCAGAATATTCTGAAACAGCCCATCACCCAGACCACAACTTTTAGAAACTGTTGGCTACATTTTCTTGGATACAACTGTCACAAATTCCACAGAAGTCAATTCAGGGATGAAAGTCAAGGTAAGCAATGTACAGTATCTTAGCACTTATCACATGTAGTGGAAAGAATACACAGAGGCTTTTTAGGCCTCTTCTTGGAACACCTGAATCCCAAAATGAATGATTGCTGAGAGTAGGACAGTTACTGTTTTTAAAGGCCATATTCCATAGAATACACTCCGTTTTTCTTCACGTGTTGGTGTCAGGGAGAAAGATGTTTGCTTCAGCTATTTAAAACATTGCAGAAAGAAATTTTTTGCTGTGTGCCCACAACTCAGCTAAAGAGTTTCTCAGCTTGTTTCTCTGTCTCTAGTCTATCAGTAATACCATGAAGGGTGGGGGGGGGATTACACTCTTTTTTATGCTGTTCAGATGTTGCTTAAAAGTTTTTAAATAGCTGAGGAATCAAAGGTCGTTTGGGGGTTAGATGTGGTAGTGGAAAAATATTGGGCTGGCATAGTCCACGGAATGTGTTGCAATGGTTTGAAAAACTCTGGAAATCCAAAGCTGAGGAATTTTATAGAAATCAAGGAGTTATTGGCAACATTTTTGACAGAAGACAGCTCAGTGGAAATATCCTCATCCTGAAAAACTCCTGATGACATTTCTGGCTCATTTATTTTTATTGCATGGCAATAGACTGACATCTAGTGGGTATTGTCCTCTCAGGAATGCTGGGACTAACCAGGACTATGAAGAAATTGTCTGGTATAATCTTTTCTTATTTATTTTTTAATGGAAAAGTATACTTTTGACTAGACAAAAACTTTCCTGGAAATTTTTCTCTTGCTTTTTTATAGGAAACCACCATTCTTTCATCATTTGCCATTTTTGGCTGAAACCTAACCTGAAGTTTTCTTTTTCATTTTTTTTTAATTAAATTCTATTTTTTTCAGTTTCACATTGAAATTTTACAAGCTGCTACATCCCCAGTCTCTGTCCCTGTGAGACATCTATTGCTGCTCTACCACGTAAATCCTCCTCCTTTGTCTTGTGATTCAGGGAAATAGAGAAGGTCTGCTCTACACAGAGGAGTCACAGCTGTACAACTGGTTGTTTTCCTTTTCTTACACCTACAAGCAATCTTTGTTAATATTCTTTCAGTTTAGACTGAGGACACAGCTCCCAGACTAGGAGCCTATGAAAAGGGTGAGGATTTATCCCCCAGGGAGATGTTCATGTGCAGAACAGGGCTATGAAGTTCATGTCTTAGCAGCCAGTAGCAAGGTAGTGATGGGGTGCAGTGTTCCCTGTGTAGTCTATTTTGTGGACCAAGAAAAACACATGAAAATTAAAGCCTCTTTTGCTCTCCCCCTCTAAGAAACATAGCCTTTCCCCAAGTGCTGGGTTTGTCTCCAAATGATGATTTTCTGAATCCTCATAATCAAAGCCATCTTTTCCCTTTTTTCTGCATTTCTGATCTGCCATTCCCACCCCAGGTGTGATTAATCCCTTAGCTTTCCAAAGTGTTTTGCCTCCCAAAGCCCTTTTCCAAGGCATGGTGGGGGGCTTGGCTGAGCCCCCCAGCAGCCCTGCTGTAGCAAAGCTGGACCACCCCCACAGCTGCCCCTGGATACAAGCCCAGCAAATGCAGCTGGGGCAATGCTCAGCTTCCCTGATATTTGTGAACAGAAATGGTTTGGGGTTTCTTGTTTTCCAGTGAGCATTTCACTGTACTAAACCATGAGAGAAACAAAGTAAGGGAAAGAGAGAAAAGTCAGCTGGGCTGAAATATTAGGGGCTGGGAGGTCTGTTATTGGCCATGGGAGGATATCTGGCGTGGAATAGCAGGAAAGTCCTCCTTGTCTCCATATCCAACTCCAAAATATGGACTGTAACTCTCTGCCATGTGTCTATTGGCTTGGTCTGCTGGTGAGATATCTTTGTGCCTGACCGAAGAACAGACTAGTAATGGTCCAACACGTCCTGCCTGGACAGGGTTAAATTTTGCAGTAGCCATGAGGGGACATGGCCAGGACCCAAAGGTTATTCTGTACCACCTCAAGCCATTGCTGGGGGTCCAGGGTGGGGGCGGGGGGGTAGTCTTTTTCCAGAAGGAAGGTCTCTCTTGTGGTTGGGGTTGTGGGCCTGCAGTTGGGTCATGAGCACCATGGTGAGTATATTGGCATGTGAATTACTCTCTCTTTTGTACACTTTTGTTATTAATTTTGTCGCTGTTGCTGGTTAAGTTTTCTTATCTCATTGCTGTTTCCAGTAAATTGTTCTTATCTCAATCCGTGATCTTTGCTTTTTGTGCCTCCAGTTCTCCTCTCCATCCCACTGGAGTGGGGAGGGAGAGGGTAAGGTGAGGGAGTGAGAGAGCGATCCAGGTGGTTTGGAGAGTCTCGGTGAGGCCACTGAACTGGGGAGTACCATTCCTAAACCATGATAAATGGTCATCCTTGAAAAACTGAAAAGGCAGCAAGTCCCTCTCTGTACTGGGTGAAGGACACCCTCAATGATATCCAGCTGCAGTGGTGGCTCAGCAGCCCAGTTTCTGACAGTACATGACATGAACTAGAAGCTGTGAGTACCTGGGTACAAAACAGGAGACAAGCTGGTGAGACTGAGAGCTGTCTGCTGTTCCTTTTGTCAGAGCCACAGGCAGCGAGCCCTCGGCACAGCCGCAGCCAGGGCTGCACCGCTTGCTGAGACAAACTCATGGATGGCTCTTACCCCCTGCTTTACTCTTTTCCCTCTGCAAACAGCAGCAATCCAGATTCAACTGCCTTTACTTCACTGAGGTCTCTGCTTGAAAGAAATAATATATTTAATGCTGGGGTTGTAAAATGCATAGACTAAGCTGCTCACAAAGTCTGAGCAAAGCAGTTTTATTTAGATAGGAGGCTTTGAAATATTGGTGAGAAGTTTCACAGGGTTTCTTACACTCCTCAGGTTTACTCAACTAATAATTTTATTTGGCAAAACAATTTGACTATAAGCTTGTGTTTTTTAAGAGCATCTGAGACAATAAATTGCATCATGTGTAAGAATTACTGTTTTCTGTTCTAGTGGAAAGTACAAATAAGACCTCTCTTAGAAAGAAGCACACAGGCATTATAGCAAATTACATGGTGGTTCAACTGTTGCAGAAAAATTAGTATGGAAGAAATAATATCTACATTACCAATCAAATTGGATTTGATTTGAGTACATATGTAGAGAAATTGCTGTGGTCCATGAGTCTCCTTTTTTTGAAGAAGAAGAAGACTTATCTCCTGGTTTCTCCACCACAGCAAATACTTTTTGGGACTTGTTTTGATTCATTTTTTACAGTGTTATTTCATTCCTGGAACTAGAGAAAAAATGGATGAGGAACAAATTTCCAGCACTGCTGCAGCTGGGAATTTCACCTTGATGGTGAAAAGGAGTTGGATTCAAGCTTGGGTAGACAATAGCAAGAGGTCTAACAGGTGCCCAGCCACAGTATTTCTAAACCTTCTCTTCTTCAGCCTGAAAAAAAACCCTCAATCTGTGCTGAATGTATTTTAAAAAAATAAACAAGTGTGATAATACTGGAACACTACCATTTTCCCCTTATACGTTGATCCTGCTAATCTGAAGTAAGCCATTATTGCCATTAGAATTTGCTGTGATTTTTACCCTTAGCCATAGTAGCCACAGTAACAGTTTGGTTATCTTTTAAATATTGGAAGACCGAAGGTCTTGGTTGAAAAATCTTCTTAAAATGACCCAGTATTTTTTTGGACAGAGGCAGATGGCGGTGGCCGAGCAGGTCAGTGCAGGCTGGTGTGCTGCCTGGGTCCAGGGCCAGACTTCCCACTAGCACTCAAATTGTCTTCCTGGCATTTCTATCCAGCCTTCAGAGCAGAAACTTGTGTTTGATTGCATTCAAAGGCAGATTGTCTTTTCTGCTTGGCCCTAGTCCCTGCAGCAGCAGAATATCCTAATTATTTTTGCAGACTCGGAGCAGTGCTGTTCTGCCATCACGGCAGGTTCTGATGTCAGGATGTCTGAGGGGCAGCACACAGGTTAAATAAGGCTAGTGTGCATGCTGTTTGCCTTTCTTATCCAGGAGTTACAGTGAATGTTTGCAGTCTCATCCTTCCCAAAAGCTCAGTGGCCTTTTTACTGGTAGCAAATTCCTCAACACCAGTCTCATCAGGATCAAACAGAAACAGAGCTTTCTGGGCTCAGAAAAATATAGAGACTAAACCCTGCCAAATGCTTTGTCTGGTGCAGTTCCTCCCTAGATCCCCATGGGAATAGGATGGGAAATCAAGGGAATGTAATGCCAGTTTTTGCCCTGCTTCTTCATCCTCCATAACTGTAAAATACTACTGACAGGATCCCCATTTAGAGAGATATGGAAGAAGAAAAAACAGGAAAAGCAAATTTATTTTGCTGAAGTGAAATTCTATAAACAGGATTTGTCTCACTTGCTTTTTTGCCTCCAATGCATTTAACTACTGATAATGAAAAACATTCCCATCTGAGCTGGGCTTACCTATTTCTGACAACCCAGTCTGACATCTTTTACCTGTGGACACATAGCCCTTCACAGAAAATGTTTTCCACCTCATTAAATAGCCAGGCTAAGCACATGAGTCCTGTCTGCTGCATAGCTCTTGCCTGGGTCAGGCTTCCCACAGGATGCAGTTCTAGAGGGCAGAGCCCCAGCCAAAAACAGGGACAGCCAGCTCCAGCCCTGTCTGCCTTGCCAGCAGCAACAGCTACAGTCCCTCTAGACCCAGCCTCAGGGCTTGTCAAAGCTCTGCTATCATCCTGAGCTGCACCTCACATGGTCGAGAAAAACAAGGACAGCCCAGAGCTTCCACCTGCCAGCCATGCTCTAAAGGCATGCATGTCACTCAGAAGACTTTGAAACAGGCTGGGTTTGCTGTGTTTGCTGTTGCTGTTGAATGGAACCAGCTTAGCATTGCTTTCTTATCGATGGCATGGACTGGGGATGGCACTGTCTGACAGGCAGTCCAGTCTATCCATTCTTCATCAGATGTGTACTGGATACATGTTACAATCAAGTCCAGAGAGGGTCTAGAGCGCTCTGAGCTTCACAAAATAAAAGTTTTAAGAGTCTAACTTCAGTTCACCACACAATGCATGAGGTGAGCTAGCAGGAGTTTCAAAAAAATCCCAGCACTGAGTGGGAAACCAACAAATGTTGTCAGAGCTTTCAGGTTAGGGCCTTCTGCTCTTCCCGTGTTGCTTCTGGTATTTCACCTTGAGTTTTTAGGATTTTCCCCCACTCCTTCAGGAGTCATAACGCAGATTCCTGAAGACAGGAGTCTAAATATTTCTTTTTAAAACAGGAGCAACAGTTCACTTGCTTGCTCCCTTTCCTTCTACTCCTCATCTCTACCCCTCTGCAAAGGTGGCAAAAATAAAACCCAGTTGCCCTCTCTACTGCCCTCCCATCTGGCTGTCCTCTTAGCGAGAAAAGGATGCTCATAAAAGAGGCAGTGAGATATTGCCTTGCCTGCATTATTCTCAGATATGTGTAGCATCCATAGCTCAGAAAGCCTGAGGAATAGATGAACAACCACGGGATGCGGTGAGGGCGCTATACCAGTGACAGTCTGATTTAAAAGCGATGACTCCACTGACCGGAGCTGTCAGCTGCATTATGTAACATTTTGAGCCATTATGGGTTTGCTCAGGGAGGTGATACTGGCTACTTCTGCTGAGCCATCAGAAGAGCTACACTTTCTGCTCGTTTCCTGACAGGTGTGTGCCTGCCTTCTGCTGCTTGGATTTGCATCAGAGTGTCTAGTCAGCATCCCAGCTGCCAGGCAGAGATTAGCAACCCCTATGGCAAAGTTTGAATTTTCCATTTACCAGATGGCTAAAGAATTGTGCTCTTGTATTTATTTCTTTGTTTGAATAAGAACTTTGGAACACAGGAACAGCCTGTGTCAGCTGAAGATATGATGATGCTACTGCGCTCTGCACAAGGCAGTGGTTTGGCTCTGTTCAGGGGCTGCAGCTAATCAGCTCAGCCTCTCACTTCTGATGAGGCATTTCCCTTCATGAAGATACCAAACGTGGTCTCCTCACAGACCTGCACTGGCAACAGGCTGTCTGCCAGACCTGTTTTTTAAAACCAGTTTTGGGAAGATGGGCTTTTCCCAAGAGATGTCCTCTTTTCCCCATGGTGGCTGGTCAGACCTGCCTTAGTAATGTGCTATTGCTGAACCCCACTGCTGTAGGAGCAGGAGTACAGCAGGAAATTCTCTATTAGGGCTCAATGTCTTGGCAATTATCCCCCTGCCCTATCAAAGCCACATGCAGTTAGTTATTAGTCTCTGAGCAAGAGTCATATTCCTCGCCTGCAAGGAGGTGGGTGGGAAACCGAGTGACATAAAACTCTGCAGATGGCAGTGGGGTGAACTCATTTCCTTCCTTCTGATCTTGCTATGTTTTGGGGCTACACTCAAGGAAATACAGAATGATCATTTTAATACACTTAGAGTCAAGCAAATGTGCCAGAGCATTGGCAGTACTTTCTCTTATGAGCATTTACATAACTGAAAAAGCATATATGAGAAGAGAAGCAGGTTCTCAAGACTTTTGTATAATAGGTTTCCATCCTTGTTGCTACTGCAATTGGCAAAAACAACCTGCTTCTAAATGCATAGGTGAGAAATTGCAGCTCTAATTTGTGTCATTGGGCTTCACGGAATGAAACTCGAGTGACATTTTTTTACCCAGGAGTAGTAAAATGTATCCCCAGTTCCAACTATCATCCCAATGCTGATTTCACCTGAGGCACAGGATGGAAACTTTTGGGAGCAAGAATTCCTGCTGTTAGGGAACAGGAGTGGTTGAGGGGTGGTTATTGAAGTGCAATGTTGGTTTAGCTGGGAGATCAAAGCAGCACAATGGCTGACACAAAACTTTTAAGAACAAGTTAAACAAACACCTGTCAGGCATGACAAGTGGTCATGAAAACAATGGAAATAGTGATCAGCTTAAGTTCCTAGCAGCCCTGTTTTCCATCATTTCTGGGATGCTGTGTGATTCTTTGGTCAAGCGTACAACACAATTTTTAAGTATGACTTGTGTCAAATCTAGACATAACCAATAAAATAGTTAGGATTGTAATATTAGAGCTGTTTGTGCAGCAATTGGCTACAGCTGGGCTGGGAAGATATGTGGGTAAGGGAAATATGTAATATGCTGGGTGGTCTTTGCTCATCCTCCAAAAATGCCTTATGTTCCTAATTTTTTTACTATCTCTATTCATTATCATACTAATTTGAAACAATTTTAAAAGCATAAAACATTATTCAATGGAAGAAGTTACTAGAGGTCTGTTGGAATCTTTCCATGTGTGCCTCATCTGTAAAGATTACATCAGATCAAGGAAAAGGAAAATGAGCCAAGCAGAAAGGCATGCACAATAGGTGAAGAGCAAACTGGACAGCACACTGCTGATCCCCTCTGTCAGTTATGGGACACGCTGCAGTGTGCTTTGAAGGTCTGTCCTTGCTGATCTTGGACTACAGATGGGCACTGTCAAAGTGTCACTGTCATTTTCCTGATGGAAAATGCCTTTCCTTTTAATTTCCAAGGGGCTCCTATCCACTTGCCTTCACTGCTCACATCTCCAACAGCATAGCAATAAGTGGGGCAACAGTATTTCATGCGGGATCATTGAATGATTCCAAGCTACCCGAACTATTCTGGAGCTCATTTATTCCCCCACTGCTATCTCCAAAGTGTAGTTGACAGGGGTCTTCATGTCTCTCAAGCATGTCTCTGTCTCTGAGCCACTTTCTCCAGCAGGCATGCTTCTGTACTCCCAAGGAACAGCTGTCCCACAGAAAGCATGTTGCATTGCATTCATCCTACAATGGCATTGAGCTGATGAAATGGGCTAAAGTGACATCTTAGGAGGAGACTCCTTTCTGGATGGAAATAAAAGAAAAAAAAGTGATCATGACAGACAACATTGTTTAATTGTTTAGAAAAACAATTGAAAAACTATTAAAAAAAATTTAAAAGCCAGTAAAATATATCTTGGTCATGACCTCTTCTTGGAGTTGTCTCTTTGGGCTGCTTTCTGTAGCTTAGCCTATAAGCATGTATGATAGATTTAGGCAAGGGATTAGGAGAAAGATTCTAATGAGCAGAACAATGTAGTTACAAATTATGTTTCCAACAGAGGGACTAAATGGAGAAGCAAGCAGCAAACAAAGTGGACTCTCAATCTGTTCTTGGAGGAGTCCAGTCAGCTGCCAGAAGGGATTATCTACTTCAGCTTGACTTGGGTCAATTATCTGGAAAGCCTCCTACAGGATTGTGTCCTTCAGCGTGGTCACACGGCTGAGGTCATCCTCTTGTTCTCAAGACCATCCCCTTGGTCACAAGGTCATCCTCTTGGTCTCAGCGTGGTCACACGGCTGCCTCATGCTAATGCAAGTCTCCAGGTGCCCGTCCCCAGGCCAACACGGACCAGGCCATCACCTTCTCTCACCCCAACTGAAGGTAGCAGAAGGTACAGGGAGTCAAAATTGCTGGAAACCTAGCCTTAAAGTCACCTCTATGACTCTAACTGCTCTGGAAGCCGGCAGGTACAATAGTTGTCACCCTTTTCTCCTTCTGAAATTAATCATTCTGAATATGTCTTCCTTGAAAATGCACTAACACTTATGGGTTCTTAAGGCAGATTAGTGGTTTTTGTTTTTTAAAAAAAAGGCACTGCATAGCTGACAAGTATTAGAATAAATGGTGTGAACAGTAGAACAGCATGTGCTGGGAAAGAGAATCATCCAGGAACCTTTTCAAGTTGGCAATTACGCAGAGGAGACTGGTGACATCCCAGCAATCTTCTGCTACTCTTCTTTAAAAAATAAGGGGAAAAAAAAAGCCCATACCATTTCAGCTGGATGAGGAAAAGGGAACAGAGACTTATACTGTCAATACTTTCCAAACCCTTTAAATCTGAAGAGGCTAGACTGAGATCAATTTCTGTAGATAAAAGAAGGAAAGAATTACTGCAGATATCTACTGCAAAATCCTGAGGCTTGCATTGTCTTTACCACAGATGGCAAAAAATGAGGAAGACAAAAAACATACCTGAAAGAACTTAGAGTAATTAAGACAATGTTCATTAAAGTACTGCTTACCCACTGTTATTTGTTCAGAGTATTTTGTATTCCCAGAGCAGGAAAAGGAGTTACAGAGAGAAAAAAAATGAAGTGTGGTGAAAGAGATAGATAAAGATATGTTTTCCAATTATGTTCTAAAGAGAGTTAGAAAATCCACACAATGGAACTGAAAGGAAAGAGGAGAGAATATGAACCACTGAGAGTAAGCCAAAATATTAGTCATCCCTTGAGTCTACCCTGAAAGGTTAGTGTTGTTTTTAAGAACACATTCTTTTAAGGAAAAGAATAATTTCCTAGCAGAGGTAACTTCTGGATGGTCATAAACTCTCTCAAGGGAAGCAGAAACCCTATGAGTGAAGTCAACAAAACCTAGGCAGAGGGAGAGGAGGAGGAAATCTGCACAAGTCCTCATGGCAACCCCAAGAGTGACCTGCTACTGGAAGGAAAGAGATATAGAAAAGCCTGGCAGAGAGCAACTGTTGAGCTGTTGAGTAGGTAAATATCTGTGTGGGAAAATGTCAACAAGGAAAGGGCGTAGAAAACAGGTGAGTCCTAAAGATCACCCCTCTAGGTAAGATGGCAGTAGATGAGGCCGACTCACTCTTGTCTAGTTTAAATTTGATTAATTTGAACCATATGAGGTTTTCATGGAGAAGAAGGCAGACCAAAAAGTTGTCACCTACCCTGTGGAACACCATATAGAATTTTTGAATTTTCAGCTGTGAAAAATTTTCAGGGAATCTCTAGCAACACTCAGTGAACTAAGGGCTGTTATGGAGACAAAAGAGTCACTCCTGCTGGTACCATACGAGACTCCCATGTGAGCAGTTTCTCCAGGTCGCATCAGTTTGCACTGGAACCTGAGCAGTGCAATGAAGAAAACATCACTAACTTTGCAAGTTGAAAAAAACAATTTTTTTTTAATATAATTTACTAAAAGACTATATGTTTCATTGTTCTGGAATTGTAAGTGACAGCATCTTACCCAGGAGGGAAGCATGGTTCATGACCTTGATGGCAGGTCTGATGCCCCCCTGAAAGGAAGACTGTGAAGACAGTTCTTCAGTCTGAATAAGCACTATGCCAGCACCTCATCTAGAAGCCTCCCAGCTTAAAAATTTCTGAGCACTCCTAAGCCCCTCTTGCACGCTTGGGAATTAAGGGTGCCCAGAATATCTGGATGAATCTCTGTACCATGACAATTTGATCCATTGTCATTTGGAGAACACACCACCCTTCTCACTGAGTGGCTGATCCTTGTCTTGCTAGGACCACTTAATGTGTTAAACAAGTTTTATTGCTAGGCATTCTTTGACACTGGAAAAAATTAATAGACTTTGTCATTTAATATGTTATGAGGAACAAAAACCCTGTTTTTCAAGGTAAGTGATGATGCTTCTTATGAATTCAGGAAGAAAGAAAGAAATCCTGTACCTAATCCTCTTGGTCTATAAACTCAGTTTATCAGTTTCTAAGGAATGGGTCATTGCTATAATCAGCAGACATAAAGACTCCTGAAATAAATTAGTTGTCTTTCATCAAAATACCTGCAGCTAAGTTTTTCTAATTTTTTTTAATGTTTCTTTTGCTGTCTGCCTACTCAATAGTTAAACTTCTCTCAGTCTGTTTTTCAGTCTATAGACAGCTGAATGGAAGGACTATTTTACCAGACAGTGTGCATAGTGCCAAACCCATTTTCAGCACATTTTAAGTACATTCATATTGTGGGAATCAGTGAGAAAATCTGTGTGCAAGAAAATCCAGTTTGGAACTCCATTGCTTTAGCTTATCCATAGCGTTAGTCCTGAAATGTGATCCACATGATTACTAGCACGGATGGAAACATTTTGTTGTGCAGGGACTAACTTGAGTTAGAAGTCTTAATTTAACACTACCTCATTTACGTTCTTGAGAAGTCAGGTCATGATGTTATGTGATGTTTATACAAGAAGAGGATTGAAACCAACTTCTAACATACAGTTCATCAACAGATTGACTGGAGCTGCCTATTGACGGTAATGTATTCCTCGGCTAATATTGAAGATGTTGTTCATTGTTTTATGACTTTGGAGGCACGAAACTGGAATTTTAAGAATTGGAAAACACATAGTAGGCCAAAACCAGCTGTTTCTCCTTGGGAGGTTTTGGACTTAAGGTTTCGATTTTCAGTAGCTCTTTCTTCTGAAGCAACTAACTCAATATTGTCTCTCACCAGATCCTGAAACTTGGTTTTCATTTGAATGCCACTTCTTCCAGTCTTTTATGACCTTGGTGCAAATTTTTATTTCTTTGAAGATCTTAACAACAACAAGAAAGATGGTTTTACCATAAGGTATGACTTTTGGCAACATAGTTTTTTACCCAGAGTTCAGAAATTTAAAAAACATTTTTGGGAAAAAGTTTCTTTAATCCTCAGTTCAAATCTCTGCTCCACAGAAAATCAGTCCATCAGAGGAGAACAATAGCTGTATATTTAGGCATTTATTTGGAGATGCAGATTTCATGTGACATAGGTCTTAAAACTCAGCCTTTTACATAAGAGGTTTGTTTAAGTCTCCATCATATCAGATATTGACTAATTCATAACAAGAGAAATATGCACTACCATAACTGGACTCTTCTAGGCAATACTGTGAGAAAAAATAATATCTTTTCCGATATTATCAGAAGGATTCAGGGAAGTGCAAATATATACATCACACACCCCTCACACCCCCCATCTCTCCCTTCCACCAAGTTTCTGAAATGTCAAACACTAAATCAATCTTGAGTTTTATTTTTATTAAAATATTTTTATTAAATGAGGTCAGGAAGATCATTTAAGGAAAACTATCATAACTCAGTGAATCTGGAATATTTGAATCAAATCTGAACCTCAGCTTACTGAGATTTCCAAGCTTCTGTGAGGCGAGTTAGACTTTTCAGTTTTTCTACAATTCCAGCAAATTTTTATGGTCTTTCCCTAACTTTACAAATTACAACTTTACAGAGTGAAATCATTGCCATAAAGTGCTGAATTATCACATTCAAAAGACATGTAATGCACTTATCATAAAATACTCTCAAAATAGAAAATCTCTCAAGAATATCTTATTTTGAAGATTCACATTCAACAACAAAACTGAAAAGAAGTGAAAGAGAAAACCAGGAAATCCTTAGAAATTTCTGCAGTTATCTCCCAGAGTTATATCAACATGATTAATACTCCTTTTATCCCAGTGCACTGGCAATAATAAATATCAGGTCAAAACAGCCATCTGAGCCATCTTGAATTCTCGAAATTGGAAGCTCAGAAGGCCCTTGTGCTTGTGGCTCAGTTTGGCAGGTAAAACACGCCTTCTGACCTGCACTCACTTCTCCTTATTTTCCTGCTGTTTCAAAATTCAACCCTTGCAAACAAATCCCCAGCTTTTGAAACACCTTCTAATAGACCTCCTGGCTGTGAAAGAGTACAAAATGATCAGAGCACAAACTGTTTATCAAAAATAGTTTTTTGATACTGCTAGTTCGAGGTGTGCATACACATCACATACCACATAGAGAATGGCACATAAGCATTCTGAAATACAACCAAATGAGAACCCATCTTTTCTAGCCATACATGATTGTAGGTAACCTTTAACTCAGACCCGAACATTTCCCGATTGGCTGATAAAGATTTTCCCAGTCCTAAAACACTTTGCTTCCGAAAGACTTGCAATGAGGTCAGTCTCCTGAAGGCATAAAACTGTTGGCTTTATTTCAATGTTCGGCAACATATGTGCCTAAGATGCAGGAGCTCTCTGGAGCTAACTTAGAATTGAGCTGCTTTATCATCTCTCCTCAAGCTGCAGAAAGTCAAACACTAAACCACTGGAGAAATTGCACAGCTCTGATATTTCCAAGTTTCAGAACAGAAACTTGGAAACATTAATGAACTTCAGGTTTGATTCCAATTTTCCAATGTTATTAAATTTGCAATTGTCTCTCTTTCCTCACCACCCCCATTGTTCTTCTGGACTTCCTCCATTTCTGAATCACCTTCTGCATAGCAAGGCAGTTCCAGAATACTGTGGTCATTCTTTCTATTTATGAAGATGGTATTTGCTGAACAGGAGATGGAGCCAGCAATTTTAAGGTGCTTTTAATTTCTTTCATTTCTTGGTTTTTTGTGAGACTTTTTCAGTCTCAAATTCTGCACACAGAGGTTGAGTAGCAACTAACAAAGAAAAGCTAATCAGGGGAGTGACACATCCATTTAATTAACATTTTCTTTTCAAAAGCACAACAATTACATCTGCAGAGCTTTGACATTCAACTACATTAAAAAGCTAGTATTTTCCATGTAAAATATAGAATGTAATGTTGAAACTTCTTTTATGAATAATATTTCTTTTTAATCCATTTTAATTCTATTTCCAGAATAACTATTAATTACATGGGGGAGAAATAAAAACAAAAGAAGCCCTTTTTTAACATTTAAATAAAGAGGTAATATGTCACCCCCAAATTTGCATTTACTTCAAAATTTTGTAGCAGAACTCAAATCCCACCACGGTTCTTCCTCTGACCATTAAAACCAATCATGACACCACTGCAGGTCCTAATGAAAGTTGTTCTTAAGGTCTTCACGTGCCTTTAAAGTACCACTCATGTAAGGCAGAATAAGACCCAATTAACTAATTAATTAAGTTAAGTTAAATTAAGTTCATAATTGTGGAAGCTTTGTAACTTTAATGAGATTCAAAGAAAAGATGCAAGGATCTGGTCCAGAATTTTGTCTTCACTAGGGCTTTACTGGATACATACTATGAATCAAGATAGATCTACCTGCTCATTTGTAGTTGTCTCACTATTTCCCCACATTCCTTCGTCGGTCCTCATCCTTCTATGTCCTCCCTGTTCCATGTGTTGACAGTGATTTTACTGGAGTAGGGACCATATTTTTGCTCCATGATTGTACCATGACTGGCACAGG
Source organism: Oxyruncus cristatus (assembly GCA_013399855.1). NCBI lineage: Eukaryota > Metazoa > Chordata > Aves > Passeriformes > Cotingidae > Oxyruncus > Oxyruncus cristatus. The sequence goes on from VXAY01003438.1 coordinate 358,572, forward strand.
TGGGTCAGGGCCATGTTGGTACATACTGAAGCTGTCCCAACTAACAGTAACAACACAATCAGTGACAACTGCATGTGCACCAAGTCCTGACCTACCTGAGCATGCCGAAGTGACAGCTGCTCCTCCACCACACCTTTTGAAATTGGATATTGTGTGTGCATGCCTGAAGTTTCAGATTAGTTTAGCACCTGAAAGGCTCTCCAGAAGGTTGATTTGAAGTAGAATCTGGCTTCAGAAAATCTGTTTAGAAAATTAATGAATCAGTTACAATCACCTACAGGAATTAGCTCCTCATGGCACCTGGGGACTAAGCTGTTTCCTGAGCTTTTGAAGATATTCTCTTTGTTTGAAAAATCTTTTAATTAATGTATCTGATATATTTTGTTTGATAGAATTTCAGCTATGAATTCTATCTCTGATTGCATTTAAGAGAAAATCCCATTTAAAAAAATCTTTGGATACTCAACTGCTTATTTTTCTTCAATTAAGGGATCTAATTTTGTATCAGAAGTCTACACAAGACTTACTGAAATACTTGTAGATCATCTGGAAGATTGAAAGGTAAGTCTGAAGATTGATTGGTAACTTCCTGCGGCCTTGGAACCCTGTAATAGGGTGGGTTGGGCATAAGATCCATGGGAAACCGACAGTGGCTGAACATGCATTTTCTCTAAACTGCTGGCATTTTCCAAATAAGCTAAAAATAATGGTATTTTCAGTCACATATCTTCTGCTTGAACATCAGCCTCCTTCATAAAAGATGGTGGTACATTAGCTTTGTTTTAGGGTTATAATAAATAATAAAAGAAAAATAATCCAACAGCATAGTCATTTGATCTTTCTACCTCCTTTATTTTCTCTGCTGAACTTCATGTATGGAAAGACTTTCACAAAAACTGACTAATACAAGCAGATAAAATCTAATACAACGTGCTGTGGGCTGAGGATAACAACTAGAACTACACTGAGCTGTTTGTTGGCATCAGGAGAAAAATGATTAAAAATACCTTTTGTCACCTGGTTTTCACACCCCACCAGGCTCACTAACTAGACATTGGCCAAGTTATGTCAATACAGTATGTGCAGATTTTTTTCATTTTGCCTATTGGCAATTTTTTTTTCCGATGTGAACCTACCAGTAAGTTCTTATAATCATGGTTAGGTCACTGAACAGCAGAGAGCTCATTTTCAAAGGAGCAGATCGCTTTCAGCTCCCTGGGACTTCAGGATTTTCAGAAACCAAAAACTGAAACTCATCTGTATTTCTGATTCAAAAATATTCAACATAAGTACTTGAAGGTGGCCTAAAAAATCAGAATATGTGCAGCTGGCAGACGAGCATTACATCCTGACTTTGAAAAGGTGCTTCAGCTGAGACTCATGGTGACCTCCAAAGAAAATTCCACACCTCTGTCTATGCACTATGTGCTGCAAGGCATGCACCAATTTGTGCTAATGATTACTGCCTTCACCAGGAAAAAATAATTTTTAAAGAAGTTAATAACTCAGCAGCTGACACTTAAAATTAATGCAAACAATTATTTTCCCAGATGGTAAAGCTAAAATGGCTGAAGGGCAGCAATTATGATATTTTCTGTGGTCCAGGACTGTGGCTTCTTTCATGGGATCAGCACCCCAGAAAAATGGAAATATAGAAAGTATCAGATGAGTGTGCATACCTTGTCAACACTCCTTTGCAGATGTTGAGTCAAACTGCCAGGATATCAGACATTCTTCATTGGGCATTTCTCATATTTTGAAGGATTTCAAATGTAAAGTGTTTATATATGGAGCTGCAAGCTGTAGAAAAGAAAATAACAAACTTCTGTGCTTCTATTCATTTGTGGATATGCAAAACTTGTAAGTTGCAGAGGTGAAAAATCTCTCCCTATAGTTATATCTGCTACCACATAATCCTGCAGGTTGGGTTTGGTTGATTCCTGCTTGATAAATTGTGCTACCAAATGCATTTTTTGTCATCTTCTCAGTCCCTTAAAATGGTCACTAGCAGCTCTAGCAAGCAGTGTTGCTGGACAACCAGGATGGACTTCCCTCTGTAAATGTTAGTGGGATATTTGAAAAGACAGAGAGCAGTACTAAAGAATTTTTCCAGAGCTAAAAATTTAAAGGTGTCAGGATGTCTCTATATCCTTGCTTGTTTTCTCTCAAAGTTGCCCTGATGAAGGTAGTGAGCATTCCCACCAGGAAAAGAGAAAATCCCTATTTCTTTTATGATCTATGACATCCACCTCATCTTGCAACTCCCAAAATTGTTTGTTTTGAATAATCAGAGTTGTAAAGTTGTCAGTTGTCACTGTCAACAGCCACATCCAGAAGCCAATATCTCCTATCTGGGCTGATGCCCCACAGAAGTCTGTTACATGGTTGACCCCTTCAAGGTTCAATCCTCAACACAATCTTTGCTGGAGCAGCAGTTTGTTGGTACATACTGAACCACCACCCATTATACTACACTTCCCAGCACACCAGTGAATGCCATACATGGGACAGATATTTAGTCATTTAAAGAAGGGGCCTTTTTTTCCCCACACCACCTTGGTGTCAGGGAACAGCAAGATCAGGCTAATCACTAAGAAAGTTCATGAGGAATCCTAATGCTGAGACACCCTAGAAGGGCCCCAGCTCTTGTGGTCTTGTGCAGTCCTGGACTCCTTGTGCAGTCCTGGCTCTTACACAGCCAGTCATAGCACTTTAAATGTGGCAAAACCATAAGTACAGCAAGAAATAATAGGAAGTACTGAGACCATGCCAGCCTCTACTAAGTGTAGATCTGCAATTCTGCTTAACACCCTGCCTTCAGCACACACTGAATTTAGTGATAAATAATTCATTTGTTCAACGTCTGTTTGGACAAACAAACATTAGCTCTGCATTCATGGAAAAGTGTAAATAAAAATCAAAATTGTTCTACTTATCTTGGTCTTCGCAATCTTGCTTTCTGTGAGTGTTATTATGTGCCCAAGGTATATTCAGTATCATTTTTCTGGTTTTGTAACTTCTAGCATTTTGATTTTACCCTTGGGGAGGAAAGTGGTGAAGAAGTAGGAAATTTCAGTAGAAATATGATACGAAAGACAAAGCTTGGCACAGAATTGTAGCCACTAATAAAAACACTCCTACTAAGGTAGTAGCTTGCTCATATTCTGTAAAACTGAATTTGTAAGTTGCAATCTAACAACACAGCTGTAACCAGCAAAGTCACAAAGACAGTATTTATATCTCTTTATAATAATAATAATGAGGAGCTGGGCATTGAAACCTACCAAACCTACATTATGATTTGGCCTAACCTAAGGAACAGCCTGGGAGAACAATTCCTGGTGTATGTTGATGCAACTCCAAGCTGTAGTTAAGTTGCCTGGTCACAATTATTTATTTATTTATTTATAGACAACTCCTGAAGGCTCAGAAATTCAGATCACTGTATCTGATATGCCTTCTTATAAGGACATCTGATCCTCTACTTTCTAATGAAGACTTTTCAAGAGTGAGTGTTTGATTCTGCAAAACCTGTGAACCTTGCTGAAAGACAGAAATCAAATACTCCGGCAGTCCCACTTTGCTTTTAAGAATCAGTAGTCACTTTTGGAGAGAATTATGGCCTAGATTTTCATTATCACCATTTAATTCTGCTGTAACTCCAGTGAATTCAAAGCAGTTTTTCAGCACTTCCCTTAGCATCAGCAGCAAGTTACACCTCATGTATTTCAGTAAGTCTCATAAAAACTATCTAATGCTGTGTCATTGCAGCAGGGCTTGCAGACATCAGGTCATAACAAAACAGCTCCAGAAAGGACATCAAGAGATTACTTATTGCACCTAGACAGATTCATACAGACCCAGGTCATTATTAGCAGATTTTTGTATAACTTACTCCTAAAGAGTGTCCTATTGAATCAGCAGGCTGCCTCCCCCAGCAGCCTGTCCCACAGTTTGTTTGTCCTATTAGAAAGGTTCACCCTGCTGTTTAAAGTGGAACTTTCTTCCTGCAATTTAATCAGCTGGTTCTAATTTTACCTCTCATGGTTACAGCAAATAAATTATTCTCCTAAATTTTCAAGACTTTTTGAAATAATTAAACATGGCTGACAGAGAAACATCCACATCCACACCCGCATCTCCTGGGGCTTCAAGCAACCCTAATTCATTCAATCTTCCCATGGTGGCTGAGCTTCCTAGACAACCCTTGTTCTCTGCTCCCAGGAGCCCCAGAGCCAGACCACTGGTCTCCTGTCACAGACCGCAACAGAGCATGACCAGTAGCTGAGAAGTAGAAGGGCATCACGTGCCTCCCAAGTGTACTCTTCTTTATATATTAGACTCTGTTGTTTGCCTTCTTGCACTGCAGCTTGTGGTTGTTGACTCTCGGCTGGGTTGTTTATGCCCGTGTGTTGTGTTCCTGCACACCCTTCACAAAGCGATCTGTATTACGCGTACACCGCACGGGATGTGGAGAAGAGATTCTTGTTCAGGCCAATAAAATGTAACTCGAACACACGTAGGAATGTTTTGAAATCTGGTAAACAAGACTTGTAATGTCAGCCTGAAGAGTCAGTTTTGCTGCCTCTAGCACAAAATAAAAACTGATCTATACATTGATCTAGCACCAACAGAACACAGTTTTGCTCCTTATCCCTCTCTTGCTCTCCTTTCACACAGCCAGCTTTCCCTGCATCTCTCAGACAGACTCACATACCATTGCCAAAGGCATGCTTTGGCCAGAGACCAGGCATAAAGGTTGGCTGCTTGCCCAGGTGGGAGACAGCCACGCTCATGCCTGGGTATTGGAGTGTGACAGTGCAAACAAGTGATACCCTGCCAGGCTGCTCCTGCTCCAGGAAGCTGCCTTTATTCACTGTCCTCTCCTTGCCTGCCACTGCCCAGGCTTGGGGAGCACAAGGTGTCACTTGGCTTTGCTTTCAGTTCACATAACTTTTTTTCAGTCACTTCCAGGGAAAACGGTTGTTCGAACCTCCTGCAAGCCAGATGTGCCCACAAGTTGCCAGGTGAAATGTGCTAATCTAGACAGACTTGGGGTTTAGGATTGGTTTTGAGAATGTTCCCGTATATGACCTTGTGCAGCATTATCCCGGCTCTTTCACATTCTTGCAAATGCGAAAAAATAAAGTCATCATGAATAAGAGGAAAAAGAATGAAACTAGAGAAGCAGATGAGGTAGAGCTGTATAGGTCATACCAGGTTTTCTTTTCTGTATAATGTGCAGTTAAATGTTTCATATTCCTTTGGTGAGAGGTACCACTTTGAGACCACACGCTGTGCTTCCTCACAAAGAATTCACACCTTTTTTTTTTTGCTTCTCCTGTATCCTGTAATAAAAGTCTTTTAAACTGTGGTTGGTCTCTGTGTATTGGAAAAATGGTGGATGGAGGTGGGAAAGGAACCATGAAAGCTGTAGCATCACATCTTAAATGGAGCAAGCAGAATATGTAGCAATGGCAAAATCACTCCTTACAACTTTCCTAATGAAACTTAATGTTGTTAAACATTAAAAGTGTTTGTATTTTTATTATTCTAACTAATATTCAATTAAAATTAGGAACAGAAAAATAACAGACCAAAGCTGCATGTGAATAACTGACCAAGGAAAATGATCATGCACATGAACAAGACACACCTTTCATATTGGCTCCCATCTAACATCCAGCCATCCCATCTTAAATAATCACTATGGTGATGATGCATAGTTCATTCCTGAAATCAAACTGCAAACTATAAAGGAAAAATCATATGGCGCCTTGCTGATACATGGTCTTGTACTGAACTTAGAATGTAATGTAGAGAGAGACCTCTGGGTTAATTAGCTGCCCACTGAGCTGGAGTTGGCTGCTATCTTTTTTCTACATATGAAACCACAGAGATTTCTTAGTACATTTTTTCCACATGTGCTTATAATACTATCCCTGCCCCTTGAATCCAGCATTTTAATAAGCATTCATCTCTTAAAAAATATAACAAAATGTCTATTCACTTACCTTAGCCCAGACCTCCCTTTTCATCAATGTGAGTCAGAATGTGTGTCCCTGGTAGGTGGCTGTTGTGAATCAGATCAAGAGACTTTTTTTATATCATTTTATTCCTCTTTATCAGAGATATGATTTCTCATTCTTTGCTTCAGACCTGTTAAGATCCTCACTACCTTAAGTAGCTGTGCCTAAGATCTTGGCTGGTTACAAGATATGAAGACCTTGCTAAGGTCAATTTGATTGACAGGCAAAGCTGATTTCATATGTTGTTCCATGTTACATTTATATGATCCCTATATTAATATTTAAAATATTAAAATATTTTTAAGTTAAACCATTTCTGACAGAACTAAAATTAAAATTTACATATAATTGGCTCCGTATGAAGGTCTCAGTACCAAGTACCTCCCATCAGACTGCAAAATTAACTTCCTTTTATGTACCACCCTACAAATTTCAAACTGTCTGAAAATTTCACTGTATATGAATTTCTTCTAGTAATAAAACATATTGAATCATAGAATCGTAGAAT
>VXAY01003441.1:8200-42925 GCA_013399855.1 Oxyruncus cristatus
GACCCTGAACTCGGTGTCCTAGGCAGGAAACACAATTCTTCCCATCTGCCCCATGGCTGGGAAAGCGCTGCCCTGTAAAGCAGCAGCTCTGGGGACATGACCCCGAAGGAGACCTTTGTCTGGCTGCAGGGCTGCACCGCAGACATCTCAGATGGAAGTAGGCTTCTTGTACCTGCTGGGAGCCCCTGAACTCACCACTCAGCCCCCCTTCTCCCATGGCTTCCCAACTCCCAGGGTTTCTCCCTTCACACCCACTTTTCTCTGACCATCTCCTCAAAGAGCAGATCTGGGCTCTCTTACAGCTGCTGCTGAGCAAACAGCTCGGTGGGTCCAGCAGGAACCTCAGGTTTGGAACACCAGGGCTGGCTGACAGAAACTGAGTATGAGCACAACGATGCTCATCTGAAGATCCAGCAGCGCTCCTGGGGGAACAACCCAAAGTGGCAGATGGGAGCATGGATCAGCTTACCATTTACTGGCAGCTCCTGTGTTTGAGGAACATAATTTAGAGTGACAAAGTACCTGCTGCGGGAACAGACCCTTGGTGGAGAGATGACGAACAGGTCTTGCCCATGTCTGGTTTTTAATGAGCCAGTTCAGTCAGTGTGAAATGTCAGCCAGTGCCTCCAGAAACAGAGGAGTCACAGCCAAGGAAGACACTAAGGTTCCTGCTGTTCAGCTCCTCTGTAAATGGCTCTGTGATTAAATATTTCGGTTTGTTGCTCAGCAGCTCACGGGGCTGACATTTCTGCCACTGCTGCCTTCGGTTCCCTGTTTGTTTCTCCACCAAAGGCTGAGCGGCAGCACAGCCTGGCTGAGGATCCGGGGGTGACACACGAGCTGCCGCTGCCAGTTCTCTGCAGACACACCGCTGCGTGCCAGCAACACCTCTGTCCCCAGCCAGGACTGCCCCTCTGCCATGGGAGGGTGGAGGAGGTCGCCCAGGCCTGTCCAGCTCCGGCAGCTCTCGGGGGGTGTGGGGGTGCAGCTCTGGGAGCAGACAGAGGGGTGAGATGTACCACAGCCATGGCTCAGAGGTACCATGGGCCATGCAGGGGCAACATGAGCCCCTGATTTGCTGCCAGTCTTGGCCAGAAAATCTGACTTCTCTGCATCCTTCTGTAGGAAGAGAATGATGAGCTATCTGGGCTGCGGCACCACAGAGCTGCTCAGCAGGATGAATTAGTGGCAGAAGCACTCAAATGTAAGGCCTTGTGACACCCTTTTCAGCCTGTGATGAATAACCATCATATACCATCTTCTCTGGAGAGAGAGGCTTTTCTTCTTCCTTCCTTTCACAGCTGAAAGTTGTATGGGATTACACAAGGAAAATCTGGAGTCTCCTCCAGTTCATTTTTAACTGTTTCTGGGAGGGCTCTCTCTTGTTCTGGACTTCCCTGGTGACTCTTTACCTATACTGGACAGACAGCAGCAGTACACATGTCCCTCCCTCACACCCAGCTGTACCAAATGATTGACTCTGGAGCCTCAGGAGACCTTCTCAGGTGAGGGTCTCCTGCCCCCAGCAGTGACTTGTTTGGAGACTGATGAGTCCCCTTTGGTAGGATGTGAATGCTGCCCACCCACAAACATCAAGTTCATCAAACTCCTGAAAATACGAGCTACTCTCTCAGGGATGGAGTAACCTGAGCATTAACCACCTCTGTCAAGCTGGAAAAAGCAGATAGTTTGAATGTGGACAGCTCAGATCCTCAGTGCACCTACTCTGTGGTATGCCAAGCTCCTGGTTTTATTCCTACGGCAGCGCAGAGAAGCTCCCATCACGGAGGAGGAATTCACACCTCCAGAGGTGAAGGAGGGGGGCAAGATGTGGCTGAGCTCTGTGATGAGAGGGAAAGATGGAACTATATGGATGGAAACAAACCTTCCCAATCCAGAGGTCTGAAAAAACTCTGTGTTCCTGTGTGCATACACACACACACACACAAGTTCTCCTGTGCCTGGCTGAGCCCAGTTCATGCACGTGGTGTGTTCTTTCACCTTCCACCTCATCACTGTTGAGTGTTTTAGAAAAGGACTTACCTGGATGACCGGTGGCTTCCCAGTGTCCAGCTGCCCATGAGCACAGGTTCTTTGCAGAACAGAGGAAAAACGCTTTGGGCTGAATCCATTTTCTTCCCTTACTGTATGTCACTGCTTACCAGGGGAATCTCATCACCTCTGGATACTTATGTTCTCTCTTCCCCATCCCATCTCCTTCAGGAGTGTATTTTCACTGTCCTCACAGAGGGAGATGCAGCACTGAGCCTGTGTATAGGGAGAAGTCACTGGGCACTCCTGCTGGCACTGGAACTGCCAACAGGGGCCAGCAGGATTTAGGACCACACAGCATAAATATTTAGGGAACTTTTCTTCAGTAAGTTGTCACACTGAAACATATTTCCCCCCATCCATATGACATCAACCCACACTATTCTTGCTCTGAGAGCAGCAGGGTGACCACACGGAAACACGACAGCACTCCTGGTTTAACCACCCATCTCTGTTCACAGCCAGATGGTAACTCATCCTGGAGCTCAAACTCCACTTATAAATGGGACCTGGGAGAGTTCAAGCTGTTCCGCTGATCTCCACTTCCCCCCTGAAATGCCAGTGGGATTAACAGAAATGTCCCAGGATTCTGAAATCAGCAGGGCAATAACCATGGAACCACTGCCTTCTCTGTCTTGGAGCCACACACCCAGGTTTTGCCCAGCATATTTATACCCCTCCCAGTCTGGCCGAGGTAGGAATTCCCGGGAACACGAGGACAGAGTCAGTGCCCAAAAACCAAGCAGTCACCAGATGGGCTCTGGGGGGTCCTCACCCATGGACACTGGAGCACACAGCATAAGCAGAGTTCAATTCACACCCTGAAGCACCTCCACCTACATCTATTGCCATTTTCTGGGAGGAATGTCACATATTGCTGAAACTTAACATACTGTGGAACACACGAACTTCATACAACAGTGACACACACAGCAATTAATTCTGCTTTTCAGTGTGCTGTCAAAGATGTACTTGGGTGTAATCTCTCCAGTGCTTCATCAAAATTCACACAAACTTCCTAAAATGCCTCCTTTTCACTGCAACGTTTATCAAAGCAACCCTTCCCAGATCCTTTTTGTTGCAACCCATTCTGCCACGACCTCAAGAGCTGACGGCGCAAGACCCTCTGAGAAAAGGCTGTATTTTTTTAAGACCAAAGCTTCTTTTTTTTTTTTTTCCTTTTTTTTTTTTTTTTTTTTTTCCCTCAGTTCTCATGAATAAAACCCCCCTCCTTGAATTCAGCAGCACGCTTGTCACAAACCCGCCCCGGCCGGGGCGCCCAGACGGCCGTTGGAAACACCGCGGCGAGCGCGGCTTCGGGAGGCGGAGGGTGCACTTCGAGGGGGCTCCGTTCACCCGGGTTACCGCGCTGCTTCAGGACCAAACTCCGCCTTTTGAACACGTCAAAGGCAACTATTCACTATGGCAAACACCATATGGTGCGTTTGTTCTCTTCAACTCCTCTCAGGCTCAGCAGAGGGGAAAAAAAAAGAGAGAACGTTTCAGACCTTAAATGACTGCATGCCGCATTATACAGCGTTCTCGCTGCAAGCTCTACAAAACCGTAGATGGGGGCATGAAATCACTCAGAGGGACGGAGCTGATCACTCACCCTCCAGTCCCCAACACGCCCACTTGTAAAATTCACTATGATGTTGTGGTTCTACGCTGGGATCCAGGGGAGATCGGCACGGGAAACACTTCCCAGGATGTCCCTGAAGCCCCTTTAAAAGCAAGCTGAAGCTGATTTTTTCATTACTCTAATGGTAAATCTCTGAAGATGTGGTTAGTGCAGCTCTGTGATGGTGTGGCAGCTGCTGAATCCCAACATGATTAAAAATAAGCTGTAGTAAAAATAGTCACATATTTGTGACTGGGGAAGAACAATCAGCAACAGAACCATCGGAGGCATCATTTTGACATTCAGAGGAGCTCCTAAATCATCTCCCTGATGGGTTCCCAAGCCCCAGCTTGCAGCCAGTGGGTGGCTGTGGTGGAAGGACAGATCCTTGCATGGAGGCCACCATGAGCATCTCCCATAGGTTCAGGGAGGGTGTTTTTGCTCCCTCTGTTCTTTCCAATAATACCCTTTAAAAGGCCACCACAAGGGCTGGGACCCACATCTCTAAATCCAGGGTGTCCACCCATCCCAGTGCCACCTGGCCTCCGTGACCCAACAGACAGTACCATCAATGACAGCAGTGCTCCTTTTTACCTTCTAGTGAGTACCACCCCCATGTTTATTGAAATACCTGATGGGTAATCTTGCACTGAAATGATTCTTCAAACTGCAAGAAGCAGCATTTTGCAGAAGTCACCACACTGGTGACAAGATCTCAGTTCCCTCCCCGTGACCCTGAGCCCTCAGACAAAGCAAAGCTGGGTGAAATGTAACCCAACACCAAATAACCCCAGCATGCAAATATTCATGCAGTGCAGGTGTTTGAGGTCTTTTCCAACCTAAATGAATTCTGTGCTTTGTAAAAAGAAACCTAAGACACCAGTAACTGGAATAAACATTTCAAGTCTCATAGTAAGCAAAATAATTACGCGCTGCCACGCAAGGAAGGCTCAGTCAGGCCTTACATTTTATTGTTATAGATGAAAAACAGATCTGGCTTGTGATAGCTGAGCACACTCAGGTAACAAATTAAAGCCATCTCTCTTATCCCCTTTTCCCAGCATGTGACGCTGAGGTTTTAGAACGACATTAAGTAACAGTTCATGAAGCGACATGGAAAATCTGGAGTGGCGGCAACACGCTCCGTTTGCTTCCTGTGACGTTAATATTACACTTTAACTGGGGGCCCTCAAGACAGTGTTCAAGAGCAAAACGGTTTCTTTCACGGCCACAACAAATCAGCCCCGTAGGCCTCTGGTGAAGGCGTCGCAACCCGCGGAAAATGGCTTCCGGTTTCAGAGGACGTGGCGCCGATGCCGAGGAGAACGCCGGCGTGGTTTGATCGCTGACAGTTCCTCGTGTCAGCGCGTCTCTGTGTCCAACCCGACGGCAGCAAACTGGTGTTAAATCTGTCAGAAGAGAGTTTCAGAGGTCAGCTCTCACACTGCTGATCTTAACCTTCAGGTTCAAACTCCACTGGCTCCCAGGCATCTGTTTCTCTGTTGACGCCGCTGCAGCCTTGGTGCGTCTCCTACCAGAGGATGGGCACCGTCAGCTCCTCTCCTGGGTGGCACAAGGGAGTGATAGGGACAACTGTGGCTGCTGCCACCTCCTCCTCTCGCAGCACACACTCAGTGGAGCCCAGCAGCCCCGTTCCCAGCTTTTGCTGGCTGCTGCTGGGTGCACAGCAAAGCTGAGAGGGACCACGGGCAGCAAGCTGTGGGCTGCTGGGGCCGGACTGGGATCTGCTCCAATGCAGAGGTCGATGCTTCTTGGTGTCTGAATTTCTCCCACCACCAGTAAAAGTGCTGAGCTTTAGCTGAGGTATATCAATTATCTGAGACACACTGAAAACCAACCCTCCTTCTCCTTCATGTCCCCTCTCTAAACCACTCTGGGGGACATCCAAACGCCCAAAGCAAAGACCAGAGACAAACTGCTTTGCCTCCGCCCGTTTCCCAGGACTTCCACCCCATCACATCGATGCAGCTGGCAGCCTTCACACCTACGCTGTTAATCATCTGGAGGAATGGCATGTCCACCGCCCCAAGGTGAGGTCTCCACAGTAGGAAGATGTTTTTGGGCTTGTCAACGCCTAACACAAGCTCTCCCGCAGCTAAGCCTGCACCTGATCCCACCAAGAAGAGAAACCAGGGTTCATACAGTGAACGCTGCTGTCAGTTATATGATCTCACATGAGTTTTCTTCACATCTCAGAGTATTTAGTAGATTACTTGCTAAGAGGGTGGAAATAATTTGTATAGGAATAGCTAAATACGGACCTCGGATTTCCTAAGTAGAGCAGTTCCTCTTTCACAAATGGAAGCAGTGCCACTGGGCTGCGCAGCACAGCAACACAACGGCAAGGAAAGCAGAGACTGGCTTTTATCGCGCTATTTACAGATTTTCCATCTAAAAAACTGCCGAGTTTGGTTAAATATAAGTATAGAACATTTCTTCCATATACAAACTCTTGTTAGCCGATTAATAATTAAGGTGCTCAGAAGTGTGGATGAAATCAGAAGTTACAGTAGATCAGTTGCGTCTTTTGTCTATTTACACACCACGCTCAGTTGCCTGCTGACACCAGCATCTCCCAAAGAAGCTGGAAGCAAAGTGGCCAGTGATGACTCTAACGCCACAGGAACTGTTGCTTCCTTCACAGGGTCTTTGTCAGAAGGTAAAATAGTAGTACTTTAACTCCTTTTTTAATAGGAAAGGTGGGTGCCCTCGCTGAGTGTGTGTAGCTGGTGGTGCCAGGCAGCATCACACCGTGGGACACCCTGTTTCTGGCTCTCAGCTCCCGTCCAGCCCTTTCCACTGGGATTTGCTGGTCTGCTGGGCAGACGCCTGAGGCAGGACTCACAGCACCAGGTTGTTACACTGAAATGCATCATATGGGGCCTCCCAAATACTTGGAGAGCTCAGCTCCACCCCGTGCAACACAAGGGAAAATTTAGGTGTGAGAAACCAATCCAGGAGAATGCACCTAGCAAAAGTTCTCTCTTCCCACCAGAAAAAAATAAAACAAACCCCCAAGTGGCCCGCATTTCGTGGGTCACATTTCTTCCCCATTAACATTCTCAAAGAGTTATTTTCTGTCTGATGGCCAAACTCTACCTCTAGTTTCATTCTCTGCTGACCGACAGCCGGTCACAGACACTGCCTGGCACCACTTCTCTCCGCACCTGTACTCACACAGGTGCCTCAGAGGAGCTCAAAGCTGGTTGTTTTGGGAACCTGTCAAACAACGACGGTATCTGACCACACTGAAAATTTTGTCCTCATCATTCTAAGTTGCTATAGAAAAAGAAAGGTAAAGGAGTTGATTTGACTTCTGTTTGTAAACCTACCATGTACTCTCATTTCTCCCCGTGTACACTTAAGTTTCAAACAGGTCCCAGAGATTGCAAGGCAAGAGTGTTAAGGCAGTATAAGAAACTCAGTATTTCATTCACACCTCCTGACTCCCTCGGAAGGCATCAAGAGGGGCATGTGGTTTGTGCTCGCCTTTTCCGAGAAAGGCATTTGGTACAGTGTGAAAAGCGGATGCTCAATGACAGTGGGGAGCCACTCGGCCCTGGGCAGTGGCCGAGAGGGAGAGGGAGGTGCAGCGGGGTTCCCCTCACCACCGCTCCTTCTGGTACACCTCCGTCTGCACCATCTCCCCGGGGTGCTCAGAGATGCAGGCCCCGTTGATCTCATTGAGCTTGTTGTCTGGAAGATCCTCGGGTTTTGTGCAAAGCTTCAGCGCCCTGGAGATGAAGACGTCCAGGTCAAACTCGGGGTCCGTCTCCCTGCTCACCTCAGGGGGTTCCTTGTGGAGGCGGTGAGGAGAAGAGGGCAGGCTCCGCTCCTGGATCTCAGGAAGGGAGCTGGGACACTCCAGCCCCACCTGCGTGCTCTTCACCCACTGAGCAATCTCCAGGAAGAGGTTGGATGGTTCTTCTTCCAGCGACAGCTCAGCTGCAGGTGCTATGGTTGCTCTTTTCCAGTGGGATAAATCTAGGATTAGCTTGGGCTCTGAGTAGTGGTGGGGTTTACTGTCCCTCCACAGCAATTTGTCCAGGTAGGAAGGTGACCCCACTTTGTAATCACACGACTTCCCACAATCTGCATCAAACACCCGGTCCATGGACGAGTGGGACAGCTCCAAGAACCTCTCCGAGCTGCTTTGGGAGTATTTCCGTGGATCGACCTGTGCTTCCTCGGCAGTGGATTCCGACCCTGCCCGGGGGTCCCGCTGAACCTCATCCATGTCGCGGTGTTTGTCGTGTCTCCAGTCCAAATCGGAGGAGAGGCTTATGTGATACCTGTGAAAGACACACAGACAGCGGCTCCGTTGGAAACAGCAGTGCTCAAACCAGTATCAGCTGCTGCTGACAGCTCCGCCTTTGGCTCGCTAATTTGCCACCTACCCGCAGATCTCTAGTGTCTTACTCATACTAGAGACCTTTCTCTTGCGTATCAAAAAGCCGGTGGGGTGAGTAACTTACCAGTCTGAGATGGGACCAGGAGCTGGAATAAAAGCCCAACAACCAAAACAACTGGCCCCTTCCTTTAGCTCTCCATCACCTTCCCTCCACTTGGGATTAAAGCACAATTAACAGCACCAGTAACCAAACTGTCCCTCAGCCCACAAGCACCACGGTGTGAGGGCTCCTTGTTTGGTCCCCACTGAGACTGGACATCACCAGTTTATTCTGACATCAGGGACCAAGAGCATCCTTGAAGGGTCACCTCGCTAAGTGATAACTTCTCAAATCAGTTTAACTCCCTTGACTGCAATTACCTGACAACACCCACTCTTAGCCATGGTTTTCAAAGTGACATCTAATTTACTGTTTCCTAACTGAGCTGCCTTTAAAAGACATGTTACCCCAGGCTTTGGGGCTCTGTCATGGCAACAAAACACTCTTCAGGTGTCCCACAACACACAGGCAAAATCACTTCTTGACTCCAAAACACGTGGCTTGTGTTGCAAACTTTACAGCCCCACAGCAGATGTCTCCAGCTGGGTGGCAGGACACTCCAAGTCCCGGCTTCTGGTGTCACACCAAGAAAGCCAAGAGATAAAAAGGTGACAAGGTGACCTCCACCAACTGATTTGCTGCTTTGGGGACTATAACTGACAGGAATGCTGGAGCCATGGGGATATACTGAAGACAGGTATCCTGAGGAAAGTTTCCAGCTTTTCTCTTTACCTAATTGACCTGGTTGTCCCCCCCAGCCTCCACTCCAACACTTGCTCACTCAGGCAAAGAGATTAATAATAGTGAAGGCAAGGGACTTCTTCAGGTAATTTTTCCAGTGCTGGTGAAATACAGTGTATTAAGAAGGCAAGATTTAATTGCTATGCAGAGAGGAACAAAGCTGCAGACATCCTCAGCCAGCTCATACCGCTCAGCTGGAAGAAGTTCTATAGAAAAAATGAACCAGGTTAATTCCTAGCTGCTTATTTTGTCCTGCTCCAGTACTGGGATTGGACCAGTAACTGGGGTAATCATCTAGGACATGAGAGACCTCAGCTCAAAGCTTTGATCTGCTCTGAACTTCCAGTATGGCTTTCAGCAAACCACTTAAATATCAACACAACTAAGGATTCTTTACAAGACCCCCAGATCCGTGGTCTCTGGTGCTCACACACCTTACAAAGTGATAAACACAGTGCTCCAAACCAGGCACTGTCCCCCAAAAGGCGAAAGAATTACATTATTGTATAATCTGTGTTATAGAAAAAGAGGACAGAGGGAAGGGCCGTAGAGTCACTTAAATTCAAGTGACAATACAGGCTGTGAGTAAAACCCAAAAGTAGAAAGGTATTCAGTAGCTGGGATGTGCAGACTCAACATCTGCTCCCCGAGGAAATTACTGATGAACCTCTTATTGGCTCTGGTGAGGAGGTGCCAGCTTGGGCCAGAATTACAGCACAGGGTAAAGAAGGAAACACAGGTGCCTTTCACGGGTCTGGAACACGAGTGATGGAATCCAGTCAAGGTCAGCTCAGGGACTCACCACTCGAGTTCTGCCTCAAGACTTTAAGCCAGTATCTGTTCTCTGGCCACCCCTGGGGTACCTTACCTGTCCCAGTTGGACATCTGGCTCTGGTTGGCTTCCATCAGTAAAATGTCATCAATCTCGTCCTCAATCCGGAACGGGTGCTGGGACACGGGCTCGTCCTCAGGGCAGGAATACTGACTCATGTAGGGGTGCTGCAGACCCATCTCGGCCGTTAATCGATCCATGGGGTTAAATGTCAGTATTTTCTCCAGAAAATCAATAGCTGTGGAGCACAGAGAAACCAGATCACTAATTCCTCTAGAGCAGTGACAGCGTCCTTTCCAGGACGAGTCTTGTGGAACCCCCATAACAAAAGCCCTCGGAGTCAGGGAGGAATTAAAGGCCACACCCCAAGCGCACCTACACCGGGCACTTCTGTCCTGGCTGCATCCATCTCGCCTGCCGTGGGAGCTGTAGGGAGCAATCCCGCAGCCCTGCTCGGGTGTCACCTCCTCCAGCAAGGCGGGAGAAATGACCGCGAGGGCACCACCACACCTCCACGGGACAGCGTGCACGTGGAACACCCCGTGCCGTGATCCCGAGCAGAGCGGAACATCACACCCCAAAAAGGCCTTTGGGTGGAGTCGGGGTTTGGTTCCACGCTCTCAGATCCACTCGACAAGCACGCTGCACTTCAGACAGCTGATTTCACATCTCTACACGCGACTGAAGTGGATTAGATTTACTGCAGTTTTTAAAAGCCTTCTGTGTGACCAACACAATATTCAAAGGATTTCGCACGACTGAAATTATTTCAGAAAGACTGTAGTGCATGAACTCTTTCTACAATGGTGAAGGAGGAAACTTCAGTGCAAATTAAAGTGACTAGAATTAAATCTAAACGTAGAGGGCTTGTTGTGATTTCTTTGATGACTCTTTTTACTGAGGTTATGAGAAAAGACACAATCCTGTCACTGAAGTTGTTGCTTATCCAGCTGACTCTCTCACGGCAGAGTTCAGACAATACAAATAGGAATCCATGCCTTTCTCCACTTACAACTTCCCACTGCACCTTCAGAAGCACCCCCCTTAAAGGCGTGACTGTGTGAATGGGACGGTTTCTCTGAAGTGGCAAAGTCACCCAGCAGAAAGGGCAGCCACACCTACTGCCTCAGCGCTCAAACATTAACCAGTACACGACTGTCTCCCGCGAGATGATTTCATCACTTGGACTGATTGAGCAGGAGGGAATCAGTAGCTCCGTAAGGCCCCTGGCTGTGGGCGCGAAGCATGGTGGAACGACACACTGCAGGTTGCGTATTACGATGTATTGCGGGTCAGAGAGGAGGGAAAACGACCGTGAATTATGTGAGGGGCACAGGTGACCTTTCTTCCCGCAGTAATGACAGGGAATAAATCTGTCCCTGCGTGCCGGAGGCTGACGTGGTCCCCGGGCACGCTGGGCCGGCGGACATCACGCTGCCAAGACCAGACACTGGATGGCTCGTACTGGAGAGTTACGCCAGCAAACAAAAGCTGGGCTCGGTCTTGACGTCTTCCCAACAGCAGGTTGCTAGTTTAACCTTGGAAGGAACTCGGGAGAGCACGAGGACAATGTTCCTGTAGCAACCATCTCACGGCGTTCGGATACGTGTGAGGTAAAAGGATGTGTCTTGCTGTACTTTGCAGTTGTGTTCATGCAAAAAGCACAAGAAGGAAACAGATGGGGCTTGAAAAGAACCTCTGGGCTGAGCCCTCGCTTACAGCCCAAGGAGAGGCACAGGCAGGCAGGCATGCACCTTGGAACAGTCTAGGAAGACTATTTCACCCTTAGGAGCTACCTGTGAGCAGGCTACAGCACCCTGAGCGCTGCCCTGCAGCCCTCACCTTCCCTGGCGGGATGGCAAGCAGGACCCGGGGGATCTCTGAGGGGATAGCAGAGGGGATGTGTGACCTACAGGTGCAACTGCAACCCCCCAGTATCTGAGTCCTCTGCACCAGCGTTCATGCACTCGCCCTTTGAGGGCAGTTCCTGTGGGACCCTGAGGAAACAGGCGTGAGAACACGACAGCCAGGGGAAGCCCCAGGAGAAGGACACTGCCAAAGGCAGCAGGCACCACTGTACCTTCACTGTCCACCTCGGGCAGCAGCTTCCTCAGCGGCTTCCTCACTTCCCACGTGCTGTTGATGAACATGGGCATCACCTTGAGCAGCTCCTCTTTGTCCTCCTGGTGGATGACAGGGATTGTCTCCAGAATAAGCTGCATCTGCTCCAGCTCGTGGCCCCCTGGACGGGCAGAAAACAGGCAGTGAGATGAGACACAGAAGTTAAATCGGGGGGGAAGTGTGGTATGATCAGCTGCAGGGGTCCCAAAGCTTCCCCTTTAAAGGAATGCAACTGCCCGGCCCCTGTGCTGTCCTGACGGGAAGGGCGTTTTCTGACCCGCTCCCTCTGGCTGCTGGGCACCCAAGTCACGGCTCCGACGGTGACGGTCCCCACAAACAACTGCTGTGTGCAATTGTGTATTTTCAATCCCTTTCTTTCGGGAGATGTTTATCCGCACACCCCCAGGCCCCCACTCAGGACTGGTTACCAGCCAGTGAGAGCAGAGGAGCAGCGGAGCCGAGTGCTCATCCCATCCCTCAGGACACCACTGGATGTGACCAAGGGCTCCGTGGCTGATTTCCAGCCTCCTGCGTGTGCAGAGGAACAGCCTGGTGGAAACACGGAGTCGCACTATTGATTTTGTGTCTGCTAGGAAAGCCAGTTACAAATATTCTGCCGTTCAGGCAGCGAGCTGGCTGGGGCAGGCAAACCAGGGGATTTTTGGGCTACTGAGTCCCTGCTGTCCCAAGTCAGGTGGCTTCAATGGCAAGCACTGCCCTGCTGATCCACAGCAGGAGGAGTCAGCCTTATTTACGGCACAGCAATTCCAGTCAGGAGGGTGGAGAGGCCAACTCACAGGGGATGGTGGAGACCACTTGCCCTGAGGCAACCCTGTCCTCTGGAGGTCCCTGGCACCTCACAGGGGCTCCCCTCCCCAGCCCAGAGCTCCCTGTGGGTCTGTAGGGGTTTTCCAGACTCACACCCACGGAGCTGACCCCAAACACAACAAGGGCAGGTCCAATCATCAAGGGAATGATGGACAATGGAATGAGACCCTTGGGAAAGGGTCTCTCCCTCCACCATGGCCTCATCACTCCAACAGTGATGAGTCATGACCACTTTTACCCACCTTTCCCCCAAAAGGCAGAGCGCACAGCCAGTGAACTCAGACAACCCCAAAGCAACACCAACATTAGCCCAGCTGGTCACCATCACACCACACATCCGCTCACACCAACGACTCAGAACAAGACAAAGCAATAGGAAAAGCACAAAAGACAGAGCGACACCCTTCCAATATCGATCCCAGCAAAATAAATTCACTTTCACACAGAAAAACTCATTTTAGGTCACTTAGAGATTCGCAGCACGGCTCCAGGGGAAACTAAAGATAACTACCAGGAAACCCACACCTTGTTAGTCAGGCTAATTCCCAAACTGTGATCAAAATTACTGGGCATTGAAAGTCACAAAGGCTTGGTGGCTGTTTCCTCAGTGCAGCCCCAGCCACTGCTCACCAAGGGCACCTGGCAGCCAAAAGGCACCGCGTTTAGTCACACAAAGAAGCTGCTAATGCAACCCTGGAAGCCCTGAATTATGGCTCTCAGGAAGCACAATTCTCCTCCATTATCCTCTATTTATGTAATTCCCAGGGACCTTTCTCTGAAGGCACTAATTCCTGAAAAGAAAAACACGAACTACAGGCAGAATAAACGCAATGTGCTGTCATTACCCCAGGAGAGAAGAAGTAACTCTGCATCACACCTTGGAAAAGGGAACTCTTCTCCGGGCTTGCAGCCCACTCCTGGGGAAGCACCCAAGCCCTGTGAGCAAGCCCTGATCCCATGGGGAAAGTCCCTGTGCCATCTCCCAGCTCTGCCCCACTGGTGAGCCCCCTGGAGATCTGCAAGGACAGATCTTTTCTCCTTTTTACTCCTTCTCTCCTACTTACTCCTGCTTCCACTGACGATGCTTTCAGATAAGCTTCAGCAGCAGAGGGTGGAAAAGTCACTGGAGGGAGCTGTAGCTGCCTAGTTACGGATGCTCTTCCCTGTTTTCCATGCTGCTCACCGCGGGGAGCTCTCCAAGGATCTGCAAACTGGATTTTAGCTGTTGGAGATGTGCTTCACTCCTGCAAGCTTTGGGATAACCAGGTTTGTTGTGTGACCTCCCAGGGCTCTGCCAAGCCCGAAGCTGCTCCTCCCACCACAGCTAACAGGCTGTGGGGAGGGGGCTGGGGGTCCCTCTTCTCTGGATGTTCATTAATTTGTGCAGGAGAATGGAAGCAGTGAATGACATCTATTCCTAATAACCGACCACCTTAATTTACCTGCGTTGCTTAAGCACACCAGATAGACTACTGAGTTAATTACATTGATTTATGCTAAGCACTCCATTTAAATTGTGCCACTGACGCACACTCAGAAAACCATTTATCCAGTGCAAGGCAATTACTGCAGGTTTGCAGCTTTCTGTGAACTACATCACTGTTACTTCCCAGGGGGTGTTTGCTGGCGACCCAGGACTCTCCTAAAGACTCATCCTGCAGGGACGAGGGCTGCAGCTGGCTGCAAGCAGAGATGAGAAAAGCAAGAGCAAAGATGAACCCCTGTTGTTGGATTTCAGCTGCTCCGAGGGGCCGGGCTCTATTCTCCTGCTCTTTGGACAGCAGCAGATGAAAGGGGGACACCACGGTCACCCTGCCTGCTGCCAGGCTCCCACCCTGGCCTCTCTTTACTTACTGGCATAGGAGGAGACTAGGAAAATAGGGCATAAGGCCAGAGCCTTCCCATAACAACTCCACAGGCTATTTTTAAAGCAACCAAAAAGGAATATGTATTTTGAGCTTCGGTTTTGATCCCCACCCATTAACTAAGTGTCCTGCCAGCATCTGGGGGCTTATTAAGCGATTGCACTGGGCTGGAAAGCAGAGAAGAAGGGATGCTCACAGCATGTGTGTGGCTGAGCCCAGCCTGTGATCTGCCAAATCCCATCTCCTCATCTCTACCCTGCTGCGGATGCTCAGGAACCGGCCTGTAAAGCAGGTTCTTGGCTGCTCTGGGGCATCTCGCCCAGGCAGCAGGACAGGACTGATCTCGCCCCCCAGCCACGTGTAACACCAGCATGGGCATATCTGCTTGTTCTCCAGATGCTCTTAATGAGCATTACTGGAGACATAAATATGTCTAAGGCACGCTCCATCTCCTCTAAGGCAGACAGCAAACAGAGGCCGGATGAACCCCATCCTGGGGCTATTTTTGCCTCTGCCTTGACCATGAAATGAGCTTTAAAGACCAGCTTGGACACCTCAGTGGTGTCAGCCAATGTAACTTCTACCCTGGGGTTCAGCATCTCCCAGTGAGACCAGAAAAGGCCCTGCCTCTGCAAGGACAAGTAGCACGTGGAGATGTCCCTGCTCCTGGAACATATCCTGAGGAAACAGCAGGAGCAGCCAGGCTGGATGCATAATTTTCAAAGCCAGAGTCCCTCGATTCGAAAATTTGGGGGAGGCTGAGGACAAGAGGAAGGTAGGAATGGGAGGCAATTTTAACGATCTTCTCAAAATTATACTGACTGGTTATTTTTCAGCTTTCACAAAAGAAACATGGAAGCTGCAAGCAGGAGTGGGGAGGGAGCAACAGAGCAGCTGCAATCAAACCCTGGCTGCAGAGCTCTGCGGTGCGCTGAAATATTTGTGAAGAAAACGTCCCTTCTCCATTATTAATGGGTCTAATTACTTATTTACACAACCCTGCAAAAACAGCTGCTCACAAAACGTGTTAAACCTTGTCATTCAGAACACTAATGGGCGATGGAGAGATGACTGAAGAGGAGCCTTGCTGCAGACCCCGGCAGGGAAGCAGCTCCTTCAACAGGCAGAGAGCAGCTGCTTCATCCCCGAATGAATGGCTCCGTGTCCCAGCTTGGGAAGCACAGCTCTGCTCCTGACAATAGCAGTTTTGGGACTGTATCAAATAACTTTTTGCCTCTCAGGGGAGTCAGAGCTGAGCTTCAAATGTTGCAGTGATAACTACGAGCTTCTTGCTGTGCTTCTGTTGTTCTCTTCTCCTTGCACTGCACCTTTACAGCTCCCATACCTGCTTACAGGAAAATCCTGAAAATGGCTGAAAATGGGTAGTGGCATTCAAATGCCTACACTCAAAGAAAAGAAATACCTCGAAGAAATCAATCACGACTTGAATCCATGGCTCAGAGTACAAACCTCTTCGGACAGGGCACCATTATGTCCCGTCCTTATATGCCACCCTATGTTTATTTTTTAGCATCCTTCCTCCCAACAAAAAGCTCTTATTTTCTGTTGGAAACACAGGAACAGAAAAAGGTTTTGTTGTTTCATCAGAACTGCTCTTTGTCTAAGGTTTTTCTTTTGGCAGCCGTCAGTCCCCGCCCGGCAAGGCTTGGCACGGAGGCACCGCCGACCCCGGCCAGCCTCGGACACCCACAGGGTGCAATCACACCCAGCCCACCACGTGGCCTTCCCGGGGAAGCACAAGAAGTCTGACTGAAAACCACACTGTTCTCTATCCCTAAGGGAAGTTCTCACCAACCACGGGACCCTCTAATAGCAGGGGCTGCACAAGTGAAGCTTGATCTGGAGACACCCCTCACGTCTAATAACCGACCGCAGGATCCCTGCAGCGGCGTCTTGGCTGGCAAGGAGAGGGGGGATTCCCTCTGCCTGGCTAGAAAGCCTCAGAATTGGGCAGCAAGGGAGGAGGGAGCAAAAAAATGAACCAACTGGAGCCAGAAACCTACCAGCAAAGAGCATCCTTCCCGTCAGCATCTCGGCCAGGATGCAGCCGGCCGCCCACATGTCGATGGCTTTGGTGTAGTTGTTGGGCGAGAGCAGGAGGCGGGGGGAGCGATACCACTTCGTCACCAAGCCTTCTGAGAGGTAACCCTGAAAGAGCAGAGAGGGGGAAGGTCAGCAGGGAGAGCTTGCAGAGCTCCTCCCCGGTCAGCCCTCACCGCCCACTGCAGCCCCACCACCGGATCCCGCAGGAAAACCTGCCCACCACGCCTGTGCTGCTCCTGAGGCAGGCTGGGGGCTGGTTGTCTGTGGGGCAGGAAGCAAAGACATGAGGTACACCACTGCAGACAGAGATGCTTCAGTGCCCCAGGAGGCAAAGCACTTATTTACTGTTTTTCACCATGGTATTGAAGCATGTTCTGCAAAGGACAGACGGCTTCAGTAGCACGGATCTGCAGATCACACCTGCACAAGTTATTCCAGGTCACCTTTAGAGTACTTAGATGTGTTCTGTAAATCCCAGTCCCCCCATCTGAGACATTCTGGAAGTCAAGCACATTAATTAAGTACTTTCCTGGGTCCCTGCTAGAACCCAGCAGTGTGTCAAGCAACCCTTTCCCAGCTCAGGACCCCGAGCACAGTGTTCAGTTTCTAAACGTTACCAGTCTGCAATCTTTATCTCATTCCATTTCTAGTCAGTCCTGTACCTATACTTTTTCCACAGCTACCCAAACTGCTGGTAACAGCAACCTATGTACTGCCGAATTCCCATGGACCCAATTTTCAGCACTGAGGCTCAAAACGAATTTTTAAAGGTCAGGAGCTCCCAGGGGAGCCCAGGTAAGAGCAGCCACGACGGGGTCAGCCCAGCGGCTGCCGGGGGGACACAAGACCCGAGCAGAGGTGGCACAGGGAGCATGTGGGGCTCCAGGAGGGCAGTGCCCAGAGGATGCACTCAGCAGGATCCAGCCTCTCGCAGAAGCCTGGTGAGTCCACCCCACGTGAATCCTCAGGATGCTGCTGCAGTGAACCCTGCACCTCCTGGGAACTGCGGACAAGCCCACCCAGGAAAACAAGGGAACTGTCAAAGAAAGGGATTTAGGGAGGAACATCAGTGCCACGGGGAAGGAAAGCCTCCTGGACCAGCAGACGTCTTGCAGCCTTGCTGAGTGGGTAACATAGCTGCCAAGGGCTCCTAGCCAAGACTCCTGAAAATAAGACGACATGGGATAAGTGGGAAAGCCCTTCTGGGGAACATCCAGCTGCTGCAGAGATAGGAAAGCCTGCACTGAGCCTGAGCCTGGCCTAACAAACCCCCTCCCTCCCCTGCGACCCTGCTGGTGGGGCAGATCCCCATCCTCCGTCCTGCTCTGCTTACAGCAGGATGGTCAGTAGGGATGCCTGACTTGGAGTTAAAGGAGCTCTCAGCAGCATCCACGGGACCAAGACCAAGCGCCACCGTCCCTCTGGACCACGGCCCTCCCGCTCCTGAACTCACCCGGGAGATGCACCACAGGGGCCACGCAGCTCCCGCTGAAACCAAGGGGATGTGTTCAACACTGGCCACCCGGGGGGATGGCCCAGCTCCCGCCACTCCCGAGCTCCAGACGCACAGCTGCCACGCCAGGCCTGGACATGGACAGCCATTTCACCGGGATAACCCTGGAATATTCCTAAGTGGCGTTTTCTGTACCAAATGCAACGCATTAACAGAAGGAGGTGGATTGAAACGCAGCACAAGTGGCAAAATAAAACTAAATTATGAAGTTGAATTGCCTTTAAATGCCATGAAGCATTTGGAGAATGTCAAAATGCAATGGCTGCACGAACACAGTTCACATAAAAGTTTAGTTAAGAACTCCATCCCTACTGATTTGGCTTCACAGGCTGTTTTCACAGCGCAGTATAGCTGCAGTTGTGCTATACAGCATCTCCTGGGATGTTACAGGATACATCTCTCCACCCAAACACGAGAGCAGTGCACCACCACAAACACCACGAGGTTTATCACGCTCCCCTTCCCCCAGTGCAGGCTTTTGTGCCAACTTCCAAGCGTGCTGGTCGCCAGGCTTTTAATCATAACCGGCTCGCTTCTAAAAGAACACTTTAATTTTGGCCTCCTTACGACAAGTCGTAATGGAGGCTGATTAGCTGAGAAGTTTAATTTAATGCTGTTATATTTTTGCTAATGCCGCTCAGTCAGAACGAGTACAAAAGCCCCCAGGCATTGTCCGATCAAACCACCACCTCTCAGCTACTGCAACAGTGGAGACGCCGGTATTTACTGGAGAATCCTGAGAAAATAAACTTTGAGGACCGTAATCCAGGGCAGTTCATGGCTGGAGCGATTTCTCCCCTTTCCCAGCAAAGGAATGCCGCTCTCCTCGCAGATTTAACACTGTTCGTACATTTCTCCTCTCTGACAGCAAGATGGATTTGAGTTCTCGGGGGTGTGTGCACCATGCAAAATGCATGAGCAACATGCTGCAAATATCTGTAAGTCGCAACAAGCCAAACATTTTCCTCTCCGGGCATTTCTAATGTATTGCAGAAAATTCCCTGCAAAAACTCACCGAGTGCTTTAGACACACCTCCAGTCCCCCTGCTGCTGTGTGGGGTTCCTGGTGGTAATTAGGTAATTAGTTAGCAGCAGTTCTCATGGTGCTCCCCTCTCGTGTCACCCACCGCCCTGTATCCGAATGTCCCCTCCCTTCTTCCCTCTGCTGAACAACCCAGTCCTCGGACCACCCACCTCCAAGCACGGGAACGACCCACAGAGAGGGGGAACCTGCAGCTTCTCCCCATCCCACCCACTCCTGGGCCGTTCAGCTGGACCCCCCCCTGCTTCCCAGAGCATTCCACCGCTGGGCTCTGCCTTATCCCTCCTGCTTCTCAGGGGGAAAATACCGGGAAGGAGTGACGGGAGGGTTGAAGATCAAGACTCTTCCAACCTGTCACGAGGTCCTCCAGTGAGAGCAACTGGACAGCACAGCACCCCGGTCCTGAGCAGCTTATACAGCCCCAACACTGCCTCTGCTCTGCCTCCACTGTGGCTACAAACACGGGCTAGACCCTCATTTTTGTAAAACACGTGTGTTAGTTCCTGCCCTACCACTTCAAGGAAGTATCTACACTCCTGTGGACCATCAGTTTCCACGGAGAAATGCCACCACAGCCCGGGGAGCCTGTGGGATCATGCAGCTGCAGGATGCTTGGACGAGGCTCCACCCACACCCGGGTGAGGTCTGGGTTCGGCTCCTACCTGGGGTGCCAACGTGGGGAGCCCGAGCACTTCCAGCCACCCCCTTTGCAAGGCAAGGCAAGGCTCGCCACAAGGATTTTACCATTTATGTGGACTCAGCCAGACAGAAAGACCGCGAGCAGAAGCATATTAATTAGTTCTAATTAAGATGGAACATTCATCCTCACGACAATATTCTGTGCATTCAGCACAGCCCTTTCTGCACTGAAGAACCACCGGAATCTCTTTAAAAAACAACATAATGGAGTTAATTGAAAAATAGAAGTGGTTTCAAGTCCAAGCCCTGCCATGCTACTTTTTTTTTTGTTTGTTTGTTCTCAATTTTCAAGTATCATTTTCCTGCTTCTCCTCTGCTCCTCCGGCGTGTGTGGGAACGGCTCAGGCAATCTATAAAGGTGATGAATTCACCACAGGTAGGATAAGCATCAAGTCACATCGCACAGCACAGCAGGGGAGCTGAAAAGCAAAGAAAAGTGAGTGTTTTTTCTCATCTTTACACAACACGGGTTTTGTGTGTTCCCTGTAATACCAGAAGGAGAAACAACTTAGGGCAGGTTTGGCTGCCCCCTGGTATCACACTGGTCACACCACGCTGAATCTGCCTCCCAAGGATGCTCAGGGAAGCTGGCACAGCATGGCAGCACAGGACCCACTGGTGCCCCAAAAACAGCCGTCATCCAAGCCTGGAGCTCCTCCTTGGAGCTGGAGGGAGCAAGGGCAGCTTTCCTTGAGGGGACACAGGAATTCAGGATCCCACCTACTGCAAAACAAGCAGCCCCTAATGCTGCAGCCCAAAGCTTCTCCCAGGAGTGTTTCACACTAAAACCCATCTTTATGCAGCCAAAAAGCCACAGAGATGAGGACCAGGCGCTCACAAACTGGAAATCCATCAGGATCCAACCACAGCCTGTGTTTCCAAGCCTCCATCCACAACCAGATCGGGATTTCTGCTGCTGCACCCGTGGGAGCCGGGTCAGCTCCTGGTGCAGACGGGGGACCCAAAATAGCAACAAGCCCAAGCTCTTGGAATAATCTCGGAGCAGCAGCAAGCTGCTGCCTCTCCACAGCAGCGTTTTTAACCTTATTTCTTAAAAGGCAGGTGGGGCCCTTCTCGGAGGGGCTGTGGAAGACGCCGGGTGTGCAGGAAGGTCGCTCCGCAAACAGAGCAAGAGAACGGCTGTTGTGCGTGGCTCCGGCGACGTGACGCGTGTCCTCACGGCGTCGGGATGGCAGGGCGCGTTTATTTCAGGAGCAAAGGCTATTACTGCGCCTCACCAGAGCACAGAGGAGGAGAACAACCGAGCGGGGATCGCCGAGCAGGGAGGCTCAGCGCCGGCTGCACGGGCCCACAGGCAGCTGCCCGAGGGCCGAACGCGGAGGGTGGTCCTCTCTGGAGGAGCATGGAGCAAAAACCCCACATCCTCACCTCCTCTGAAGGCCTCCTCGGGATGACCCGCCCGGGAACTTTGTTGTTTTACTGCATGGACTGGAAGCGATTATGTTTGCACTGGTTAGCAAGTATGAAATTAAGGACTTCAGAGGTTTGAAGTTGGTCTGCAAACTGTTTACCGCAGGATCTCCCCCTACAAGGGCTGCTGCGCTCCCTCAGCGCGGAATTCCTGCCAATTAACTCCGTAACAGACGCTGCCAACAGGCAAAGGGAGAGAGGGTCCCCTTGCAGGTTCCCCCCAAGTGCTTTGGAGCCCCAGGCAGAGCCTCCAAAGGGATAATCTGTATCCTGTACAGCACAGAGAGGACAAGGAGAGGGTTAGTTCGTGGTCTTGTCTCCCGAGTGAAGACATTCAGGAAGTCTCTGCATCCCCACAGAACGGACATCCCCCTTGTCTTTTCCAGGCAGGAACACCCCAACCCCGTGTCCCTGCTCCAGCCAGGGCCGGCAGCAACGCCACACGGGATGCACAGCCAGGGACGAGTCTGCCCTCCAAAACATTTATTATTTTAAAGTCTAGACAGCCGTTGGCACTTAGGCCAGTTTTTAACGCCTGGCTTTGCGATCTCCCTGCTCTCCCACGTCTCCTGCCCACCACAAGCTGAGGGAGGACAGTGCCTCGCCTTTACCCCTCCCTGCCAAACCTGGCACAGAGGGGCCTGGACTCTCGTTTGGAGCCAAATATATCTGTTAGGGCACAAAGAGAGGGGATGGATGGGTAGATGGGCAGCTAAACACACCCACGGAGCCTCTGAAGGGCAGGGGCTGGAGCATGGGGGGCAGGCAGGACCCTGAGGCTGCAGAAAGAAGGGCTGGTGGGGAAGGTGAGATGCTTGAATTCACTAAGGAGGTGGGTTACGAAACAGGAAATGCTCAGCTTTGCCAGTCCTGCATAAGAACCTCATGGAGGCTGGAAATATCCCTCATGCTCATCTTCAACCCTCCTTCTCTCACCACTTGGGCACCAAGGTTCATGGCAAAACGCTCAAACCACGAACAGCAGCGACCAAACGAAAGGGGATTGATGTGGAGTTGTTCTAGAGGGATAAACTCCCAGGGATAAAGAGTGGTAGGACGGAAGAGAAAGGAGCCTGCACGGCTGGATGGAGAGAGCATCGGGGAGGAGACAGAACGGCAGAGAGAGGGGATGCACACAGGATCATCTCCCGAGGGTCCTCTCCTCCCACACCTGGCGCTCTGTGCCTTAGAGATGTTTGCAAGGGCATATTTGTGAGACAGGGATCAAATTCAGGTTGTCAGGTCTGAGCAGCCTGTGAAGGAGCAGACCCTGACCTGGATGTGGCTTTGGCAGCTGGAAATTCACCTCGTTTGTTCCAGGGAAGTTTCAGACAAAGGGAAGCCCCCGTGCTGCCCTTAACACACGGAAAAAGGGATTTGAGCAGTCAACACCAGCCGATTGGGGGGAGAAATGCAGCCAAAGCTTTGAAGCTGGTGAAGGCCAACACCTCACTGTGGTCCACGGCAGCTCCCTGGGCTGGAGAGCTCTCCCCTTCCCACCAAGTTATCCTAATTCAACATCTGCCTCTGGAACTCACATAAACAAAACATCTTAGCGGAGAAGGGCTATTATTTAGGTGGTATATGTATTTCCAAACTGCATTTAAAACTCTGCTCACAATCTACTGTGGTTCCTATTTGCCATTTTATCACTCAGAAAGATGGTTTCGAGTCTGAGAAACATCAGGTCAGGAGAGTTGTGACCTTTTAGACAAATAACACCACAAAACCTGTAATTTTTTGCGTTAGCAGAATGCAGCCACCAGCATTCGCATATTCCACGCAAAAAACATGCCCAGGGAAACATATCCAAGTGCTTTTAGGATGACCCTTCCTCCCTTCCAAGGCTTGCAGGAAACCATTACCGTAGAGGTGTCGCTCTGCACTGCCTTCAGAGGTTTGGATCTACGGGGTCTTTAGACAGTTTAACAAACCGGGGAGCAGGACTTCATCTGCTTTTGGGCAGCTCTGCACTAGTACCCGTTGGCAGCACCAAAACGTGGCGTGTGAGGATCCCTGTTCTGCTCCATGCTGGTTTCCCCTCTCCTGCTGCTCCTCCTGCAAGAGCACGGGCCAAGGAGCTTATAAATCTGTACGAGCCCGGGAGAAGAGAGGGCGTTGAAAGAGCAATACAGAAAGGAATTGATCTCTCTGAGTCATCTGAGAAGCACCGGACATCAAAGGCGGGACTGACCCAAAGCCCACCCAAGCCGTCCTGTTGCTCCTCTGCAGCGCCCGTCACCCAGCTCTGGCAAACACAGCCCTCCCTCCCCATCGCCAGGGACCGCCAACAGCTGACATTATCTGCGATGCTGCCGTTACCAGCTCCGCTCTGGAGCAGTTTTCTCTGCACACCGAGGCTCTCACGGGTGTTTCTGCAGTGATTCTCCAGCCTCCCAACCCACCAGGAATCGGAGGATGCTCGTGCAGCGGCATCTCGCAGAGTTACATCCCACCACGAAGCTGCAGCCCTTGACAGCTCTTTCCACTGTTATTAAGGCAGCAAAGAATTGCTTAGAAATAACAATAACTGTGCAGCAGACACGGACAGATTTCTCCTACCCTGATCCTGCAGTCCCTGACAACAGGATGCTCCTCAAATCAGCGACTTTCTGTGTTCACGCAGCCCTGGCTTGTTTGCAGGGGTCTTCTCTGGGAGTTACCTTCCTTAAAAAAGCAAACCACACATTTGAAGAGCCAGGAGCCTCTTCCTAAGCTGCATCATAAATAACCAGTGAGGAAGAGAGCACAGAAAGGGCAGGCAGAAGTGCCAGCGACCCTGCGCTCACTCCCCGGTGTCCTCTGCAACCTTCTTTCTTTTCCCCCAGTTTTGTTTCTCCCCAGATTCAGGACTTGAAAACAGGGTTCAGCTTCAGCATCACGAGATTGTCTTTTCACCATCCTGTTCCCTCTCCCCTTCCCTTCCCCCCTGCACAAAACAGCAGTGCCCAAATCAGAGCCACACGGGGCAGGAACCCACTGGAAAATGCAAGGTGCATTTAAACCTCGGCCCAGGCACAACGGCGGGTCCGTGGCGGACTTTGAACTCGCCCACGGAAACATCCAGCTCAAGAAAATACATTTTATCTCATCTTACACCACCAAGCAGTAGCTTTAATCAGAAGCCAGCTGCACACTGCACACACCACATGGTAACTTTGCTTTCTCCCAGGAACACGTAGATCCAAGAGCTGACGGAGCCTCCACCGCGTTCCTCCACGGCTCAGAAGCTCAAAGGCTCCAGCGTGGAAGCCAACCTGCATCAAACATCTGCATCACCCTTCCAAGTCCATCAGCATCAGGACTGTGTGTGTTACAGAGCCTTCTCACCAGTTCTCCTGGCCTGCCTCCCTCCCTCCCACAGTGGCTGCCGGCTGTCAGCAAACCAGGCTGCCCTGGTCACTCACCACCACTGCATTGTAATAGAGTGTCTAAGTACCAAACACCAAAGAATTTTACATGTCACTTGGACCGTGACCTGGGATGAAAGGATGTGACTGAATCTCAAAGACCCATCCCTCTCTCCCGATGTCAAATGAATGTAATTGAACCAAAACCGGGCTTTTAAGAAGCGGGTTGGCTCCAAAGTGAGGACAAAGCCAAGCAGAGTGTGTGCAGACGTTCCAGGTGCCTTTTCCATGTGCTTCCCGCAGCTCGTGTTTTATAACAGCAGCAAAGCAAGAAACACAGAGCTTAGTCACTTAAGTAAAGCAAGCAAACACACGCCTCCTCACAGTCCACTGCTGAGATGGAATAAAACACCTGAGAACACATTTGATATAAAAGATATAAAGCAATGAAAGACACTTAAATGGCACTCAAACCCTTCCAGTGCCCTCTTTGCAGCTTGGCAGCACTGGAGAGCCCTGGGGCACGGTTGGCAGAGCTCAGTCCTTGGGCTGTGCCTGGAAAACGTTCAAGGCCAGGCTTGGCTCAGGGGCTCTGAGCAACCTGACCCAGTGCAAGGTGTACCTGCTCATTGCAGGGGGGGTTGGGCTAGAGGAGCTTTAAAGGTCCATTCCCACCCAAATTATTCACAGGTGGTTAGAGCACGGTGCTAATAACACCACGGCTGTGGGTTTGATCCCCCTACGGGCCAGTCACTTAGGAGCTGGACTCGACGGGTCCCAACTCAGAATATTCTGTGACATGATTCTATGAAAACACCTCTTGGCCTGGGGCGAAGGAGAGTGATCACCAACAGCCACCGCCCCAGCAGGGCTCAGAGCCGCCCAGGACCAGCTTTCCCAAGAAGATCCACCACGGTCCAACCACATCACCCCACAAGTATTCCGTGCCGTCCTCACCGAGCCACCACCGGCCCCGGCAGTCGGGCACCGCCTACCTTGTGTGAGTAGTGCTGGTCCACGATCCTGGCCAGCCCGAAGTCGCCGATCTTCAGCACCAGGTCCTCCGTGCTGATGAAGATGTTGGCCGGCTTGAGGTCGCGGTGCAGGACGTTGGCCGAGTGGATGTACTTGAGCCCGCGCAGCAGCTGGTACATGAAGAGCTTGGCGTGCTCCTCGGCCAGCTTGCCCTGCTCCAGCAGCCGCGCCAGGTCGGTCTCCATGTACTCCTGCACGATGTACACCATGTTGAACTTGAAGAAATCGCCGCGCAGGTTGGCGCCCTTGGGCCCCAGCACCTCGTAGACCTTGACGATGTTCTCGTGGTCCAGGCGGCGGATGATCTTGATCTCGCGGAAGGCGTGCTTCATGCTCCGCGCGTCGCCGATCGTGATCTTCTTCACCGCCACTTTGCGGCAGCTCTTGCTGTCCAGGGCCGACAGCACCAGCCCGTTGGCCCCGAAGCCCAGGGGGCGGAAATTCACGAAGCGACAGCCCAGGTCGTACCCGTACATGCTGGCGATGCAGTCGCACTTCTCTGCCATTTTGGCTTCCTCTCCTTCGTCACTCGAAAAGCCGGGAGAGTGGCAGAGCTTCCAGGCCAGAAACGTGGTCGGAAATCAAGCCCCTCATCGTTACTGACGGATGCTTGCGGGGGAGTGGTCTCGTTCAGAGCCCATCACTTCCAAGGTGACACAGAGTGAAAGTAAATCTGAGCACACACACACACACACATACACACACACACACACACACACACACACACACACAGAGAAAAATAAAATGTTCTGAACTGCGGGAGAAATCAAGGGCTAGAAGACACTTTCCAAGCAGCGCGGAGAAACGCAGCCCAGTGATCTCTAGAAAAACAGGAAGGTTCTTTTTCTTGAGACTAGCACTTTCTTGATCAGCACTGCTACATTTTTCAGCCCCTGTCTCGTCTCCCTTCCCCGGTATCCTGGAGACAGTGCCGAGGCACGGGGCTGGTGGCACAGACGGATGCCCGGCCCCACGCCCCTGATGTCTCAGTGCCGGGGCAGCCAGCCGGCCCCACTGTGGGGCAGAGCCCAGAGCAGCCCCATGGCCCCTCCACTGCCCCAAACCCTCCCTGCCCACGAGTCCTGGCAGTGTTTTCCCCACCAGTGAAGCGCATCCAGGCACCGTCTGGGCTCCCCGGTGGTCAGCAAAGCTTCGCCCTCCTCGTCGCTCCCTCTCCGGAACAGGCAGATCCCATCTTTGGCACACAGAAATCCCGAGGGCAGCAAATGTTCCGCAGACCAAAACTCAGTTTCTCGTCCGCCTTCAGCGCAGTGAGTTCCCACGTCTGCAGTCCTGACACCTTCCCCTTGTGCGTCCCTCCCCGGCGGAGCCAAGCGCCGTCTGATCGTTACAGCCTGACGAGGAGCTCCCGTGCCGCACAGCCCCGTTATCCCTCAGCAGGTCTCAGCCTCTCTCCTGGAAGAGAAGAGGAGATGGATTCATTTTATACCAGCACAGCTCATGCCCTGCCTACGTAACAGCTTGCTGAAGGTTAACCATGAGCAAAACCGTGACCTTTCGGAGGCTCATTAGTTATCCCCTCCAAACGCACGCAGCACCACCAGCATTTTTCAGCTGCTTAATTCTCCCATTTCCATCTGCAAGACACAGAGAACCGTAACTCTTCCTCTCTCCTTTGCTGCCTTTTTTTTTTTTTCTTTTTTTTTAATTTGCCTGAAAACGTTGCGGAGCGGTTTGCAGAGGCCGAACGGCGTGCCGCGTCTCCCGACTGCCCGTGCAGACCACGCTGCAAGGAAAGCACAGAAATGCCAGGGTGCAAACAACCCCCCTGCCGAGCGGCTGAGAGGCCCATCGAGCATTTCAGCTTGTCACAACCAAAACTGCTTGGGCAGAAGGGGTGCTTAGCTCTGCAAACAAGCCTTTAAAACCGGCAGTTGGGGGTGGAACCACCCCTGAATTCGGGGTCCCACAGCAAACCTCGGGAGCAGCCTGGGGACGCCATCTGCGGTCCTCTCTGAAAGTGTAACTGGACAGGTAAACACAAATGCATGAATAATACAGCACTTCAGTTGTTTTTTCACCCTCTATTGCTGCGAAAAGACTTAACGACACCCTTGGCACTAAGAAGCTGGAGCAGATGAATGTGGACCCAACACAAGCCGGGTGAGCAATGGCAGCAAGCTGTGGCGTCTCTGGAGTGTAATCCCATATTTCAAAGCCTCTCTGCCAACCCAGGTTCCCCTGAGTAATGGAGGAATCTCTCATCAAGATACACTCACTGGCTTTTAAAGAAAAAGGAACTTGCAGGCACCACGGCAGACCCTCACTCCACTGCTGGCAAAGCATAACAGGCAAATATCAACATCTGCTGGGGATGAGGATGCAGATTTAGCCGGAGAATCTCAGTATTTGTGGGATTTTCTTAACAAAATGTCATTTCCCAGTGGCAGGTGACCATGCAAGGGTGGCCACGGGCCAGGGATCACTTCTCACAGCTGTTTGAGTTGGGAAAGGAGAGTTCCAAGCCCTCAAAGCACTTCACGTTTTCCAGACGAGGCTCTGTGATTTTTAACCTGCAAATACTTCATCTAGAAACAGAATGGAAGAAAAGGCCTGAAGCTCTAGGAAACAGCTGGTCTTTTTCTTCCAGATGATCAGCTCAAAGCTTTCAATCTACCACATCTCCCTGCAGATGTAGATGAATCTCAGGGGAGCAAGGACATCTCTCCTGCCTGACTGTGGCTTTATCTTGGTCCCAAACACCCCCTAACACATTTTGCTGCAGACCCACGTGCAGATGCCCCGTGCCACCCACCGAGGGGACCACCAGGTCCTTCTGAACCAGGGGAGACCTGCAGGGACGAGCCAGCTGCACAGCAAGGGCAGTGACCTTGCACTGGGACGTCCCAGATTACCAGTTGGTCCCCGTGCTGCTTAAAGGAGGAAAATAAAATAAAAAAAATCATGGATCTGCTCCTGTCGGGTTCCTCATGCCAGAACAATGGCTCTGTTAGAGCCCTTAATCAGCAGAGCTGCCCCATTAACCCGGCAGTGCATTCACAGCCTGGTCCTTTGCT
Source organism: Oxyruncus cristatus (assembly GCA_013399855.1). NCBI lineage: Eukaryota > Metazoa > Chordata > Aves > Passeriformes > Cotingidae > Oxyruncus > Oxyruncus cristatus. The sequence continues at coordinate 36,905 of VXAY01003441.1, forward strand.
CTGCACTCCCCAAGCACTGGGCATTGCTGGGGGGTCCCTCCTGCTCTCTCGCAGAAGTTACCAGGAATAACATCAGGGAAAATCTTAAATGTTGAGCAACCATCCGTCACTAAAGGTGGAAGAGAAACGTAACACTCCAGCGCAGCACAGAGCAGCCATCTGAAGAGAGAACCAGCTAATGGTTAAAATAAAGACATACGGCCCATCTGACGGTGGGGAGGGACGTAGGCAGGGCAGGGATACCCTCTGAAGAGCATCTGGCAGCAGCTACCGAGCAGTCTGGCAAGCTTGCTTGCTCCTGTAGTTGGAAGCAAAAATAATTACAGCCTCTTTTCAATCCAGCAATTATCTAATGCTGGCTTTTGCACGCAAGGATTGAACAGAGAAAGCTGCTCCCGCCGTTAGGAAGTGGGGCAGTGCACAGCCGGAGAGCCTCGGTCCACAGTCAAAGGAAAGGGGGGAGAAGTGGATGGGAAACAAGGAGTGAAGGGGAAAACGGAGGTAAATAAATCCTGAGGCTCTGCAAGGAAAGGACACCCTGTGCAGGACGGTTCCCCCTGCGTTGTAACCCAGCTGCAGGGCCATGGAAAGGGAGGAGGTGCCGACCAAACCCAAAGAAGGTGGTGGAGGTTCTGAGGACCACGAGGAGATTTAGGGGCAGGCTGAGACCTGATGAGCAACCAGAGGGCTACAAGAGCAGCTGCAGCAAGACTGGAACTTTCCCACTTGTGGTGAATAATCTGAGTTTCCTAAGCCTGCGCTCAGGGGGACCTCAGTCTCTGCACGGGTCTCCCGGACGTCTGAGGAGGAAAAGAAAACCAAGAAAAGTAACAAAAATTTCCTATTGGCAAAGGGAAACCTGTGAAACGAGGCTTGGATAAACACAGGCCAACAAGGTGCCACGTGAGGTTTGAGATCCACCTCTGGATCTCGTCCCTCAGCCCCATCACCCAGAACCACCACCCTGCCCAGCTTTTTAGCACTGTGGTCTAGTGGAAGCGTCCCTGCCCACGACAGCAGGCTTGGAACTGGATGATCCTTAAGGTCCCTTCCAACCCAAACCCTTCTGTGATCCTACGAGCCAAACTCCACAGGGGCTGCTGAGCCCGGGTGGTGCTGGCTGGGATGTGAGCGAGCTCCCACGCCGAGCTCCTTGGCTTACCCTAGATGCAATGGAAAGAAACCAAGCTTTGCCTCGTCAGCTTAATTATTAATAATTAGTAGAGTCCTAGAAGCACTGAAAGGGAAAATGCAACACATGAGACTAAAAGGGAAGAAAGAGCCCTATTTAACCTCTCAAGCAAAGCGACAGCCCTTGGGGTGCTCCAGGCTGTGTCTCACTGCCCAGCTGAGAGATGACCCTGAAGCACCTTCTGCAATTACAGGGGCCAAGGCAGAATCACCCCTAAAAAGATGACCCCAGAGGATGCTGGTGGGATGCCCCTGTCCCTGCTCTGGGGGCTGGGTCTCTCTCACTGAACATCCAAGGAAAAGCTGCTGGCTCACACAGGGAGATGCACCACAGCTGAGGGACCAGCAGGCAACAGGTTCCCACAGGACTGCAAGAGAGGCAGGTCAAAGTTGGGGGATTCTGCCCTTCTGCCCCATCAGAGCTGCCTCCAGCCCTGGGGAACAGCAGCACAGGGACGTGGAGCTGCTGGAGAGAGTCCAGAGGAGGCCACGGAGATGCTCCAAGGGCTGGAGCCCCTCTGCTCTGGAGCCAGGCTGGGAGAGCTGGGGGGGTTCACCTTGAGAAGAGAAGGGTCCAGGGAGACCTGAGAGCCCCTTGCAGGGCCTAAAGGGGCTCCAGGAGAGCTGGAGAGGGACTGGGGACAAGGGATGGAGGGACAGGACCAGGGGGAATGGCTTCCCACTGCCAGAGGGCAGGGTTAGATGGGATATTGGGAAGGAATTCCTCACTGTGAGGGTGGTGAGGCCCTGGCACAGGTTGCCCAGAGAAGCTGTGGCTGCCCCTGGATCCCTGGGGGGATCCAAGGCCAGGCTGGACGGAGCTTGGAGCAAACCTGGGATAGTGGAAGGTGTCCCTGCCCATGGCAAGGGGGTGGAACTGGATGAGCCTTAAGGTCTCTTCCAACCGACACCATTCTGGGATTTGGTTACTGACTGGTGAAGGACTGTGTGTCCTTCTTATCTCCGCCTCCTACAGCAGAGACAAGGCTCAGGCTGACCAGCCTTCTGTGAAAGACCACAGGAGTTATTTTTCCAGCCTCCTCCATTACCCAAACCAGGCATCACTCCTGACCAGTTACCTCATCAGGAGCGCTGAAGCAATGACGAACAGCGCGCACACAGCCCGAGTGCTGCTCCCGAGTTATCCGAGCCGCCGGTGCCTGGACACTGCAGCAGGAGAACAGCCCCCTGACTATTTAAACGTGCTTTTCCAGTGAAGGGCTGCAGCCAACACAAGGGGACATTCAGGATGCCAGCCTCATCGCCAGCAACCCCAGCTTTTCCTCCCTTCTTGGTTCTCCGTTGTCTATTGCAACGCAAAAGTGTTATTTCAGTGGCCTAACGAAAATCGCTGCCCAGACCAACAGTGGCCATAAAACCAGCAGCGATGACACTTGGCTGCAGATGACGGAAGCTGTGGTCAGCTCTTATGGCACTGCAAACCGGAGCCCCAGGGGCGTTCCACGCTGACAAGGCCAGGATCTGACACCCACTTAAAGAGCCAGATTCAGTGGGAGCTTCGGGGCAGGCTGCAGCACAACACAGGCAACGGGTCCTGCAGCACAACAGAGGTTCAAGAGCACCCCAACCCTCTGCTCATGTGCTCAGTGGAGGGTTTTGCTGGAAGTCAGTACAACACAAGGGGACGCTACTTTTAAGGGAGCGGAGCGCTAACTTTATTCCCACCCCCTTTCCCACTGTCCTAGTTTAAATCCAGGGAATTTCTGGGGTGCTTTGAGAAAGCATACACCAACAGTTCTCCTGTTCTGCAGACCATAAATCCCATCGAATGAATAAACACGTGTGAAGCCCAAGTCACTGTTCAAACGTGCATCACAGCCAGAGGGAAGGGTCAGGAGCCCTCGTGGTGCCCACGTTCCCACCAGGTTGCCCTCCAGCCACCTGGGAATGGATGGACATGGAGAGCTGAGCAAGGAAAGGATGGGGCTGCTTATACAGAGAAGCAAACAACCAAATCCCCAAAAGGCACTGTGCATTGAAGAATAATGCAGGAGATGTAAAGACATGTTCCCTCTTGTTGAACACTGAATATATTTTACAGTTTCAATTCACCTGTCACTCGTTTTTTTCACCGAGAGCAGCTGCATCAGCTTCCTCTGCACAGAGATTTTATAATTGCGACCCTAGTGCAATAAAATACAAGGCTGAGGGAACTCAGAAGTTTTCTTTTACTCTTCCATGCTTCCTCTCTCTCTCTCCCACTCTCCTCGGTGCAAGGAAAGCGTTTGGCCTTGTGTTGCTGCTGGGATTTGCACTGACTTTTACGCTCTCTTCACTCCTCCAAAGGCTCAGGGGGGCTCTGGGTGCCCTGACAAGGGCTCGGGGGGGCTCCCTACTGTCCTGTCCCAGCAAGCTCCCAGCACTTCCCAGCACGGAATCACAGGAGGACATTTCAATGAGCTTTGCCTTGTCACCACTCCGCTCCGAGGGATGGGGATCTCTTTAGCTGGATGAATTCATTAAAGCTCAAGTGTCTGAACAAGATGCCCTGTTATTAGCAGGGCACCACAGGTGCTAATTAAAGGAGGATAACAGTGATCTCTCACTTGAGCACCTTGTAAAGGGCTGGATCCCACCCACCATTACATCTCATCAGCCCTTTCAGCTGGGCCCAAGATTAGATAAACACTGTGCTGCAAAGCCGGGAGGGTCTCGCAGGGGCTGAGCTTATTCATTCCAGTCCTTTCCTTCTCTTCACCCCAGCATCCCTCCCCTCCAGCAAAAGCCTTTCAGAAGGCGTTTATCCCTGCTCCCCATGCCACAGCATTCCCGCTGTGCACAGTGGGTTCCACCTCCAGCCTGGCGGAGCCGAGCAGCACAGACCCTGCTGCGGACTGAGACCAGGGGATCCAGTGCCCATTGCTCCAGTGATGTCTTCAGGCTTGCTAAAGACTCGCCTGCCTTTAGGAAATCTCTCCAAGCTTTAGTCACAGCGCCGGAGTCACTGAAGCAGAGGGAAATATGGACAAGGCTCCTGTTGCTCTTCACTCCCACGCCAGCGACCGCTTCAAGGCTGAAACCTAATTAGTCCTTCCCATCAATAAACACGGCTCCTGGTGCTCAGTTCTGCAAGAACATGCCACAGAGAGCCCCAGGGAGGGTCACTCCTCGGGGCTGAACACAGGTGAAGGCAAAGCTTCTGCTCTCCTCCTGGCAAACAGCCTCTCCCCTTCCCTCCAGCAGCTCAAGGTGTGAACCACAGGATCTGGTTCCCTGCTTCACCACCTCCTGCACCACCCAGGAATACAAGGTGTCTATCTCAGCATTGGGGGGCTCCATGTCCTGCCCTTCCCTGAGACCCTCACACACCCCAGCACTCTGCCACTGGTGCTCAGGAGAAGCAGCACGTCAGGAGATCAGATCTGGCAGACGGGATCCCAGGGAAACAGGAAAATCACAGGGCAAGAACCCACCCCACCACAGCCAGCTGGACCTCAGAGGAAGGAGCTGTTCATACAATCATTAAGGTTGGAAAAGGTCCCTAAGATCATCAGCTCACAACATTAACCCAGCACCACTGTGTTCACCACTAAGCCAGGTCCCCAAATGCCACATCCACGTGCCCTTAGAGCACTTCCAGGATCCCCAAACCTCATGGTGAATACAGCCAACAGACTGCTCCTACTTCGAAGGACGCTGAAGAAGGCGAGATGCCCTTGTGCTGTGTGTCCTCAGCCACCTCGGTGCTGGGGTCCCCACCAGAGGCACCCTGCTCCGGCACTCCAGGAATCACCACGGTCCTGTGCTCACACTGCGGCGTCTGGGACCTGTCTGGAATCAAGCTGCCCAGCCAGAGGGCCGCTGTTGTGAGCTCCTCTGAGTGAAGTTCTTGGTAATCATCAGCGGCAGAATGACCCCCCCCCAGGCAGAATCAGACCCTCTTGCGCCGGAGCAGCTTACAGCAAAGAGTCAGAGATCACCACAGTCAAACCAGTGAGCGCACTCCAGGTTTCTGAACGTGGATTTTATCCTCCCAGCGTCACTACAGCTGCCGATGCCCGGCACGTCAGGTGCCCTGGATGATCTAAGTAAACCGTTTTTCACAAAGACTGCACTCCTTTGGGATCTATCCTGCCCTGACAACCCAGCTGTACCAAATAACAGCCATGGGACAGGCCCAGGAGCGGACCATATTCCTGTTTCTCTGAAAATAGAACTTATCAGATGTCTTTAATACCAGGATCCAAGCAGAAACTCGTTAAGAAGACGAGCAGACATGCCACCAGCTAAAAGCCAGAAGGCACCAAGCAGCACTGCCGCAGAAGAAAGGTAAATCTCCACGAGCCTGCAGGAAAAGCCAGAGGGAAAAGGCAAAACCCAAAACAAAACAGCACAAGAACACTACAAAGTCCTGGCTTGAACAGCAGTAAAACACACAAGTTTCCCATGCATAGCACTGTACCGTAATTGAGTGGAGTGTCATCACCCAGCACTGAAAAAGCAGTTTGCAGCACCTCTGCTGCCCAAACCTCTCTCAGGAAAACGGGAGTTTTCCTTCTCAGCAGCTAGGGCACTTGTGGACAGGCCAAACTACACCGAGGGGGAAAAAAAAAAATAAAAAAGAGAGAAAGAGAAATCAGACAACGCTCATTAGTTCGCAGAACAGAACAGAAAACAAAGAGGAACGCGCTGACCCCCGCAGGGATTTTAAGCAGTGTGGGAAAGCCAGCCGCCCGCCCCTGACCCGCTGGTCGCGGTCAGTCAGCCGCGGAGGGGGCTGTGGGTGGCCGGACAGAGCCGGGACGCGGGGAACGGGCTCGCTTCGCAGCGGGACCCAGGGAGAGAAACCCGCGGCCGGGCAGCAGCCGG
>VXAY01003441.1:43716-54024 GCA_013399855.1 Oxyruncus cristatus
TTGTCGCTGAGGAGACTGCACCAGGAATTTGCCCCAAAGGAGGTATGTGCAGCATGTGCCAGCAGGGAAATGGCAGAGCGACTGCTCCAACCCTCCCTCCACGGGCCCCAGGAGATAGGTATCTCTGCAAGAGAGAGCCTGATGTCCTCTCAAAACACAGCACTGGGAAATCCCAAAAGTGCTTGCACTTGTGTCTCTCAGAGCTGCTCTGTAACATCCCCCTTAATCCTTCTGATGACAAATCTCATCCAGTTTATTCTGGGGGACGGGGCTGGACCGCCTGCGGATCTGCACACTCAGCTTGGGCAAACAACAAAGACAGGCTTCATGGAGGGGAAAAAAACCTGCATTTGTCGGCACAAATCCCTTGGTAAAAGGTTTCCACCCTCACTCCTCCCAGTGCAGTCCCACAGCGATGGCCCCAGGCTGCTGCAGCCCCAGCATTGGCAGGAGAGACGCTCCCACAGTGACTGAGAGGGGACAAACCTGTGTGGTGAGGAGACTTAACCCGCTCCCCAGCCAGAAACGTGCCCCCAAGTCCCTCTCTTGCCCATCAGCAACACTGGGGGCCTGGGGGAGCTGCACTTCCAGTCTCGTGCTCCTGCCTTCACCACCTCAGGAGGAGAAGGGTGATGGCAGACATTGCCAAAATAATTCTACCCGAGGCACCAGGGCTGCCAGACCAAGGGGCAAGGCCACTGAGCACCGCCAGACTGAGCACACAGAGACCTGTAACCCGTCCTAAACAGCCCTGGCTGTTCGGACCTCGAGGAGAATTAATCATACGTCAAGGAGACTGTGCAGGTGCACCATAAGGTCGCTGATATTCAACCACTGTTGAATCAGTCCTCGATCCGAGCACGCAGAGGCTTAGGAAGCAATGTCTCCTGGAAGATGCACACCTCTGAGGGCAGGTTTGAGCCACCTTTCAAACCGCTTCACTGCTCCTACAGACACAAGCCCTCCCTCTCGGCCAGGTCTCTGCGCAGGGTGCACACCTCTGTCCCCCAGCCAGCCCCACACATCCAACCTGCCTGGGGGAGCAAGGCAGGTCCTTCCCAAAACTGGGAAGGATCGCCCAGCATCCCAAAATTCCACCTTTTTCTTGGCCTGACTCCATAAAGAGCAGGGCACAAGGTCCCACACCCCCAAACGTACGCTGGAGACCAGGAATCTCACACTATAAACTTCACACAGCAAAGCTTCTCCTCATCTACTCTGGGAAAAAGGTCTCTGCTGTTTCACTGCTTCCCGGTAATTTTGGGAGACCCTGGTGTGCAGCCATGGGACGCCAGCAAAGCTGAAAGCCAGCGGCAGAAATGTGCCAGCGCCGCCAAAAACAATGCAGGGCATTTCCTAGAGAATTAAACCAAAAATACCCTGAGTCCTGCTCCTGAAACAGACCAAACAAACCCAAAACACGCTCCCAGTGACTTTTAGCCACCCAGATAATAGACGGGGAATAAAAGGCTTTGCTGGACCACTGCTAAAGCTTGCTGTCAGTATAATCACCTACTACTATAATGAGATTACATGGATTAGCTGTATTTTAAGGAAACGTCAGTGAACTGGACAGCCTTCCTAGGCAGGTTTTTAGAGCTGCACAGAATAATACCGGAAAGACATCAAACCAGGAGGCTATTTTTAGAAAGCACTCCTCTAAATAACCCAGGTGGAGAGAGACAGCAAGGCAACAGAGGTGTGTTAATGCAGGCAGGAGCTGAATGAATGAACGGTGCAGGGAGAAACAGATTCATCCCCGGTTTCCCTTGGCCGAGCTGCACAAGAAATTAATTGAGCCAGACCCGAGCCTGCATTCCTCCCATGCTGTGCTGTGAAATGGACTCAAATGTCGGAACGAGCAACACAGGACACACTGTGCTGAGGGAGGGAAGCGTGAGGCCAGGCTGACCCAGGATGGGTGCGCTGGGGTTTGCGCCCATCGCCCTCGGGGCACCTGCACCCCCACGGAGGGGACAGGCCCCACGTCCTCTCTCTGGCTGCTGACAGGGTATTTCCCAGGAAAACGTCCCCCAAATGAGGCTGAAATTAGACTTCATTGTCATCATGGCATCCACCACCACGTGGGACCCAGCAGGGGATGCAGTTCGCTGGGCTTGCCCAGCACTTGGAGGAACAGATCTGCTTTACAGTCATCACACTCTTGCTCAGAAGACCCAGAGCTCATGTACTCTCTCTCATTTTCTCCCAACAGCACTCAGGATTTAAGAGGAACTCTCAGAGAATCCGGGGTTTTTTTTCCACTGCTTTTTGTCCTTGGAGCTTACTCTGGCAAAATACCCATCAACCATCCAAAACAAACTGGACACTGCAGTGCCCAAAGCCCTTTGCTCCTCCAGGGTGGACCCAACCTGGAGCCCTGGGGACTGCAGCCTGGGTATTTTGCTCCTCGTGTTCCATCCAGCCATACCCCTGTGCCTTCTCTCTCTTTGTGACTCAGCCAGGGCTCGTGAATAAAACCCAATTAGGGATTCAGCATCAGAGCAGCACAGCGAAGGGATGGCCCCCACCCCAGGCAGCTCACAGCCTGGGATCCTCAGCTCCCACCATGGTGAAGCTACAAAAATAACCCATTAAAAAGCCACTTTAATTGCCTTGCCAGCGGTTTGCACAAACCCCAGCTAACGCTTGAGGTAAAAACGAATTAAAAGCCTTAAATAGCAAATTCTCTTTCATTCCTCCCACTTTTACCCTTAAATTTTAATGGGGTTGTGCTGAGGGTGGGGAAACAGATCCAGCCAGTCCTCCAGTTCCTCTGGAACGAGGACCAGGCTCGGTTCTGCTGGGTTTGCTCCACCATGGCAGGCACCCCGTGTGTTTTGGGACACGCCACCCAAGCTGCTGCCTAGACACACTTAAGACGGTTGTGAAGTTGATATTCTTCGTGCCAAGAGGAGCCTTAACCAGAATCAGAAAATTTAGAGGGTGCAACCATGCACCATAGTCCTCCAGAGCCCCGTGAGGTTCTGCTCTGTCCCACACGGGGACTGTCCTCCTGAGACATTGCCCAGTGCAGAATCCCAGCAGACAAGGGGCTGACGAGTACGTCCCGAACACCGACAGCCAGGTGGCTGCTGAACTAACCAAGGACTGTTGGGAATAACAGCCAAGGGTTGTTGGTCATAATCGAGAAAGACCAGGGTGTGGCTGGAGAAGGGGCCGTGCAGAGGAAGGGCAGCACTTTTATGGGACAAACACCCTTGTTCTGGCTCCTGGAGATCAGCACAGCACAGGAATGAGGCCAAGAAGCTAGTATGGACTGTAGGGGAATCAAGGCCACCCAAGACTCCTAAAGCCTCTGAACCATTCCCAGAAAGGTCTGAAAGAAGAGACTGTGCATGAGAAGTAATTTACACAAAAAGCCAGAAACTTCTCCCCAGGAATGGGAAAACTTCTCTGAAGTGGTGCCCCCACCAAACCCAGGCAGCACCCACGAGACCCCGGATACCCCATCAGCTGGATCAATGCTGGAGCCAGGGCTGGTGATTTCTTTTTTTCCTCTCTCATTCTTCCTTTCTCTCTCTCCTCCTCTCCAATTCACCCCCTTTCACGCTACCCCTTTATCCAAACCCACTGCCACATGCTCGTACCAGGAGATCAGCACCAACACCCCAATTCCCAGGCCGAGTGAGTAATTTCCTAGTAAAACTTCGTGAGCTTTTTCAGACCCTCTGGTTGTTGCTGTTGTTCCTTTCAGCCATGAGCACCTACAAATCCTCTCGCTTCCCCTGAGGGGTGGGCTGCCACGTGTAGCACTTTGTGTCCAAGTTGATCGCAGCCCAGGAGGAGAAATGGCCCACGAACACTTCTGGTGGAAAAAAACAGACACAAACTGGAGGTGAACACAGCTATCGAAGCCCAAACAGCACCTTGCAGGAGCACAGGGAGAGCGCTGCCTGCTACACAAGGATCATGTGAACCAGGCGTGATCCTGCCTCCTGGGTGCCCAGAAGGGAGCGGGGAGGGAGACAGCAGCTCCACAGCAAAACTGGGAGGCTGTGAAGGCTTGGGCTGGTTTGCTCTGTTTTCAGACCTGATGCAGGGCTAGAGCAGTGCAATTAAGGTCCTCTGCACCAGCCTGGGCTCTAGACCCCCAGTGCTCAGCATTTGCCTAAATACTGCTCTGAAACATCCCCTCTGCTCTGCCCAGGGCTGTGAAAGAGCAATCAGGATGGAGCAATTTCACAGCCTTAATCCTTTCCTTCACTTTTGGCTCCAGTGGGCGTCAAGATAACCATTTTTCAAAAGAAATCATGCCAAGAAAACCTGGCTGAGTGGTTTGGTTTGCAAGACTCGACTCTTGGAGACTCCCCCTTCAATCTCTATTGCTCAAAAAAATGCTTATGTTTCTGAAGCATTTTGCAGCTCTTACACTACTTTGCTGGGATAAAGAAAAGCTGACACACATATTACGGCAATAAAGATTATTTTTGCTGTCTGACTCGCAGCAGGCACATGAGATTTATTCAGATAAAAGAGGTCAGAGTAGGAAACCAGCTTAGATTCCGGGCTGTGAGTCCAAATCACTGGGAGATTTGGTGACTCCATGGGGGACAGGCGCCCTGCGCCCCCAGCAGGGGATGTTCTGTGTCAGTGTCACCCTCACGCCCTTCCCAGGGTCTGCAGGGCTGCCGGGCCTCCTCGGTCTCATGGCACTGGTGAAATGAAATGGGTGAGACGAGCACAGCTACCAACCCACACTCTTCCGTAGGGAAAAACAAACTTCCCAGAACTGGCCCTGACGTTTCCTTCCCCTGGCTGTTCAGCTGCTGCCGATAATCCCGAGACGGCTCCCGGGACCTGCTAAAACACAAGATGTTTCCACGTACTGAAAAGATGTTGCAAGCGTTATAATCGGAATTTCCTCCAAGCTACTCCTCTTTCCTCCACAGCACGCTCTGCCCATTTTGCTGGCTTTGAAGAGCAGACAGCAATCAGCTTTCCAGCTCAGAGATACGTGATTTTTTTTCGTCCTTAGTCCCGTCTTTAACACAGGAGATCTTGCCATTTCTAATGACTCAAAGAGGCAAAGACTGTAAAAGCCTTTCCCAAAGGCAGATTTGCCTCTGTGCTCTGCAAACACCACAAGAGAAGGAGGCCCTTCAAGTGCTCTGATCAAACTCCAGCACGATCAGCGCCTCTAACGATCTCGTTTGTGTCTGCTCCACCCTCGTCCTTTCCCTGCAGCACCTACACTCTGTTAATTAGTTGGTATCTACCAAAAACCGCCCGTGTGTCACCTGCCTGGAGGTGAGCAGGGGATGCAGTGATGCCATTGGAGCTGGAGGGACGCACAGATGGCACGGGCACCTGTCACATGCCCCACATCAAACAGGTATTTTGGGAGCAGGCGCAGCCACCTCGTTACCCTCAGCATTTTTGCTTCCTTTTTAAATAAGCAGAACAGGCCCCTGTCTAATAACGAGGGCAGGTAAGACTCGAGTGAAGCTGGAATGTGAGACAAGTCAAAAAGTCAGTCATATCAAACACTGATGTTTTCTGGCAAACGCAAAGGCTGTCAGGATGCCCTTTGAGATTTCCCTGCCCCTTATCCAAGCAGAAAGGAGATGACTCAGAGGAGACGGCACCGTGCTCGTTGCGATCCTTTCCCGGCCACCACTCACAGCCCAAGGTTTGTTTTTCTGGAAGAGTCTCATCAAATTTCCCGTTCTGTTACCACAGAGTCCAAAACTGACCTTGGGTGTGAGCAAATGCAGGGGAAGGAAGAGAAGCGTTCAATTTTGCATTGAATTGTGTCTCACTGAAGTTAAGGAAATGGTGGCACAGGTGTGAAGCAGAGAGGAACACGTTCCAGCTCCCGTTGGATGCAGCTGGATGCACATCTGCCCCAGTCTTGCAGCATGCCTTTCAGCCTACAGTAACCCCACGAGCTACAAGACCTGACTCTCTCCATCCCACAAGCCCTTCTGCTTCACAAGGCTTCCTTTTTTGGCTCCCCCCCAGGAAGAGCTTCTGGCCACCCATTCCCTGCTCCCAGCTTTCCTTAGCAAGAGGACAAGCCTTGCCTACCTTCATAGAAACAGCAGCAGTCTGCTCCATCCTCACTGCCTTACCGAAAGCATGTCATTATTTCTAATTTATGGCATTTCTGCATTTATGACCAGGCTCAGCCTGGGAGATGTGGAAGGAAACTAAGGCTGTTCAGGCTCTGGCTTTCTGAAGTCGATATAACCTCAAATTAAAAAAAAAAAAAAAAAGAAAAAGAAAACCAACCAAACAACAAAAAAACCACCAAACAAAAACCATGGAGAAAGCAGAATTCCCAGAAATTAAATAACTGCAATTCTTAAAAAAAAAAAATTATCTGAAATGCTCTCTGGGTCAGATTCACTTCTTGTAAGAGAGATGCAAGGCAGCCATAGAATCATAGAATGGTTTGGGTTGGAAGCTGCAATACTGACAGAAATGCAAAGACACTTCTATTTTTTTTTTTTTCCCCTCGTCCCATTCTCCTTGATCTCATTTTAATTGGAACCGGTCCCAGCTCAATCAGATCCTGAGAAGCCCAGCACCTACCCTCTGTCCTTGAAGTCATTTTAAGCCGGGACCTATTTCCACGCTGGCATTTCCAGCCCTGCCCCCTCACAGCAGGCAAAGGGTTTAATTTACCTTTACCCAAAGGCACTTTCTCATAGTTCAGAACTTTCCGTATTTCCCAGGATGGGGCAGGAGGAGTTAATGGAGCACAGAGCCCCAGCAAAGGGCTGGGAACAACCGGCGCTGTGACAGCAGGTACAGGATGATATTCCACCCTGACCCCAAACATGGTCCTGCCTCCCCTCCTCCACAAACCCACAGACCTGGAGCACACGGTCTGGGGCTGGGAACAACCCCCAGCTCCTTTCAGAGGGATCACAGACACCCAAGAGAGATGGGGAAGGGGGAAAGGCTCACACCTCCATGGCTGGTATTCTGCATTTTCCCAGCCCCACATCCCTTTTATGCAGGAGCAAGCCTCTCCCAGAGTCTGGACATGACCTGCACAGCTTCCTTTAGGAAGGGATTTCAGGAGAAGGGCTTAGGAAGCCTCCAGTTGGTACTCCAGCCTTTACTCTGAAACATGAAGTTTGATTGGCCCTGTTATCTTAGTTTATGCAGCTGATTGCCGCAGGTGTATCAGTTACCATGGAATTAACACTGTTGTAAAAACAGGTGTAGCCAAGAATTAAATTGTGCAAACAATCCGAGCAGCTGGGACAGATGGACACCTAAGGTATCAGCCCAGGGTATTGTTTGCTCTTCCCCGAATCCAAAGGGGTCTAAACGTGAAGCTTAGGCACAGCCAGGTCCCTTCCTTGGGAAATCATAAGGACTTGGAGTCTCCCATCACTCAGCCTGGGAGTAAAACCACGGGATCAGGGCAGTTGTTTTTTATTTACCAGCAGGTCACAGCAGGTGAGGACAGCACCTGGGTGCCAGAGGAGATTCAAGACTAAGGACACGAGGGCAGGATGCGCAGGTTTCCAGGCAGATCCAGCCCGGATGCCGGGAGGGCACCGCTCTGCCCGCAGGGAGCGGCTGCGCAGCCGGAATGATGCGGGAGCATCCCCGCGGTGACCCGGCAGGCAGGCACACACCGGGCACTGCTGCTCACACGAGCACCGGCACCCTGAAAAGCTCCTTCCCCGCTCCTTCCCTTCCTCCCAGGAACGCCCCGAGGATAAGCAGGAGCCGTGTAGCTCTGGGCTGCGGCAGCGGCGTGGGCTGGGCGGCTTCCTACGGAGATGACTGTTGTGTATAATATAGAAACCGAGCTGCTTGTTCCAAGCACAACCACGCCGGCTGCTTTTTAAAGACCGGCTCAGCTCGGGTGGAAAGTGCTGCAGGAACATGCAGCGTTATTTCCTCCCGCAGCCTCCAAGCCAGGGGAACTTTTCAGGAGAGAGATTTGGGAGCTTGTTCTGCTCCTGACCCAGCTCCGGCGACAGGGAGTGACGGCAAGGTCACCCTGGCACCTTCCAGCAGGGCTAAAATCGGCTCCTGTAAATCCTCACATGCAATTCTGCCTGGAAAGCCCTCAAAGCAGATCACCATTTAATCTCGCCCTTGCACTGACCAGGCTTCCCGGTGCCAAGCCCGGGCTGCAGCAGACGGCATCGTGCCTGCCTGGGAAGCACAACTGGTGAGGTCTGAAGGGTGTAGTGGTCATTTGGGACAGGAGTATGAGGACATTGAGGCACAAGACTCCGTGTTGAGTGTGCTGAAATAATTCAGCCATGTGGAGTGAGCGATTTCCTTCTGCAGTGGTGCCAAAGACATTCAAAGACCGTTCGTGGGGTGTTCGCCAGCCATAAGCACCGAATTTCTCCCCAAGGAGGACAACACCTTGCCACTATTCATCACCTCCAAACACCCAGAGGGGCAAATAAAAATGCCACAATGCAAACAACTGATAGTTAATCAACACCAAAGCCAAGGAGCAGACTAGTAAGTCTTTTGGATGATCAATCACTGCTGGCACACAGAGTAGGTCGCGTTTCAGTGTTAATTGCCCATGGAGTAGCAGCAGGTCTAGGTGACAAGGACGAAGCCAAAATGAACTGCCATGTCTAATGCAAGTCTTCTTCTATTATAGTTTCTTTCTGTTTCCCTGCTAGTCACAGAAACATGCCCAAAGTAATGGCAGCAGTGTCTAAATTTAAAAGGGCAAATTTCAGAAAGCCCAAAGCAGATGCTGGCATCACTGAGAGCAAGGGACTCGCTTAAAGCTTCCACCAAAGAACCCCAAAAGTTACAAACATGGAAAAGCAGCAGGATTTGAACAATGAAAAAGCCATTCCAGCAAAAATGAGATGTGGAAAATGCATGGAAGCACGATCTTTCTAGGCACAGAAAAGGAGAAAGAAACGGCACTGAAAAAGAAATGTCCAAGGTCAGTGACTGATGAGAACCTCTAAAAGAATCCATTAAATCCGTACGGCCAACAGAATTAATTGTAAAATAAGGCACTTTTTAAGCATGCTAGGAATAGAGAATTAGGTAGCTGCCAGATTCACTATTAGGCACCATCAGTAAAACTGGAAGCGAGTGTTGTGCTGCGCGATGGGATAAAACAGTTACCAAAGAGGATGAGAGACACCCAGCCTACAGATTAACCATGTGCACCCCACTGTGCAAAACAGGGCCTTTCCCAACGACCTCCTGTGCAACCTGCCTTAAAGCCCCTTGAAACCCCTTCATGGCAGGAATTTCAGTACTGCCAAAATAAGGCTTTTTAAAACCAACCACTGAAACTCAGAAACTTCGTTCAGCCACAATATTCAGGTGAAAGCCAGGAGCGGCAGGCAACCCGGGGGCAGCTCCAGCTAGAACACCAGGACAGAAATTCCAGGCAAATACACAAACCGGACACTTAAAAATACAATTCCTATCAGCCAGCTGAGTTTCCTGGAATCAGATCTATTTAGAAGACTTATTATCTATCTAAAAGACATTATTATTGCCTCGACACAGCATTTGCCCTCATTCCAGCTCAGAATATTCTGTGATTCTCCAGAGCACATCACGTTCTGGGGATGGATCTCACAGCAGGTGTAACCAATGCCACACACGTTAGGTGTGTGCTGGTACAGCCCCCAGCGTGGCTGTTGATAAGCGAGATCAGAGACGGAAAACAGCACCAAAGCACTGTCTTCTGGGATTTTTGTCGCTGCTCAGTCTCATCTGCAATTCCTTCCGGGGGATTATATTAAACATAAATCCATAACACAAAAAAACCCCGCAGTAACTAAAGGATGGTTTGTGGACGACAGAGTTGCATGGAGACCTGGATCAGCTCAGCGGAGGTCACAGTGGTCCAACAGACTGTGTTTTCGTGTTGGAATGTAACACACGAGGCCAGGGAAGGGATCTCTGCCAGGGCCAGAAAAGGATTTGGGATGAGCGTGGGGCGTCTCTTTTGCGTAACACATCAGAGCAAAGCCAAAGCAAAAGTAGGTCCTCGAAGGTGCCAATTTCCAACGGGAAATACATCCATAAAGAGTCAAAAAGCGAGCTCACACCTACACGTGGCACAGCCAAGGTCAAGGCTGCCTCCAGGCGGGGCACCTGGGCAATGTGGTCACACCAGGGACACCCCCAAGGCTGGCCACAAAAAAGGTACAAGGCAGGAGCGGCTCGGCACCTTCCGACTCCTGAGGAGCAGGTGAAGGGACTGAGGAGTCACCTTCGTGACAAGGACACAACAACATCCCCCCTCCGCACGCCAAAGCTAGCTAAGTTCAACCTTGAAATGAGATAGCATCTCTCCAGAGTGAGAGCAATTAA
>VXAY01003441.1:54059-93635 GCA_013399855.1 Oxyruncus cristatus
CTCCAGAGTGAGAGCAATTAAATGTTGGCACAAGGTACGGGAGGGAGGGAGGGGCGGTGGGACGGCTCTCCACTGCTCAGAGCCATTAATACAAAATTAACAGCCTGTTTTTTTAACCCAGGCTTGTGTGTCTGCAGGAGGATGAGCTCCAAACGCTTCCCTGCAGTTGCATTTCTGCAACACCTCTCCCCCACCAGGGGACGTGGAAAGTTTCAGAAGGGTTTTTTTATGCTTCAAGAGAGTCCTGAGTGGTCGGGGAAGAGCAGGGTCATGCTAAAAAAAGGGAAAGATCAAGGCAAAAAGACGAAAAACCAAGGTTTGCAGGCGCTGGGTGAGATTCGTCTCACTTAAATTTAGACCTCTCAGACTCAGATATCAAAGTCAGAACCAGCATCCTGAAAACCGTTCGCCTGCCCTGTGTATGAAGCTTTCTAAAGAGTGAAACGTTTCCCATTTGGGAGGTGCCTGTATCCCCCACTTGGCAGGGGGAAGCTCAGAACAGACGTTTTCAGATGCCCAAGCAAGGGCAGGCAAACGGCATCTACTGAAACAGCTTCAACTGCGAGTTGCCTCATGCCACCTGCAAAACTGAGAGTTAATTTCAGCTCATATTGCCAATTCTGGTGATTCTGCCCTGCTACCCAGCACCCAGGAGAAGAATGAGAAGCTAATCCAGCTCCTGGAGGCAGGTGTTCACGTCTCTTAAGTGTAAAGAAACGATAAACAGAGACCATCTGCAAGGAGGACTCAACCTGGAGAGCTTGAGGTTGGCTGAGATGTTGGCAGCTCAACGTCCTTCTTTCTGAACACAGGTTACTTGATTGGGATTGCAGGTTTTATCAGTCCTCACTAACAGGGTGGGCGCAGCTGGAGGAGGGAGAGGACTGCGGTGAATCACAGTCACAGAATAGTTTTGGTTGGAAAAGCTCTCTAAGACCACAGAGCCGAAACATTAACCCAGCACTGCCAAGCCCACCGGTAACCCACGTCCCCAAGGGAGCCTGACCCTTTGCTTTGGCTCCAAGGCGAGGGCAGAAGATCACAGGGATGGTCCTCCCAAGCACAGGGGAATCAACAGAACATGGATGATCATGTCCCTTTACCCTCTCCTCCTCTGCAGGGAGGGGTAATGATGATGTTCACCTGCTGGGTGTGAGATTTATCCTCAGAATATTCAGCATAAATCTAGCCCTTACTCTTGCAGTATCCTCACCACAGTCCTGGTCTCCCTTTCCCTGCAGTCCCTCACCCACACACCTCCAGCTTGTCACCTTCAACCTGACAGACACCTGTCCAGCCAAAAGGAGGAAGGGCACTGCAAGTCTGAGTTGCAGCCCTTCATCCCACGGTCCCCAAGCCTGGTTCTGCAGGAGGTTGGGCTCCTGCTGCAGACCAGGAGAGGGAGAAGCACTCCGTGTTGGCTGGGAAGTTCCCAGCGCCAGATAGGATTAGTCGTGTCTAATTAACTGTGAGGAGCAAGCAACACAGAGCCGAATGCAGAGACAGAGACCCCCTGAGCAGCAGCCAGGCTTTGTGTGTCCACTCCAAGCCAGCTGCTTCAACAAGAGAATGTTGCACGTCACCTTCTCCAGCCGCAACATTCCCTGAGCACACAGCTACGAGACAGGCAACAGAGGTCCCTGAACGCCTCCGACACCCAGAAAAGGCTGAGCTCGGGGTGCACACCTGGGGGACTCTCTGCCCAGACCAGCCCCACACCTCCGGGACGCATCCGGGACGCCGTGTGGGGACAACCCATCAGAGCTGCTGCAACTCCAGGGTCGGGTCTCCTCCCCCTCCTTTCTGGTGCTCACACCACACCAGCCTGGGATGGATCTTCCCGAGGTGCTGTGCCTCCTGACTCGGCAGCCAAACACACCTTTCCCCACACACCGAGCACGTTAGGTGCCATTAAAGCCCGGACTGTCAGCACCTGCCACCTCCACCCGAGGGTCTGCCTCAGGTGAGAGTAAGTAACGCGACCCAGAGCAGACACAGCCTGCCTCGGATGCGGGAGAGGGAGGAAAGCGGGTTTCTCCAGGCAGAGGGAAGGGCTCCGGGGACCTGCCGGGCACGCTGACACGAGCTCAGCTGTGGGTTTACCTGTGCAAGCCCACGAATCTGTATATATAGACACTTCGGGCACATATAGGCACATACAGCACAGAGAGACTCACAGGGCACACACAGACACATAGAGCATGTATAGGACACAGAGCCCACACAGACCCATAGGGCACATACAGCACAGACAGACCCACGGGGCACACACGTATGGACACAGAGGGCACGTACAGACACACAGAGCCTGTACAGACTCACAGGGCACATACAGACACACAGGGCATCTATAGGCACATAGAGTCCATACAGACACAGCACAGACAGACCCACGGGGCACACACGTATAGACACAGAGGGCATGTATAGACACAGAGCCTGTGCAGACTCACAAGGCACATATAGACACATACAGCATGGACAGACTCACAGGGCACGTATAGACACATAGACAAATAGGGCACACACAGGCGTGTAGAGCCTGTACAGACCCACAGGGCATGCAGAGACTCATAGGACACGTACAGACCCACAGGGCACATATAAACCCATACAGCACATCCAGATCCATGGGGCACCTATAGACACACAGGGCACATACACCCCACAGAACACACGCAGACACACAGAGCCCATAGAGAGAGCACATATTGAGACACAGTGCCTGTATGGACCCCTAGAGCACACACAGACACACAGAACCCATACAGACCCCTGGAGCACATACAGACATATATAGTGCCTGCATAGATCCCTGGAGCACATACAGACACATAGTGCCTGAATAGACCCCTAAAGCACATACAGACATACAGAGCCCGTATAGATCCCTGGAGCACAGACAGACACACAGAGCCCGTATAGACCCCTAGAGCACAGACAGGCACACAGAGCCCGTATAGATCCCTGGAGCACAGACAGACACACAGAGCCCGTATAGATCCCTAGAGCACAGACAGACACACAGAGCCCGTATAGATCCCTAGAGCACAGACAGACACACAGAGCCCGTATAGATCCCTAGAGCACAGACAGACACACAGAGCCCGTATAGATCCCTAGAGCACAGACAGACACACAGAGCCCGTATAGATCCCTAGAGCACAGACAGACACACAGAGCCCGTATAGATCCCTAGAGCACAGACAGACACACAGAGCCCGTATAGATCCCTAGAGCACAGACAGACACACAGAGCCCGTATAGATCCCTAGAGCACAGACAGACACACAGAGCCCGTATAGATCCCTAGAGCACAGACAGACACACAGAGCCCGTATAGATCCCTAGAGCACAGACAGACACACAGAGCCCGTATAGATCCCTAGAGCACAGACAGACACACAGAGCCCGTATAGATCCCTAGAGCACAGACAGACACACAGAGCCCGTATAGATCCCTAGAGCACAGACAGACACACAGAGCCCGTATAGATCCCTAGAGCACAGACAGACACACAGAGCCCGTATAGATCCCTAGAGCACAGACAGACACACAGAGCCCGTATAGATCCCTAGAGCACAGACAGACACACAGAGCCCGTATAGATCCCTAGAGCACAGACAGACACACAGAGCCCGTATAGATCCCTAGAGCACAGACAGACACACAGAGCCCGTATAGATCCCTAGAGCACAGACAGACACACAGAGCCCGTATAGANCGGGAGGAGCAGCCCGAGGGGTCCGGTCGCCCCTCGCCATCCCCCGCGGCGATCTGCTGGAGGGGCGCGCTCCACCCCCCCGCCATGCCCGGGAGTAGCCGCCCAGAGGGGTCCGGTATCCCCCTCGCCATCCCCCGCGGGAGCCGCCCGAAGGTCCGGTGCCCCCCCGCCATCCCTGGGAAGAGCCGGGAAGGTCCGGTCTCCCCCGATATCCCCGGGAAAAGCCGCCCTAAAGTCTGGGGTTCCCCCCTCAACGTCCCCGGGAGGAGCCGCCAAAGCGGACCGGTGCCCCTCGACATCCCCGGGAAGGTCCGGTCCGCCCCCGACATCCCTGGGAAAAGCTGCACGAGGCATCCGGTGTCTCCCCGCCATCCCTCGGAGGAGCCGCCCAGAGGGGTTCGGTCCCCCCTGCCCAACCCCCGGAGAGTCGCCCCAAGGTGCGGTGACTCCCGACATCCCCGGGAGGAGCAGCCGGAGGGGATCGGGTTCCCTTCTTCTGCCATAGCCCCTGCGAGGAGCCGAGGGAGGGGGACCCTACGTGGCCCCCACCTCAGGGCATCTCTCACAGCGGAGGGGGGTGGGCTGGGGGGCTCAGACCCTCCAGGGTGGGCTTTCTGCCCTTTCCCCTCCTTGGACCCAAGGCGTATTTGCTTGTCAGCATTAATGTTTGGGTTTCCAGGGCTGCACCAAGCCAGTGTCCCTGTGGGACCATTCCAGGTTACCCACTTTGGCCTCTGGAGCACGGCAGCATCCTTGCATCCCTCTGTTCCTGAGGTCTTTCCAACGGAGAAGGTGTAATGGATCACAGGTGAGGCAGCTGAGCTCCTCCCACCCATGAGTGGCTTGACCCACCGAGCAGCCTTAAGGAAGAAAATTCGCTGTATGCTGTATTTACAGTGTGAAAGAGCAATTAAAGGAAGCTGCTTCAACAGTTTAAGTGGAGGAAGCACGATAGCTCGATAGGTATTGATCCCCTCCAGACAAGTGTGCTGCTTTGTTAGGGCTGGAGGAACCGAGCCTCTCTCGCCCGCTGCGGGGGAATTGGTGAGGAAAAACAAAAGAGAAAGTGGCCCGGTAAATTAAAACTCCCGAGGAATTACAGGTGAGGAAATGGAGGCGTATAAACAATTTCTGGTGGTGTAGGAATCTGTAACAAGACCACTCCACTGTTTAGCGTAGATGAAAATGAATGTTCCCATCCATTTACCCCGTGAGCAGGAAGGTATTGCTTGGTGCTTATGCCTCTGAATGCAAGGAGGGAAACAGAGGGGAAAGAGGAATAGGAGCATTAACAGTTACTGCTAAACCTCCCTGGGAAACTGGTTCCATGTGCCCTGTGTGCCAAGTATGGAGCTTACTGCCTGGGTTGTGATGCACACACAGCCAGGGAGATCAAAGGGCATCCAGGGGTCCTCTAGGCAAGAGCTCGGTGGGAGACAACGGGGTGTTTGGGCAGAGATGTTCTCCAGCGGGACTGCTGCCTGGCATCGTGGTTCAAGGTCTCATTACAGCAAACCACACGGTGACACCCCCGGCTCCAGCTCGAGGGTCCTGGTCTGGTGTTCGGCAGAGAGGATTCCACCACCGGAATGGCTCAACAAAGTGCAAAGTGCTGCATGGGAACGGAAAATAGCTCAGGACCCGGGCCGTGGGGTGAGGCTGAAGCACACAGAGCCCATGCTGGGGGAGCACTCTCTGCATCCACGCTAGCTGTGAGTGAGCCGGGGGTTTGAGGGCGTTCCTTCCACAACTTGAACTCTTTGGTCTCAAGGAGGTTTTTTGGCACTGCCATACGCTGCTATGTTTTAACAAGTAGGCCAGAGATTTCTGGAGCGAGTCCAGAGGAGGCCACCAGGTTGATCAGAGGGATGGAGGAAAAGCTGAGAGAATCGGGATTGTTCAGCCTCGAGGATTCAGGGTGATCTAATTGTGGTCTTCCAGTAACCTGAAGGGAACTTACAGGAAAGATGGGGCAAGACTATTTACAAAAGCATATGCAAGAGTGATAGGAGAAGGAGGAATGGCCTTAACCTGAAGGACAGTGGGTTTAGATTAGATATTAAGAAGAAATTCTTCCTTGTGGGGGTGGGGAGGCCCTGGCACACGTTGCCCAGAGAAGCTGTGGCTGCCCCTGGATCCCTGGAAGTGTCCAAGGCCAGGTTGCACGGGGCTTGGAGCAACCTGGGATAGGGGAAGGTGTCCCTGCCCGTGGCAGGGGGTTTGGAATGGGGTCCCCTTCCATCTGAAACCAGTCTGTGATTCTATTATTCCCTCTTGCAATTAGTAGTAAACACAATTTTATATTTGCTTTTCAAGGCTGGACACTGGTTTGGTTGACATGAGTTTGGTTTGGGTGAAGAGACTGGATATTTCTGGGACTTCATAAAATCAGGGCACTGCTCAGCACCTCACAGGACGTTGGCAGTTGTCCCTGGCACAGCATGAACAACAAACCCTGGCAGTGCCACGAGCAGCGTTGTGGACTGTCTCCCACACCAGCCTAGCAACAAGCTCAGGACAGTGTGGCAGGGTCAGTTCCAAATGCCGACCGGGCACAGGGGCTCCGTGCAAACGGGATGGTTAAAGGCAGTGACTGCAGGCTGCCCTGGTTTGCTCCTCATCATTGTGAAGCATCATGTCAGGGCAACTCAACCTGTGCCATAAACTGCAGGTTTTGGCACCTGTGGGAGTGTTTGGAATTACAGAATGTGCCGAGCTGGAAGGGACCCACGAGGATCATGGAGTCCGACTCCTGGCCCTGCACAGGACCATCCTCAAGAGTCACACCCTGTGCCTGAGAGTATTTCTCAAACAATTCTTGAATACTGTCAGCCTTGGTGCTGTGCCCGCTGCCCAGGGGAGCCTGTTCAGTGCCCAACCACCCTCTGGGGGAAGAAGCTGTTTCTAATATCCAACCTAAACCTCCCCCGACACAACTTCACGCCATTCCCTGGGGTCCTGTCATTGGTCACACAGAGAAGAGCTCAGTTCCTGTCCCTCCTCTTTCCTTCATGAGGAAGTTGTGCCACCACTCTCATGGAGACGGGAGCTGCTGCTCTCTGGCATGAGGTGGATGCCAGGTGCATGATTCCAAGCAGGATGAAGAGACAGGATGATAACATGATAAGCGACTCAATTAAACACTATGGAGCCCGAACAGATAATCATGGGCCTTGCTGCACCCTCAAGCATGAGGAATTGTGTCTCTTTTTAAGTGGGGGGAAGCAAAGCTCTCAAAAACCTGCCTGAGTGTTTACATAATTTCCTGGTGATTGGCGAGGAGGGACCCGGAGCGCTTGATCAAAGCAGGCGGCGCTGGTGCCTGAAGTGTGTGCCAGTAATGGGAGCTGTAAGACTCTCTTATTTTTTTTCACCCTGGCACAGTGTGGTTTTTAATCCAGGCTCTCTCCCTTGCCTGTGCAAGACAGCCACAAGCACAGGTAAGGCAAGTGCAGGGATGTGTAGCACTAGCCCTGCCTGAACCCTGGTAATTCAGCCTTCCCGCTGCAGGCATGGACTCTTGGATGCCTTCAGGAAGAGGGTGCTTCTCTCTGCTGTCTCCACTTTCCACACTAATTGTCATTGGCAGAGGTACCATTTTTACTGTCTAATCAGAGCACATGTGGCATTTTATTTGGAGCCTGGAATTCACCCGTCTCACAGGCAGAGAAGCCAAAATGCACGGGGGTGACATTCAGACTGTACTGGCGGGCTTATGCCCTGTCTGGGGATGGATTTCACCACACTTGCATAAAGATGCTGTTACACCCACTGCAAAATGTTTGTCTTGCATAATATTACCCTGTCTCCCATTACAGGACTTATCCAACATATTAAGGGAGTTTAATCATTGGCTGCTGAAATAAACAGGACCCGAGTGCCTCAGCACGGGTGAGTTTCAGAAATCCCCTGCCAGATCCAAACTCGTCAGCACCAGTGAAGTGACACGAGTCAGCCCAGTGCTGTCATTTCCCAGTGGGTACATTCAGCACATCCTCCTCGACACCCATAACAGCACCTTTTCCAGACACATCGCTGGTATTTTGTCAGCCCTTGGAACAGGGTGCAAAGTGTTGGTAGTTGTCCTACAAGTGACCTGTGGTAGCACACCCTGGGATGAATCGTTAATGCTTTCACAGGCCCAGACACAACAGGCAGAGAATACTCTCGTTTTTGTAGCTAATTCCGTAAAATGAAGAACTGGTGTACAACTGGCCACGTTTCCAGAGGTGCTAAGACTGGCTGCTGGGCTTTGGGGGCATCACAGGACCCACGGGGAAAAAACTGTGCTTTGATAAGTTGACACTTCGTGGGCTGCCTTCCTTCTGCGCAGATGGGGAGCACTAAGGAATCGCTCTCCTCTGATCAGCTCCCTCACAGAGTTTTCCGGCTGAGTCCTGACCATCTCTAAGGATGGAAGGTTCTATGGTGGGGTGTGAGGCAGCAAAATAGAAAGCAGTGTTTCTGGCCTCAGCAGTCTCCTCTCCTGGCTGCATGCTGCCTACCCCACACACACACACACACACACTGCTCACCAGATTCCAGCTTTCCTCAGCACTTTGAGCTTGCAGCCCAATTTCATTCCGTCAGCTGTATTATTAATCAGCAGGCTGTGAATTATGTTGCTATAACCCACGTACTTTTTATACTTTAAACTGAAAACGGAACAAATTGGTGCATAGTAAACAAAATCCCAGCGTTCCAGGAGCAGCGCACAACTGGCACGGCTGAGCAAGGGGAGACGTGGGGGATCTGGGGCCAGGACAGATGGGAGCACATGGAGAATGACCTCATCCAGGCTGGACCCCCTCGTCAGCAGATCGAGGTAGTCAGTGGAGTGATTGTCCAGACAGGCTCTCTGCAGATCCCAGGGTAGCAAACACACCACTGAGGTCACCTCTCTCCTGCTTCTCACCCAAGGGTCCACTTGTTCTGTTCAGCTGGGATGGAAGAACCCAAACACTCAAACCACCTTCCACTTCCAGAAAGACCTGGACAGTCTGGAGCATGTCCAGAGAAGGGAACAGAGCCGTGGAAGTGTCTGGAGCAGCAGGAACAGCTGAGGGAGCTGGCGGGGCTCAGCCTGGAGAAAAGGACGCTCAGGGGGAACCTTCTGGCTCTGCGGGAGCAGAAGGAGGAGGGAGCCAGGGGCAGGTCGAGCTCTGCTGCCAGGGAACAAGGGACAGGATGAGAGGAAACGGCCTCAAGTTGTGCCAGGGCAGGTTCAGATTATATGTTGGGAAAAATTCTCCATGGAAAGAGTGGTCAGGCATTGGCACAGCTGCCCAGGGCAGTGTTGGAGTCCCCATCCCTGAAGGGATTTAAAAGCCATGTGGATGTGGCACTTGGGCACGTGGGTCAGTGGTGGCCTTGGCAGTGCTGGGGGAATGATTGGACTCCATGGTCTTAGAGGGCTTTTCCAACCTAAATGTTTCTGTGTTTAGCTGAGCAGCTGCATGAACTACCTGGAGAGCCGGGTACAGCGTGTGCCTTAGTCATCGCCTCACCCCAAACTGTACTAAGTGAACAGCTCTCTAAACAGAGGCTGAAAAAACCTGAAAGGACAGTATAAAATATTTAAAAAGCTCCTTTGACTTCCTAACCCCTCATGCAGAAAAAAGGACATACAGAAATACCAACAGAGGGGAGGCTGATTGATGGTTGGACCAGAACTAGCCTCCCATGTCCATGTTTCTCATTCAAACCTTTGTAAAGGTCAGTTTATATTTCCAGCACACAGAATAAAAATACCATTTAATAATGCACATACTTTTCTTTCCCCTCCTGTTACTAAGATGTGCATTGCTTAGCAGAGCTCCAGTGCAGCCTCAGTGGTGGTTTACACGCTGGTGTAAGGCACCGCTGGAGTGGTCCTTTTGCATTAGCTCTGGATTAGTCACTCCTCTGAAATTACTCTGCATTTGCACTAATGCCATCAGGAAAAGATGAATTCTCCAGGGGAGTGTGAGACAGTAATGTGTGATCAACTGCCCCAGAGTAGTATTAATGTACAAAAATAAAGTGGAAATTAAAAACAGCAGGACAGGGAAGTGCTGTGAGTGTCAGTCTGGGGAAATGAAACCACTCTGTCTCTCCATGTGCACCATTCAATCCTTCTTGCACGCTCTGATGTCTCCCCAAAGTGTTATAAATCAAATCAATACTTAAATATTGGTGTCTAAAGCAGCTGGGAAGGTGAATCCTGGCTGGTGGGGACACGTGCATGGAATGGAGCAGCACCCCCCCCACCTGCGCCCGTCATGCTGTGATGCTGCACCACCACTGCTGGTGCACGTCGCCCTTCCCCTTCCCACTGCCCCTGCAGACGTCCCAGCCAAACACAACCTGCTCTTTGGTGCAGGCATCACACCTTCCTCTTTTTCCCTGACCTTTAGAACCCCAAAGAGAGGTCGAGGGTTTGAGTTTGTATCTCAGAAGGAAGGACCTGCTGCTGCTGCAGCCCTGGCTCTGCTTCATTCAGGTGTAGCAAAGGTGGCTGTGCATGAAGCTGGTTGTTTGCCCTGCTCACAGCAGGGGTGAGACCCTGGCTCTGGGCACAGCCCATTGCCGAGCTCCAGGACATCAGCCAAGGCACACCAGTGAGTTCTCCACTCGGGAAACAGCCCATAACAGGGTCTGCCTCTTGGAAGTTGGAGTGCTTCAAAGCAGGAAATGTCAGAGCACAAAATCTGTCAGACAGGAGTGAGGTATTACCCTCAGCCCTGCCAGCAGATCTAGTGCTCTGTGAGGAATGGAGAGTTAAAGGGAAGAAGAGGGGTCGGAGATGCTCTGGAGTTGTGCTAAACCCAGGGCTGGATAACATGGCAGAGGATGGCATGGAGCAGCTGGTGCGAAGAACAGTGGCGTGGTGAGCAGATGTGATGTCCAGACACAGAGCTCCTGGGACTGGGCCTGTGTGATGGAAGTAATGTCAGCAGCACATCCCACCTACTTCCTATTTTTTGCAAATGCTTGTTCACCACCTTGTGCCCACACAGCCTGTCCTGCTGCTCTCCTCCCCATCCCCACAGCTGCACCCAGGCCTCAGCACGCTCCTGGCATTCTGAAATAAGCTTATTCACTCCTTCCTCCGTCTTCCTGCATCACATTTGATTTAATTTGATTTAATGCAGGTGTCAGAGCACCCACCCACCACCAAAGTGGGGCAAGAGCAGTGTCCACTGCTACTCACCAGCTTTGAGGGATCCAAGCCTGCTCCTTCCACCTCACAGGCAGCAAAACTAGTCAAGAGCAGAGCTTTTGATTTCCCAAACTGTCGCCAACTCGGCACTGACTTCCTTGAAGGTTTCCTTTTTCCTTCTGTGTTATTAAATTGGCCTAAAACTGCCAAAGCAAAGAAAAAAGATGAAGTCTCTCTCGTGTTGTAGGCAGCCACCTTTGTAAATCCTTGGGAATGAGCTTGTCAAAACACCCTGGCACAGGGGGGATGCCTCTGGAGCAGCCATTCTCTGCCCACCCACATTTCCCATTGTTTTTCACCTCAAGCTATTGTTTTTTATGTGCACTTTAACCAACCTTTACACCCTGAGAACATCCGGGAGCGGGGGCAGGAGACCCCTGCGATGACCTGACTCCCAGCTCCGTGTGCTGGAGGCTTCAGGGAAGGCCTCAGAGAGCCCAGATTTTGTCGTGGTGCTTCTCAGTTCCTCTCCGACCCCAGAGACAGTTTCCTGGTGCTGGCAGCAGTGTGCCCTCCCTTTCCCTGCCCGGCCTCCTTCTTCTCTTGCCACAAAAGCCATTTATCATTAATAAAGGTCCTAATTAAAAGCACAGCCTCTGCCTGCTCATAACCCCCAGTGTTGCTGGTTTAGCCATGGACACCAGAGCTGTAACGGGCAAGGGGAGCCCAAGCACCCCAGGAAGGCACCCTGCAGGGTGTACAGCACCACGATTCTGGATACGAGTGCCCGGATCAGCTGCATTCCTCATTGTACCCATGGCAGAAATCCAGCCACAAGAAAGAAAAACAACAGAATTACTTTAAAACTGGTGGGTTTTTTTTTTCTAAAAGCAAATGCCTTTCTTTTGTAATGGCTGCCTCCAGCATGCCAAATCCAGATGATGCCCAGATTAAACACCACCGCTGCTGTTCCCCCAGTCTTTGAAGCAGATCCCTTGCAACACCTGGATCCCAGCTTAGCGTTAACAAAGGAGCTATCCCAGGAACAACTCACCTGCTCACCTAGGTATTCATGTGCTTTCCCAGCTCCCTGCATTTGCATTCCTGTTCCTTTGCAGGACCGAGCCTGCAGAAAACAAGCAGCCAGGTTATCCCTTGCATGGACTTTCTTAAAGCGTTGCCACAAATTACCTGGGATAAGCATGGGAAGCAGAAGAGAAATAAAAATGGGAGTTAGTCATGGTCTTCCTATTTATTCATAGATTATTTTACCATTAATTAAAAAGGAGCAGGCTTCAGAATGGGAACTGCTTCCCCGAGGTCCCAATTAAGTGGGATGGCTCAGTGGGTGTCCAAGGGACAGGGCTAGGACGGAGGGATTGATGGGTGGTAATAATGAAGGAGCTGTTTGAACATGTGCAAGCGAAGTTCTCCAGTGACCTTCAGCAGCCTGGTTTGGGAAGGCTGTGCTGTCTGTGCCAGGAGATGTTATCTCCTCTGAGACCAGCCCAGCTGAGGCATCCTTCAGCCTTTTGTGCTTTAGATCAAACACCTTGGGAATATTCCAACATGAGAAATCACCAAGGCCAAGTGCACAGCAAAATAATCCTTCCTCCCCCTGCCCCAAGGCTGGCCATTTCCCTGCATTGCCTGTTCTAATTTAAGTGTTTTTAAGCTTAAAACATGTTTTGGAAGCGATGGAAGTTGTCCGACATTCCAGCCTCTCCGATCCCATGACATACGAAAGCTGGTCAGTATTTATCTGCATTAGCCTTTTAATAGGGGCCTAACTTGAATTTACAACTCGACCCCAAACACTCTGAAGCTGGGAACGCAAAGGAGCCAATGCTGATGACAAACCCCTTGCAGAGAAGTCTCCTGGCCCAACACAGTTTATCTGGGAGCAGCACGTGGATGTCACACGGAGAGCACATTTGAGATAATGCCCAAGGTAGTTTGGGAAATGAGCTTTAAATTAATACTTCTGTGCCTTTTCTAGGGGCTCTTAAGATGGGAGTTCACGAGGGCAAGGTTGGTAGCAATACTCTATTCCACCCCAAGCTGGGAAGATGGAAAATACCCTACATCTAATGTGCTCATGACAGCAGCATGGCTATTTGTGGGAGAACAGCTCATAAGACACTTGCTTAGCCCAAAATTGCTCAAACCTTCCCTCTAACAGCACTTGCCTTATCACAGAGTGGCTGCCATACTGCAGGTTCCAGCGTGCCCTCAGCAACAGCCCATGGGCAAACTGTAGAGGGGATAATGTGTATGTCCCAAAAACCGACAGCCAGATGGCTGTGGAGCCAGCCAAGGACTGTTGGGAATAACATGCTGTGAGGAAGACCAGGATGTGGCTGGAGAAGGGGCCGTATGGAGGAAGGGCAGCACTTTTATGGGGCAAACGTTCTTGTTCTGGCTCCCAGAGATCAGCACAGCAGAATGCAGAGACAGGAATGAGGCTAAGAAACGGGCATGGATTGTAGTGGGATCTGGACCACCCCAGACACTCAAGGCCTCTGAACCATCTCCAGAAAGGCCTGAGAGAACAGACTGTGCATGAGAACTATTTTGCATGGAAAGTGAGAAACTTCTCTCTAGGGAGGGGAAAACTTACCTACACAAGGTGTCCTTACGAAGCCTGGGAGGCACTGCCAGGACCCTGGATATGCTATCAGCTGGACCAACTCCAGAACCAGGACTGGAGATTTCTTGTCTTCTTTCTTTCTTTCTTCCTTTTTTTTTCCTTTTCCCTTCCCATTCGTCCCACCCGTTTATCCAAACCCGCTGCCATGTGCTTACACCAGGAGCCCAGGGACTAACACACCCATTTCCAGGCCAGGTGTATAATTTACTAATAAACCTTTGTGAGTTTTTGCACACCCTCTGACATCTATCATTCCTTTCGACCACGAGCATCTACAAATCTTAGGAGCTCCCTTCCCTTTGGGAGTGGGACACCACACAGCCCCGGGATGGGATGTGGGAAGCAGTGCTGTGGCTTGCTGGCACGCAGCAGCAGCCAGCGGCACCACCAGAATCACAGGCTCCAGGGCACCAGCAGCACGGGAAAAAATTGTCTGCTGATAAGGTGCTAACGAGGAGAGAGCTGTGAGCCTGCTCCTCCCAGCCAGCCAGGTCTCCTCCAGCCACATGGAGCTGGGCGAGTCTGGCAAGCCCTGGTCACCACTGGAGGTGTGCAGACAGGGCTTGAACCCCAAAATCAGGCATGGTGCAGAGGGCAGGGCAGGGTAGCTGAGGGTCTTCACTCCACTGTCCCCATCACCTCCTGCCTCACAGGTCCCTGGATTTTGCTGGAGGAGTTGCCCAAAAGGGACACAGAGACAACTGCTCACTCCCCCTGCCCACAACTCCAGGTGGGCTCCAGACACTGTTTTTGTGCCTGGAATAAGCCAGCAAGCCGTGTCCTCACTGATCAGGGGGTCATGGTAGGAATGCCACTGCTGAGGGGGACGTGTGGACTGTTTCTCCCAATCCTCTCCTTTCTTAGGTGGCTGCAGGCAAAGGTTTCACTGTCCTGGCGGGAAAGTTGATCTCAGGGCTCCACCCCTCAGCCTGCAGCTCCCATGCCCATGCTCTTCCTCTTGCTGGTCCCCAGGAAAAGGCAAGGACTGTTTGCTCTCACTGGGACATGGTTCATCCCTGGAAAAGGGTCTGGGTCAGCAAGGGCTGTTTCTGTGTGAGTCGAAGGAAGCAGCAGCCCCAGCTCCCATGGACATGCCTCAGAGCCCTGAAGGCTTTTCAGCTGCTGGTTTAACCTCTCCCGTCCTCCTAAGCTTGCAAGACATTTCCAGCAGAAGAACAAAACCAGAATAACCAGCTGGGCCACGGATGCCAACCAGAGCCTTTGGTCTGCAGAGGCTCCAGATCCTGGAGTTTCTGCTGGAGCCAGTCCTTTCACAGCAAGTGGAGCCTGGGCAGGTCAGCAGCAGCAGCAGCAGATGATGCTCAACCTCTGCCAGGCCAGAGGCAAAACCTGCTGTGGGCAGAGTCTCGGTGGCTCCGAGGAGGATTCATGAGCCTCCCCAGTAGAGCAATTCCCAAACCTCAGCATTGCTGTCACTAAAGGCCACAGTATCAATGACAAGGCATGAGGAGGGGGAGGAAGGCACTGCAGGATTTCAGAGACCTCTGTGTGCAGCAGATTAACCTGTAACTCGATGTTTTCAGCCAGGGAGATTTTATCCCGTCATCTGAGGAACACCATGAGTTATTTGCATATTGTCTATGTGTTCATTGTTGCTTCCACCATCTCAGATTAAAGTCTGGCGAAGGACAATAAAAGACTGGAAGTGCTCCCACGGATAAGATGAACAAGCTGAGGAGCTTTGTGTCTGGGTGCTGCTATTAATCAAGCTAGCAAGCAAGTAAGCAAGCCATTCAAGTGATGTTAGGCCCAGAAAAAATAAAGAAAATTAATTAAGGCTTTAGAGAATAAAGATTCCTTGAAATACAGGCTGGATTTCTGATGGCTGCTGTGGGCACACATGAGGAGCAAAAAGTCCGGAGGAACTGAGAGCCTGGAAGCCCAGGACACTCTTGTGGATCAGAGCATGGAGGGTGTGGTGACCACAACAAGCAAGAAAGACCCTGAAGTGGATGGACCTGGGAAAAGGTTGATGCAGTGGTGCATTTTTGAATTGAAGTGGTTCAGCAGGAGACTTCTAAGCACCCTTTTTGTGGTCAATGGAAATTCACTTGCCTGCCTCTGAGGTCAGACAATAGGATTAATTAGTATTCACCGTCTTTGCAAGAACCGCCTCTGCGGCCAGCACTGCCACCACCACCCTCCCAGGCATCATCCCCCAGGGGTGGGTGCAGAGAGCAGCCGGAGTTTCAGCCCCTTCCCTCGCTGCTTTTCGGGTGAAAAAACACTGGGTAGACCTTTTGTATCATCCCCCACCAGGATTAGATGACTGCAGATAAAGCCAGGGGAAAGCAAAGTATAAGAAGTGCTGCTTGAGCCATCTTTGTGACCTCCCTCTGTGCTCATTACGTCTTGAAGTGGTGTTTTGTAGAGGTCGAAAAAGCCGGAATTATCTTCCCCAGCCACCAAGAGAAGAATTCCCTGCGTGGGCTCCCCATCCTTCGTGCAAGGCAGCCTGGCTTCCCGGCTTCTCCCTGCACTGCTGGGAAGCCTTGACCTCAGCTTTGAGGAAAACATCTCAGCTGAAAGGCAGATGAAGGGAGATATTGAAACCAGCATCAAAACAGCTCATGGCAGTGGTGAGCAGAGCAAAGCCTTCCAAACCCTGTATTTTAAGCTTGATCTGCTCCAACAGTTGGCTTTACAAAGCCCCGCAGAATTTCATCCTCCCCGCCCCTGCACTGCCTGCTTCCAGCTTTGAGCAAAAGGCTGTTTTGCTGTTTTCTTACGCTTCTGATAATATTTTGCGGAGCATCTCTCCTGTGTTCTGTTTCCAGGAGAGCTTCCCAAGGTTAATAAAAAAAATGAGTTATTGTCAGGCTGAAAAACAACATGCAAGGGAGCAAATCTGAGGTGCAGGTGGGAGAAACACGGATGTGGCTACACATGGGGAAGAGCCCCTGCAGCAGCATCTGCACAGGATGTGGAGGCAGGGAGTCACAGACATAGTGAAATTTCTCTTTTTCCCCTGTTTCTCATTTCTTCCTCACTTCTGGGCACAAGCACCTCAAAGCCCCAGTGAACCATTACCAGGAAAACTGTCCAAACATGGAGAAAAACCCAGAATCACAAAAAGTGCACATCCTGTGTGCTCAGTTAAGGACCCAAACTAAACAATGCAAACCACTGGTAACCGAACAACGCCGGTGAAAGGTTCACTTTCAGCGTGGTGCCCTCGACCACCAGGTAGGTTTGTAACGCTTGGTCCTACATATGGGGCCACCAAATCCCACAGAGCAAAGTGAGAAGGTAGATTCCTGACAATTTCTGGCAGCAGCATCCCTGGCTGAAGAGAGAAGACAAGGAAGGAGAGCAGGGCTGGCTTAGAGAAGAGGGAGAAACATGGGGCCTGAGCTCACACTAAGCAGCCTCCAAGGCCAGGCACAAGGACAAGAGGTTTTTCTCACCCATGGTTGGATTTAAGGTGGATATTGGGGAAGGTTTTCCTTCTATTAAGGTGGAAACATCAGGACTTCCTAAGTTGAAGGGACAAAGGTGAAGCTGAGTGGTTTTAATGTGGAGCTTGACAAGTCAATGAGCAAAAAGCATCACTCCTTGGAAAAAGGATTTGTCAGGTGAAAGCTTGAGGGAGCACAGGAAGATGGCAGCAAGGGATGAAGCACTTTGTGCTGCAGTCTTAACCATCAGCTTGCAGTGTGGCTGTGGGAAGTACTTCAATGCCCTGACAACTCATCTTTCTTCTGTACAATATGGATAATACTGCTAAGCCACGCTCAGGAACCACTCCAGACATTAAGGCATAACCACAAGAGAACCCCTCCTGGTTCACGTTGCAGCACAAAACATTGATAACTTTGTCAATAGTGGCAATTTTGGGGTGGGAAAGGCTGAGGGACTCATGCAGGCACCTGACGGAGAGCTCATCTCATCCCAAAGCAGATAGAAGCCCCACGGGCACGTCACAGGTGATGCAGCAGCCAAAGCATCTCAAAACCTCCAAACCCATCCCAAGGAGGAAAGGACAAGCAGCCATGGAGGCAGGCAGGGATGGAGCAGCCTCAGAGCTGGGTGCCCATCGGCACAGACATCCCTTCAATACTCTTATATTTTATTCATACACCCGGGGTCTCGCTGCACAGGCTCACTCCTCGCATGGGAGGCCGTTTAAATTTTAATTGGCATGTGCATATACATTCATACCCAACCAGTTCCTGCCTGAGATGTTGCCATGGCACCTCCCAGCCTCTGCCCCAAAGCACCAGTGTTCAGTCCTGCCCATGGAGCGTGGGGGGAATTCACAGCTGGGATTCACCAGTGCGGGGCGAAACAAGCCGTTTTTATGTTCATCAGCTTCTAAAGAATCAGTGAAATCACTGCTGTTCTGCCTAATTACCCACTTCATTATCAGCGGGGAAAGGAACGGTGAAACTCCAGCCATTTCCAAATTTCCCAGTTGCCCGGAGGGAAGAAGTGAGGAGCTCAGTGGAGCTGGTTCACCAGGAGAGCGCTGGCACTGGGTTTGGGATGTACCCTGTGACAAGACCTTCCAGCAATTCACTGTGGGGTTAACACTTTTCCAGCTGGTCATATACATATTCCCACATCCCACCCTCCTGGGTGCAGCCTGTGGGCAGGTCCTGGGGCTGTTTCCCAGTGGGAAGCAATCTTGAGCCTTTCTCTCCTTAAGCAAACTGAGTGACAACCAGAAGGAAAAGCTGCTGCAAATAATAAACAGAAAAAAATTAACACATTCCCAGCTTGTAACAGTCAGCATATTATTTAATTAAAAAACCCTATTAAGATCAATGTGATTTCCCAGAGGGAGAAGATAATTTAAATTATTTCAGCAGCTGATGCTCACTGCTGTTACTGAAAGGCAGGGAGGCAGCTCTGCCCCCAACACCCTCTGCACTTGACAGCAATGAGAAGAGGAATATTTTAATGCCAATTCCCTGTGCAGTCAGGTTACAGGGCTACCTTCACCTTGATGAGTCTTCCCAAGAGGCAGCACAGGCTGAGAATTTACAACCAATTTATTCAGACATGCTTAAACATGGACCCTTTGCAACCTCAGGTTTTTTGGGTTTAAAAGCTTTCTGACTTCTAGGATATTGCAGGAATACAATTACTGGGCATTGCTGAAGAGCTAGAAAATGTAATTTTGATTTAAGCTCGTCTGGAGGCAGATATCTACATCATCTAGGAGAGCAGTTTTCCTTACAAGGCACCTGACCCGTCAGGACACACCATCCCAAATTATGTATTTTAATAAAATAAACCTAGTTTATCCACAGTGGGTGTCATCGAAAGGTGTGGGTCTTGGGCAAAGTATTACTTAGAAACTAGAAGCTCTCATGGTAGCAGCAGGGAATGAAGGGTCTCGTTAGTCTTTTAATTGCATTTATTTCCTGACTCTTTCGCAAGGGTGCAGAATGGGCCTGTCAGGCCCCGTCCAGTCCAGGCTGCCAAGACGACCGGCACAACCACACTCCTCCCAGATGGAAGCAGACAAGAGACAAGCAACAAACCTGCTCTTAATTAAACATTTGTCTTGCAATTACATACTTCTGTGTAATTATCACCATCAAGGCAAACACCAACTGGATCACACCGAGAAGAGACAGACGGTAAAGGTTAATGGGTCCTTCTCTCCCTTCGCAATTATTCCCGAGATCTAGCAGAGGGAAGGGCAGGACATCCAGAATGCTGCTGCCACTACAAAGGAGGAACAAGCCCATTCAAGGAACAATCAGCCTGAACCAGCAGACTCTGAGATCACATGTCTCAGAAGATGGGTGATGACTTCTTTGAGGTCTTGCTCCAGGCTCCAGCACAGCCAGCTCCGGTGGTTGTGCATCATTCCCACATTTTATCACCCTCAAGCTCCCCAAGGATAAATCTGAACCCACCGTTAAAGGTTCCACGTCTCTTTCTACATTAAGCAACCCAAATTCCTTACTTTTCCCTTTAATCACACCTTTGTAGCCATCCTCACTTCCAGCTTCTGGCTTCTCTTTAAACAGGCCTAACAGGCAACCAGGACCTCACAGAGAAAGGCTCCAAGCTGAGTCCACACCTGTTGTTAGGAGGCTGACTGACTGCTTTCCATTTCTAACGTAAGAGCTTGGTAAACTCAGTTTTTACATATATTTATTGGCTTACTTTGCAATAGCTTCAGGAATGGATTCCTACTTTAATCTGTGCTCTGCTGTGACCATCAGGTCTGCTGTGACCCACCACTGCTGGCCAGCTCATTCTCAAGCTTCCCCAGTTTCTCCTTCCATGGATATCTCTGCCTGTCATCAGCCCAGGACTGGCACGAGGAGAGGGGGAGGCAGCGTTTAGATGCATGAGGTGGGGAAGCAGGGATGTCTGGAAATTGGATTTTAACAAAATTCACCAACACAGCATGTCGAACTTCTGGACAATTCATCACATCCAGCTGTAACTGAGAAGAAAGAGACACCCAGATATCCTCCATGAGTAATGAGACAGGGATTTAACACCCTTACACTGCCATAGTGGGTATTGTAGCGACTCTGTCAGTATTTCTGACATTCCCACGCAGCTGTTACATGGTTGAAGGCATCACAAAAAACCCCAGACTACTAAAACAAATAGGAAAATATGGATTATTAAATGAAACATTTGAATAAATCTCAGACTTGCACAACAACCAAGCCACCGTTGCCCCAAAATGAGCCCTCCAGAAGCGAGGTTATTTTCTGAAGGAATATTTTTGCTGTTTTAAAAACAAAGGCTGCAGGGAACAGCAGCCTCAGAGCATTACCAAAAGTTAATCTGATGTGCTGAGCCACGGCTGAACTATTGATGATTAGTGGGGCAGTTTCTATCGAGGAATGAGCCTACAGGTAGGGACCACTATGCCAGAAAAATCCTTCAAGCCAGCACAGCTCACGTCTGTGAAGAAGCTCATCCAACTCCTGGCCTGCTCAGGCCACAGGGAAATTCAATTATTTAGGTTTCTCAGCTGCTGCATAAATACCAAACGTAAAACATTAGTTCATAATTGAAACGCTGCTGCTCAGCACAGGGCAGAAGCTGCATCAGCAGGGGTGAGTGAGCTGAGGCTGGCCAGCACAAAGAGGTAGGTGGGAAAAATTCACCCTGAGATCTGGAAAAATTCACCCTGAGATCTGGGAAAAAAGAAATTAACAAAGGAAAAAAGGCAAACCTTGGAATGGATCAACCCACAAAACTTCTATTGATCGTGAAACAGCCTTAAAATAATGTCAGGAGAGCCCAAGCAGCTTCAGTTCACAAAGTGACATAAAGGCCTGGACTCATCATCACTTATTAATCTCACATCAATTAAATAAGATGCACTACTGAACTGGGATAGAAAAAAAATTAAAGCCATTGTGTTGCTATTCTGCCCTATGATATTCCACTGGTTTATCTGCGTCGAGTCAATCCGTGGAGAATTGAGGAAATGGGAAAACCAGTTTTCTAGTGGAGTTCTCCATCTGAGGAAGCTGAGGCTACGACCTGATACATCAAAGTGCAAATACAATTATCTGGTTTCAACTAAAGCTTTGCAAAATACCGAGTTTTATTCAGCTTTGAAAGCAACACATGTAGGGATAAACTTGTTCCACCTTTCTGTCTGTGCATATAAAATGCTTAATTGCCTCTGCCTATACACAAACCCGAGGATTTTTAAAGCTGTTCTGTTTAAACAAGTTTTCCTGCATTTTAATTGCTTCCCAATTCCCAGAAAATTCTGTGTGACAGAAAAAAAAAAAATCAACCGTTTAATTAGCAAGCACCATTGTTTCTGTACTTTGCCATGGAAAAGGGTTAGCATTTAAAGCTAATTATGAGGATATTAAGCTGCTTAAATATATATCATCTCGTTTGTGACACACAAAGACTCCAAATTTCACAGGCTAGGGAAGGCACGCAGACCTGTGACTGCAATCCCTGTGGTTTGTCTGGATTATCCAGTCCCATGAGGCATAGCAAGCACCATCCTAGAAAAAAGGTTTTAAGCTTTTCAAATTAAGAGAACAATTCATATGGTCATTTGACAAAATCATATATGGGAGAGAAACCTTTCTCGGCTCAGAGACTCCTCTGTCTAAGGCCTCGACATCAATTACTTTCTTTACTATCCAGTTCCCTTAGCAGTTACTCAACAGCTCTGCTCAGTATTAGCTCCCTGTAAGTAAAGACCCGTGAATGACAGGAAATGCTCCTTTTCTCTTCCTCCTCATGGCTACTATGAAAGGGAACATGTGCTCTCACAGATGGAAATCACTGCCTCCTGAAACAACATGCAGCGCTAAATACTCAGGGGTGCCAATGCTCTGAGCATTGATTTCAACAGATAATTATTTCCATTAGTGCCTCTTCAAAAGAGGAATTAAGGAGAACAAAAAAATGCCTCTTTTTTGAAAAAATTATTTTTACCCAAGAGCAAAGCAACAGGAACAAAGAGCATTTTAAAAAAGCAGCTTGGTTTTGACGCAACTTTTCAGAGGCGTTGGTCTCTGACAGGCACAAAACCCAGCTCCCCTGGGATGTGTGAGGCCTTTCCTCTCCCGAGCAGCACCGTCCAGTGGCTCATCTGTCCTGCTTCTGCCAGGCTTGAGCAACGTTGCTTTCTCACTGTCAAACAGCAGCTCTCCCACTCTGCAGCCCCACACACCGTGCACAAGGCAGCAGGAGTCAGTCTAATTTCTGACCATCAAGGCCAAGTATAACAGACACTTCTTTCATCTCTGCCCAAGACATTTTCCACATCAAATTCTTGCTGACATTGGGTTCCCTGTTTCATCTAGACCAGGCCAGGAGGTAACCTTCCTCACCAGATACATATTCATCAACCACTTTTCCTGCTCTTCATAGCTCCCACTGTCCAGGGGGTAGAGAGTGACAGGGGTGAAATCATGAACTGAACTGTGTCCCAAGGAGAATAGATTAAGGCCATGGGAAGACAATTCCTTTCTAGTATATCAGGCAATCAAATTTTTGTTGCCTCAGTTTACAGAGGCCGAAATAGCAGCGAAGCTGACGGTTGGCAGAGCACAAGCCAGCGCTGGGAAGCGCTGCTGGCTTCCCAGCAGCTTTGGGAGGAATATTATGTTAAACCATCTGCCAGGGCTGCCCCAAACACCTACTGGCATCCAGTGCCATTGCCCACCACTGATGGTGAATGAACTGGCCGGAGAGAAATAAGTAAACATACAACAGAAAACAGCCATATTTTGAGGCAACTCCCAGAGGCAACTGTTTTCTCCCCAAAACACTTTGGGAACACCAAAAAAACTCACTCCAGAGAGGAGACAGGAGCTCACCGAGCTCCTGGGATGGCCAGGAATGGCTCTTTCCCAGCTCGCAAGTCAGCATGAACTTTTGGAGGAAGAAAGGTGGAAAGGCACAGTGAGTGACCACAATCCACGGGCAGACTTCCTCCGGAGAAGTAAAACAAAAGAAAACATACTGTTATGATAGGGAATTAAAATAGCAAGCACATTTGCAAGAATATGCCCGAGGGAAAATAGTTTAGAAAATTAAAAACTCCACAGTAACAGACTGAAAGCTGTTAACCAACATCTAATTAAGCACAAACTGCAATCCCCACAACAAAACATAAGCAGGAGGTAAAAAAAAGTCATGCAGCAACCAAACTTACCCAGACTAAAACAAGTAATAAGAAAGTAAAAATAAAAAAACCCCAAACTGTTCAGTGATACCTGAACAGAAAAGAAACTTTTGATGAAACTCTTGGGACTTTACAGTGAATAGGCAAAACCAAGGTTATGTTGTATACTATCAGATTTTGATTTTTAATATCCAACAGAAGGAAAAAGCAAACACAAGGATCATAGCCTCCACCTAAATGTAAAAAAAACACTGTCAGCAGCAAACACCCATTGGGTTGTGGTGAACACCATCATACAATTTCATCTTGTCTGAGCAAGGAATCAAATGTTTTGAGAACAGCAAGTTTTAATCATTAAGGTCTCAGAATGGTTTGGGTTGGAAGGGACCTTAAAGCCCATCTCATTCCACCCCCTGCCATGGGCAGGGACGTCTTCCACTAGACCAGGTTGCTCCAAGCCCTGTCCAACACAGCCTTGATCATCTTCCCCAATTATACTACTAATTAAAACATTAGACACCTGTCTCTCAGTCTTGTTTGCCCACCATCAAGTTCCTTTTCAAGGCTGCCATAACTGTTCCACATGTGGGACCTCTTCTTACAAAGTGTTCACTTTTCACTTGGACGTGGTTCCTCTGGGCCCAGCTGAGGCTCCTCTTGCTTCTTCGCACAACTTTCAAAGTTAAAGCTACGCAATCAAAAGTAAATGGAACAGGAAGAAAAGTCAACCTGCTGACTCAGAAAACTCCCAAACATACAATTAGAATAATAAGAAGAAATATTGAAAAAAAGGAAATCTGGAAATTGGTTAGAGGCATTAAGAAAACAAACCAAAACAAATGCTCCCTTTGAGTAGCTCCAGAGTCTTTAATACAATCTCCAACTCGTAAACACGAAAGGAAAATTATTAATATGCGGAGCATTTAACTCTCAGGTGCTAACATGAAAATGTGATTAAAGCTGCCTGTAACCAGTTGCCTTTCTGGTTTGAATTTGTAACTTACCAAAAGAGAGTAGTTCCCCTCAACTTTTCAAAACAAAACTGAAATACCTCAAGGCCATTTGATATTGCCCCTCTTTCCTCACTCCTAGCTATCAGAAAATAAGAGAGCTGGAGAGGAGTGCACACAGACAGACTGTCTCTCTTTTGGGTAGGCAGACCATGGAAAGCTTGTTAGCAGATGATGTAGCGGACCAGTTTTGAAGCACGAACTTCTCTCACTCTGTGGCAGTGCCTCAGGATGGTCATGACGCAATGGAAGCGCTTGCCCGTCTTCAGCTGGGTGAACGCCTTGATATCAGCTTCCACAACAAAAAATTCACCTGGAAAACAAATAACAATTTTGCCAGAGAAAGGATAGGATACACTTAACGTTTCACAAGTGACAACACCACCTTTTTCTGCCAATTCCACACACTGATGGAAAAGCTACAATCAGCAGTATGAAGGCCTCACAGTATCCCAGGAACTTCATTCGACTTTATAAATTTGTCATCAGAAAGAGAATTACCAGCCTTCCCATGAAATTCAGACACCCTGCATAATCATCGGGCCCCACTCAGTGAGCTCTGTCTCCCAGAAGGAACTCAAGTTGTGGAATTGGCTCTTTGCAAAAAGGAGGACAGAGCCCTGCATACATCAGAGCTATGCAGCCCACCTTGACTTCCATCCGATTTGGAAAAGAGTAATTCTTCATTACTTAAGGAAATGCAAGAAAAAGACTAACCACTTGCAACAGCACCCTCCGTGTGTCTCTAAGAAAATGGCACAGGAAGGTCCTGCATCAGACAGAGCTGGCAGCTCATGCCTTCTTGTAGCTGATTAACTAATTCCACAAGGAAATCCTCATTACAATTCAGGCTGCCCAGGGAAGTGGTGGAGTCACCATCCCTGGAAGTGTTCAAAAAATGTGAGGATGTGGCACCTGAGGACATGTTTTAGTGGTGAACATGGTGCTGGGTTGGTGGTTGGCATTTGTGATCTTTTAGAGGCCTGTTCCAACCTAAATGACTCCACGATTCTAAGCACTCCATAGCTATATTCCATGGCTGTCATTTCATGCTCGATCTTTATCCACTGCTCAGATAGGAGATAATTATAGACCTAGTAAAAAGACTGTATATTTAATGCTTCCTGCAACGTGGCACAAGGTTTAACCATGTACCTCCGCAAAACTGTAAGAAAGAAAAGCAATCTGAAACCAGGGATGTGCAAATTGAGGTGTAAAAAGGAAATGTCCAATTATCTTTAAGGAGGGGAGGTAGAAGGAAGCACTTCCAAGTCTAATGAGAAAGAAGACAAAAGAGTAGGGGTGTTTTAACTTGGAAAAATAAGATAGCTTTCTCCCTCCTCGATTTATCCTTTAAGGCAGAGGCAGTGACATCTAAGATAACAGAAAGAAGAGATGCTCCACTGAAGTTATTAAAGTGTCCTTCCAGTTTAACTTGAGAGAATACAGCTGATCCAAGCTGGCAAGCTGAAGCTGCCAGTAAAGGACTAAGGTCCCTGAGTATTTATAAGCATAATGTCCCACAAAATATTCCTTAGCCAGAGTGGAAGAATAACAGGTCATGTTTTTTCACAGACTGGTCCACTTTGAAACTTGGTGACGACACATGTCTAATAGAAAGTAGAATCTTTCAGACAATAACTGTCAAAATCCAGATCTCTCCCAAACAGGAAACTATGCTGGAATCTCTGAGCTTGTAACACCACTGAATCCCCATACAGGTAAGAAGTGTGAAGTTTGTTTACCAGGAAAAGAAGAAAACCTGAATAACTGCTTAAAATACAAGTACCATTGGATAGAGACCATTTACAAGTTCTGGTAACAGGGCATTAAACCCAAAGTGTTAGGAGCTCAGGGATAACCTGCATACTGCTTAGTCTGTTATATCAGGGGAGCACCAGAAAGTCCTGAATTTTGGTAAGATTTCTTCTTAAATTTGCCCAGAATTCATGGCAGCAACATTCAGCAGAACAGGATCTTTTTTGCTGAAGAAATCAGAGCTGGATGAAGGGTGGTGGTTTGGTCTATGCACTAAACAACCAGCTAAAGTACCTGAATCACCTTACTGGCCGGAAGTTACCCTGATAAACCAGGCAGCATCTTTTCTCATCTTGAAATCAGAGAACAGGTCAGCTGGCAATCAGCCCAGGCTGGGAAACTCTGGAAATTCTAAGCAGAGGGTCACTCACAGTAGAGATTTAAGCAAACAAATCAATGAATGCACAACCTCATCCTGAAAAATGCAATGGATAAAGACATTTAATCATTTTGTGCTGGCCAGATAAGAACTGTCTGACAGCCTGCCAGACTTTTTCTCTAGACTTTCTGGATGATTAGTCACAAAAAAAATCCTAGACAAAACAACCTACCACACAAACACACACACTGTATCAGATGCTGAATGTCCAACTGTCCAACAGAAACAAGAAAATAAGACTGTCTCTCGGAAGCTTGAAGAAATGAAGCACCTCAATCTTTCGGATTTAAAGCCCCCAAATTTCTGGCAGAAATTTCTCTCTGACTAGCTGCAGCTTTCTCAAGTTGCTAGAAAGCCTTCTTCACTGCAGTCAAGGCTGCTGTGGATCATGGAGCAGCATTCCAGGCCTGGGAGGGCCTTCCTAGTGTTTAGCCTGTCCTCAATAACCATGGGCTCAAACTCCTTACTGTAGTCCTAAGGACAGGAACAGTTAAACCAAAAATATGCTGTAAATTAAGAGTGATGAAGCAGATATTGTAAGAAATCCCAGATTAACATAAGCTGTTGTTAGACTGAGGCAAAACATGTCTTGAGAAACCAAACCATCAGAGGCCATATCGAAGCCAGTCACATGAAGTTATCCAGCTGCACATGTTTAGTATGATTTCAATACAGTGAATTCCCTTTAAACACTGACCTCCGCATGACAGGTGAGACCCCACCTGGAGTTCTGTGTCCAGCCCTGGGACCCCAATACAAGAAAGATAAGGAGCTGTTGGAACAAGTCCAGAGGAGGCCACGGAGATGCTCCAAGAGCTGGAGCCCCTTCGCTCTGGAGCCAGACTGGGAGAGCTGGAGGGGTTCACCTGGAGAAGAGAAGGCTCCAGGGAGAGCTGAGAGCCCCTTGCAGGGCCTAAAGGGGCTCCAGGAGAGCTGGAGAGGGACTGGGGACAAGGGATGGAGAGACAGGACAAGGGGAACCCCCAGAGGGCAGGGTTAGATGGGATATTGAGAAGGAATTGTTGTCTTTGAGGGTGGTGAGGCCCTGGCACAGGTTGCCAAGAGAAGCTGTGGCTGCCCCTGGATCCCTGGAAGTGTCCAAGGCCAGGCTGGACAGGGCCTGGAGCAACCTGGGATAGTGCAAAGTGTCCCTGCCCACGGCAGGTGGGTGGAATAGGATGATATTGAAGGCCCCTTGCAACCCAAACAAGCCCATGATCCTATGCTTATCCTATAGGTCTCAAAATGAAGCGACAGGCAGGTCCATCAGATCAGAACTCCTTCCCTACAGAAAAGCGGCATTGAGAATCGAGAAGTGAGTGATGTAATCACCATACTCTAACATTGAGAGTCTTGAACAGCAACAAAACCAAAGCAAGAACAAGTTGCAGTTTGTCATGAAGTCCCTTCTGAGTACACAGTAAGTGTTCAGGGCAGAATGTTCTCACATTCTGTCCAGGCCAAAACCAGGGAGGTGGGTGCCAAAGTGTTGTCAGAGAAAGTTCATTTTCTGTGAGACAGAACAGAGTTTGCTCTACTCTATGTCTGAACTTGGAAGTGTGAGGGCATTCTAAGGATGTGGCCAAGCTTGACATGAGCAGTACACCCCTCCAGGAATTATTATACTTGTTCTCAGAAGGAAAGGAATGTCAAAAAGGAGATTTTAATATCAGAGGTTTACTGTGCCACACATTTTTGAAAAAAACTAACCTGTAAGTACAACTTGCTTTTCAATTGAGGGAAAGGTATTTTGGTTGATTTTCACTCCCTCTGTGCTTTTAGGAGAAGAGAATTTTGTCAAAAGATTGTCAGACGGATCTGTCTCCCACAGAGCCACTGCAGGATTGACTGATTAGCCAGACTTCCCAAATTCTGAGCAAATTTTTAATAGTTCATGTCCATTCTAGCTTAAAAACTGAAAACACAGTTTATATGTTTTGTTTATCAAACTGGGAGTTTCCAGAACTTGTAGTGATTTCAAACTAAATCTTTGTGCACTCAAAGTTTCTGCCACAACACACCAGGGAAACGACATGTTTTCAGTGAAAACATACAAAAAGTGACAAAATCAGTTATGGGATAACTCTTCAGTCAAAAATATGGAAAAAAGGTCCAGTATTATCATACTTGTGCTGCAACATCCAAGTGTTATTAATTAGGTACTAAAAAAGGGGGAAAAAAGAAATACCTTTTGTATCCTTAGTTTCTTCTTTTATGAACCTGTCATAGAGATTTTTGGCTGTAAAACCCATAGATTTCACAGGCCGACCCATGATCTTGTACTTGGC
Organism: Oxyruncus cristatus; assembly: GCA_013399855.1. Classification (NCBI taxonomy): domain Eukaryota; kingdom Metazoa; phylum Chordata; class Aves; order Passeriformes; family Cotingidae; genus Oxyruncus; species Oxyruncus cristatus. The sequence continues at coordinate 82,681 of VXAY01003441.1, forward strand.
CACGACAGCCTTGTTGATTTCTTCAACAACTGCATTAATCTGACCACATGCTAAACGACCTTTCAGATACCTACAAACAGAAATAAAAATCAGTAACCAGAGAGTCTAAAAGTTCCTTGTTTATTTTCCTGTTTCATCAGCCTTAACTGAACAAGCCATTCCTAGCTAGAGGCAGTTTCTTCTGCTTTGTGTTACTGAATAAATGTAGTAGTTCTGTTCACTTCCTTGATTACTTAACGATCTTAAGGTAAAAAAGCCATGACAAACTCTAAACCTGAAAAATGAAATAGTAGAAAGCTAAATGAAGAAGTAAAATATATTCAGAGTTTAAGCTGTAAAAAGCCTTTCAAAATGGAATAAAGGTTGCTTTTATAGCATGCCACTTAAACTACAAACACAGAAAAATCTAGTAACTTTGCAGAAAACATCGCATGAAATGAAATGTGTTTGCCTAAGAGCACAGTTTGGTTCATATTATCACCAAAAATAACCTGTGTTTGATCTTACATTCTTTTATTTGGTGGGTTTTTTGAAGAATTACCGGTTTTGTGTTGTCTTCTGTATTTCATCGTGCAGCCTACTGAGCTGTACAGACACCGTTCTGCACCAGCAAGATCCACTTTTGAACTTTCAGAGCATTTCATAAAACCAGTACTAGAAGAATAAGATCTGTTGATAACAGCCTAGAGGTACAGGAAGCACAGAAGATAAAACCAAAGCGATGTGGAAAAACTAGAACATTGGGATAATTTGCAAGTAAGGCTATTCAGTATTTATAGATGTAAAGGCATGCCTTTAAGGAAAAGGAACAGTGCTGCAAACTGAGAAGCCATTATATAAAAATGAAGTCTGAAACTGAAATAACAACACAACCCCCCAAAAAAACATGGCAGCAAAAGCCAGGCCAACCTGAATTATCCTGTGACCATCATTCAGTTGCTACAGCAAACCAAATGTCTTTGGAAAACATGTGGAGAATTTAAAGCAGAAGTTGCTAATCAATTACAAGTTCAATATTCCAAACCAGAATGTGGGCAGGATTTTTTTTTACCACTGCCAACTAAAAATAAGTGTTTGTTGTAGATTTTAATAATAGCCAGTCCCTGCTGCTTGGTCCGCACCAGGTGCGTAAAACCTCCCGAATTCAAAGTAATTGCTCTTTTTTCAGACTGAGTTGGAAACTTAGTTGCCATGAAGTTACTTGCAGCCAGCTTTGAACTTTATTGATACTTCTTCCATTAATCCAAAGTTGAAGGTGCAGCCGTTTTGTAATTATAAAAATGATCTACTTTGCTCAGAAATAAAAGCAGGACTTCCACGCCTGAGATGCAGCCACAGCATAAACAACACAGCCTACAACCACCGGAAGGCTTTGCCTGTATGCATTAACTGCTATTTATTGCTCTGTCTGCCTCCCTTAGGCACAGGGGAACGTGTAGAGCTAAGAAGGCTAAGCCCAGAGGTATAAAATACCTGTATTTAAATTCCTGTGTTCCCACTATCAATAGGCACACAGCGAACACACTTAATAAAGCCAAAGGGAGCACCTCAACCCATCCTGAAGCTGAAACAGAGAATCAGGATTGGGTTGCCTAAACCTAAGAAACGAGGGCTCTGAGAGGCCCTCAGGCATCCAAGATGCTTTAGTCTGAAATTAAACTCTGTCAACACCAAACGGAATTTTTATTCTCTGCATAGCTAAGGATCATAAAAACTCCAGCTCTTCCATGGCCCTCTCATGTTTCTATCAAACCATGGCTGGAAAACCTCTAAATGCTGACATTTATTTCAGTCCATATTTAGGCTATTATAAAAATATGAAGTTGAGAAGTTCCAAATCCAGCCATTTAATTTAGATTTAAAATTACTTTAAAATCTGTTTCACTATTCCAAAACCATTAAATTTCAGAAATCTTCCTTTAAAAATAACCCAAAACAAGTAACCCAATTTCTTCTTTTAGTCCACAGAAGCCCTGTTTCAAAGTATTCTTTTCCATAGGTATGAAAACCAAAGCACAATGATGTGTTCCCCAGAGAAAGGAAGCACATCAGTGTATCACATATGTACCGCACTAAAAGAGATAAACCTCTTAATGGCCACCACCTCCTCCCTCAAAAATGCTTCGGCTGAAAGAAACATATTCCCTCAAGTTACCACCCTCTGAAACTCGAGAGTTATAATGAATGTGCAGATTCTAAAATATTTTAAGCAGTAAACATTTTAGAAGGCAGTAAGAATTTTAGACACAGAATAAAGAAATCATTTTCCTTTGCCTTGAACTCAACTTAACTGAGACAGATACCACGAAATTTCCTTTCTCTTCCTCAAAAAAATGCCTTTCTGGAACAGATTTGAAGGATAAGATAATTTGCAAGTCTCTGACCACAGAATAGAATGACACAATTGTTTGGGTTGGAAAGAGCCTTTAGGATCATCGAATCCAACTGTGATCCTACATCAGAACCAGTGCTGACCTGGAGAACTGGGATCTGAACCTAATCCTCATTCTTCCAAGGGAATACATTTAGTGTAAGAAAATTTGGGTCACAAATATTTGCTGCTTAGATTTGATCAAACAGTATGTGAAATCACAAGTACTCCCTCAGTCCTGTATTACAACATTGCCAGGCAACAGCAATACTGATAGATTAATAGATCTATGTAAATTCATGTAAATCTTCCTCCACAGAACAAACATGCTTTTCCCAGCTGAATAAAATTATTTCTAGAGCTCCAGCAGCACAGTCTAAGATATAACCTCTCTATAAGCCTGCAATGAATAGGAAAAGGATCCATCTGGCCTTTGTGCCCATCCTCTGTGTCCATGAACAGCAGTGGAAAACCTTCTATTTTCAAGGATGATCACAGAATCCTGTAGGTTGGAAAAGCCCTCTGAGATCAAGTCCAACACTTCCCCCAGCACTGCCAAGGCCACCCATGTCCATCCACAGCCACAACTACCTGTCTTGTGACATGGAAGACCACAGCTTTTAACTGGAAGTTAAAACAATATTTATTTGGAATGGTCTGTGTCTACTTCTCTTGCCAGAGGAGCGACAAACACCAAAGATTCCTATGCTCCAGCTTTACCCTTCCATAATTTTATCAGGAGAGAACTGCCTAAGGGAGTAAACACAAAAAATCCTAGAGGTGATCTGCAGAAAAAAAGTACCAGTACCATGCTCTTTTAAGAAGTAATCAGAAGCCATTTATCATCAGCTCAACATTCAGGACAAGAAAGATAATGGACAAGACTCACCTGAAAATTTTGAAAGCTATAGGAAAAATTATTGGAAAGCCTCAAGTAAAATACAGACTCAAAAAGATATTTCATATTGAAACGGGTATTGTCAGGGAACACACTGAATCTAGAGCCTCAATAAGAATTTAGCCTTAGGCATCAAGAGAAATTTCTCCTTTTTGCAGAAATATTTATCCTTGCCCCCAAAAAGCCATTTAAGAAAAGTTATTCCTACATGACAGACTTCAGACAAGGATGTCCACTAATCAGGTCCCAGTGTTAGGGAAAAATACCCACAGCTTTCTATTGAAGAAATTTGGGAATTTCAGTGCGAAATTGAACTTGAAACAAGTTTGATTTCCTTTGTTATCTGAAAACAGATTGAAATCAAGAACTGAAGTTTCCAGAAACCAGTAACTGGGTCAAATAAAACCAGCATTTATGATTATTTCTTCTTTTACGTATAAACAAACCTTTAATCTTATGAGATGATGGCTCTTTTTTTGTTTGGTCAGTTCTCAAAACAAGAAGAGAATTCACCTGTTGGCTAATAAATTTCTCCTCATACAATTACAGTGACTTTTGCAATAAGAGGTTTGGTTTTTAACTGATTAGTTCTGATCTTCCCAATAAAAGGGAAGACTCCACTAATTTCATTTTCGGGTTTGCCAGTGCTGCATTTCAACTATTTGGAGCTATGATCATGTTTCACCCTGTGGAATAGTCAAAGTTTCGAGCCATCTCTGTCAGTCCCAGTTCTGCGAGAGGTCACTTTCCCAAACCTGTGTTTGCCACCCAAATTGACATGACAGGATGTAAGGAAAGCCACGCTTACTTACACAGGAACAACTTGAAATTCTTCTGCCGTTATTAATGCTATTTCTTTAATCACTCTTCTCTTTTTTGCGGGTTTCTTAGGAGTTTCAGGTTCTGCCACTTTTGTTTGTTCTTCCTGTTTCACAGTTGGCACAGTGACGCTGTGAAATGAATGAATATTAACTGTATAAATAGTAGGTAAGTAGTAAGGAGAATTCCACTATATTATCAAGTCTGCTTACTCACAGACATAAATCCTAATCCTGTTAAGGATTCATCTGTTAAGATGAATGAACACAATTAATGATATTCCACAAAACAAAAATAAATAAAGCAAGCCTACTCCCATTTCAAACTGCATCCTTCAGGTGGCTTCATTACAGCTCTTGGTTTCTCTGCTACAGAGACTGCTAGCAGGTGAGTTGGAAGCAGTCCAAACGCATCATGGCGCAGCTCAGAATTCAATGTACCATTACATTTCACAGAACACGAGGCCTGGCTTTTTATCAGATGAACCACAGCACAGAGTTGCAGATTTGAAATACTTCAGAGCTCTTTGAAACAAGTTCAAATCTTGGAAAACCTGACTCATCCATTAATCTTTTGAAGCAAAGAAATTCAACAACATCCAGCAGACTGGGATTTTTTTAATATTTTCTTTTTTTTAGGCAAGATCCCCAAAGTCAAAGAATTTCGTGCTCTGAGTGGTTATTAGAGCATTATCTTTTCAAATTCACCCTTCCTCTAAAAGCTCAGCTTAGCGTCTCAAACCCAGAGTGATTTCCCAGCCACCCACCTAGAGGCTCCTTGGCATGAGGACAGCAAAGAGGACGCATTTGGCTGTTGGAGCATATGGACATTATTGGGATGTGAAACAAAATTAACTAAAGCAGTACAGAGCTCACCTGGCACAAGAAACTGATCCTCCACTTTAATCTGACCTTCCCATAAGAGATTCTTGTTTGATGTGGGGCCCCACAGCCAGCGAACAGCACAGCAGTGCCCCATCTGCTGACCCCGGGACTGGGATTTGAGGGGTCACTTGATGTGACACGCCCAAATTCAGCGTCCCAATCCCAGGGAAGAAAAGTGCCACCTGCTGGACTCCCAAACGGCCTGGCCGGTGACAGGGATGGGACCAGCTCAATGCCCTGACACAACGCAGAGCCCTTCTGAAACCCCAGACACCAAAAGCTAAACCTACTCTGATGTAAACATCTGAAAAACATCTGTTTACATCAGAACAACAACAAAATGAATCCTGACATCCTTGGAGATAGCAGGGAATGTCAACAAAGAGGAGGGAAAGGGAAGCAGGGGGGATTCTGGGTGGTATTGGAGGTGGGTTTGGAATGGAAGGATAAAAACAAGGACAAAGGGAAGAGAGTTCACATCTTGAAACTTCACTCCTCCCATGCTCCGGTCTCCTGGCATCCATCCTACTGCAACAATGGTTCTAAATGGTTCCTCATCCCCAGGTGCTTTTGCTTTGTGTTCCAGCCAATCCCTTGACCCTGTACTGCTGCAGTGACCTAGTATAGACAAAGTTCACCATGACCTGGACCATGAGAAGAAAGAACTGACACTTGTTTACCAAATCTGTCCTTGGCATAGTGAGAAACTGCTCTCAGTAAACACCTGGGATACAAAGGCTTTGAGAGACATCGAACTCGATTTTTATTTCAGCGAGATTCCTCTGGTAAACAAGAAAAGAAAACCCCAGGACATAGGAGAGATACAATAGCTAAAGCCATGAATTGTTCAATTCCTCTGCGTGGGTGTTTTCATTCTCCTGGGGGTTTCAAGGCTTGTCTCACCAGCCTTCAAGTGCTGGCTCTGCTTTCTGCATTATCTGATGACAGTCACTTGACAGTCCATTAGTACCCCCATCCCCACACATCTGGGAACAGAAATGGAGGAGGTCAATGGAGGAAGGTTTGGGGAAGAGGACTGAAAACATAGTGGCAGTGATATGGTGGATTCTGATCAATTATGTCCTGTCTTGCCCTTCCTTGACCCTCCACTGCACAACACGGTGAACACCAAGAAAGGGCAAGATGAGGACAAAAGGAGAAAGCATGCTTTGAAAAATGGCATTAACATATAATGTGTTATTCCCCAGGAGAAACCAACAAACTGACACTGGCAGAACAGTAGTTGAGAGCTGGCAGAGCACAATCTGTAGGAAATGATCAGAAAAATTTGGTTGCTTTTACATACATGGTTCTGTCCAAAATAGGAAGGACCAGCTAAAGTCATATCACAGTTAACTTCTTTATCACAAGTGGGACAAAATTGGAAGGGAAACCAACATCCCAAAGAATCTTTTTGATATCAGAGGTGGCACAATCACTAAACAAGCCTCATTTGCATCTAAAAAATTTCCAGGAGCTGACACAAACTTAGGACAAAGAGTTTCTTACATTAAGAAATTAGGTTACGACAAGGAAGGCAGAACCCCAGCGGTCATTTGTGAAGGACTTCTATTCTTTCACACACAGACATTTAAACTGAACATTAAAGTAACATTTGAATTGAAAAGGAACAAGACAGCTCTAGACACGTTTTGAGAGACTGTTTCCTAAACTGAGGGCTCATGTCTAAAGAGTTGAATCAGAAAAAGCTCCTGCAAAAGTCATCTCTCCACCAGCTAAGACTAATCTACATTTCTTTAAAAGCAGTACCTACACCAATGAGAATATTGCTACACATCAAATAAAATTACAGCTAAGTTTTCTCTTCTGGAACCCTATTTCCACATAGTTAACCTTTTGCTTTGCTGGAATACACCTGTAATGTTTTCAGCCTGAGGCTTGTCTGGCATCAGGAACCAGACCAAGGTATAAAGCTGAGATACTGAGGGCATATATTGGAAGCACTGAATTCAAACAGACTGATGAACTGCCTTCTGACAAGATACGAGGGTGGAAACAAGTCTTGGGATCCCCAGATATTAAGATTCTGGAAGAGACCCCCACCTGGCATACGCTAACATCACTCATAAATAAAAAGCACTCCCAAGAGGCCAGAGAAAGAGCTGAGAAACTCAGTCAGAGTTACAATGTCTTAGAAACCTGAATAACAGCTGTAGTTTCACATAATTGTCTGCCATTCTCACACTTGAGCTACTTGGTTCTGAACAGCTTCTTACCACAGCCCTCTCCAAGGCAGAGGATGTCATGGCTACCTGAAATAAATGCCAGGTTGCTGCAGGGAAAGGAGAATAAAAAAACCCCAACTATAATTCAAAGCCCCACAGAAACATGATCAAGTCAGAGGATTTTTTAAAATTATGTTTGGAAGGACAGTGGTGAACTTTAGTTCTAATGACCTAGCACTGAGATCACTAACCCACCCTTCAATCCACAGGCTCTACAGTTATAAAATCAGTGTTTGTGATTTTAAAGCTAGGAGTGTTTACATTCATAGAAGCCCTTGCTTTCTACTGCATCACACCTGCTACTGGAATCTTGCACTGGAACAACTTGCTTATTTCATGGACTTTAGCTGATAGATTTTTTAGGGTGGTAGCACAAGCCTGGACAAGAGCAAACTCCAGAATCGATAGACACAACAACGTTGGCTCCCAAAATTTCAGAGTTAATGTAGAGTGAAAGGAGCAGAGCCGCACAATTATGCAGCTGGACACTGCCAGGAGCAGCCTGACACCCCCATGCCCATGTACCACATACCAGTTCTGAGTTGGCTTAGGCAGATTGCGAGGAACATGTTCAAGGAGGTGCTGTGCTTCATCTAGATCTCTCTCAGCAGCCTGCTGGAGCTCCTGAAATTAATGTGAGACTTCATCAAAAATCTGAACCTACCGACGTCAAGCAAGTAAAATTAGGGCAATACTAAATTAATTTTCAGCTTTATTAAGAGGTGTTCCTTGCTCTCTCCCTGTCATCTTGCCTCTTTACTCTCCAATTTCCCAACAGAAACTAGTAAAGTTCAGAGAAACAGAGCGAGGAGTGTCTGTCCTTGCCCTCAAAGTGCCTGAGAAATTTGAGCAGGCAAATGCAAATCTTTAACAATACACAACCAGCAAGGTAGGGGAATGGTAGCCATGACGAAGAGATACCACAGCACACTCACCTACATTCCCCAAACAACACATTCCCCAAAGACTTAACATATGAAGGCACTGCAGACACACACTAGAATAGATAAATATTCTAATTAGACATTTTTTGTAGCTATTGGAAAGATGTAAAAGTTGAACTGTTCTTTAGATCACAGTATCCATTATGATAAAAACATGTTTTTGAGGTCAGTGATAAAGACATGCTTCTAACGGCCTCCAACTGAAGGAGGGAAGGTTTAGATTAAATGTCAGAAAGAAATTCCTCCCTGGGAGGGTGGTGAGGCCCTGGCACAGGTTGCCTAGAGCAGCTGTGGCTGCCCCTGAATCCCTGGAAGTGTCCAAGACCAGGCTGGATGGGGCTTGGACCAACCTGGGATAGTGGAAGGTGTCCCTGCCCCATGGCAGGGGGTTTGGAACGAGATAAGCTTTAAGGTCTCTTCCAACCCAAACCATTCTGAGATTCTGTGATTCCATGTATAAACCTTGAAAAACAAAATTTTTAATGTTCATTAGCTGGAGAACTGGTTAATAAGCCATCAGTAAGGCTGTTCCAAGCCCCAGTTTCTCTTCTAAGAAAGTGCATCCAAACACATCACTGAGGATCTAGAAAAAAAACAACTACACACTTATCAAAGATTCCTTTGAATCTTTTAGTATTTTATGAACAAGAAAAAAAATACTACTTGTAGCAAATGCTTCAGTTTTTCTTGTTCATTAACTTCAGCTTCCAGTTTATCCAGAAGATCATTCAAGAGGTTGATGTCTTTTCCTATTTCAGGGAGAATTTTGAGACATTCTTCCTCATCTGTCAAAGAGAGAATGTTAAGACACAAAATCTCCAACAAAAAAAAACCCCAGCAAAATCCCATTTCCCTCCCCTCCACAAGCAGTGATTAGCTACTTATTCTACACTCCCCAGTCACCATATCTTCCCACCCAGGAGAAGCAGCAAGTCAAACTGTCATAGTCCACACAGCCAACAGAGCTCATGGAACCATTTAATTTGGAAAAGCCCTCTAAGACCATGGAGTCCAACTGTACCACAGCACTGCCAAGGCCACCACTAACCCACGTCCCCAAGTGCCACATCCACACGGCTTTTAACTCCCTCCTGGGATAGGTACTCCAACACTGCCCTGAGCAGCCTGTGCCAGCCCTGGACAACCCTTTCCATGAAGCAGTTGTTCCCAATATCCAACCTAAGCCCCCTGGCACACTCTGAGGCATTTCCCCTTATCCTGTCCCTTGTTCCCTGGGAGCAGAGCCCGACCCTCCCTGGCTCCCCCCTCCTGTCAGGGAGTTGCAGAGCCAGAAGTTCGCCCCTGAGCCTCTTTTTCTCCAGGCTGAGCCCCCCCTCCAAGCCACTCCTGCTGCTCCAGCCCCTTCCCCAGCTCCATTCAGTTCTCCAGACCCTCAATGTTCTCCTTGAAGTGGGGTGCAAACCAAACCCCACTGTTAATCTCATTTACCTATTTTTCTTAGTCGAAAATGTTTTCTAACATTTGAAATCTTTGTGTTGATGTATAAGCAGAAATCTTCCAACACTGATGATTTCTGATCCTCCATCATCATCATCATACTAAAGGGCAACAAAAACAAAGCCAGGAATTTAAGAAAGGCCCAACCTGAAACACTGTGCACAAAAGCAGAGTTTTCAGAAGGACCCCGATCTGCCAAAGAAGCAAAGGAAATTTAAATGAAGCAGTAAGTGTTGTAAATCCCTTTTATCTTACTAACTTTTGAAAGCAGGAGAGGAAGCACAAAGTGAGTGACATCAGACAAATTTCCCTGAACTCTGGAGATCAATGCAGTGTGTGATATCAGTTTAGCAATTCCTCATGAAACCGGGAACATCCTTACTATATTGAAGTGTCCACCAATCAAGGAGTTGGAAATTTATTAAAACAAACAAGGAATACCTACTTTATCCAAAGGAGTGCTGTAAGTCTCTCTCAGGGAGATTACATCAGTGATTAATATTTAAAGGTGCGTTTTAAAGAAAAATAAACAAAAGAAATTGTGTTAGCAGAGCATGGAGGCACAGAAAGGACCATTATATATCGATTTTAGTCTATAGTAGTAGAATCGTTAACCCTATTATAGACAATGGTTGATAAGAAAAGGTTATAAAACGTGACAAAAACCTCGCACTTAGCGCCGCGGCCCTGCACTGAGCGCTAACACAGCTCCCTCCGGCGGCTCACACATCGAAACGAAGCTTTTACTTCTCTTTTAGCTCACCACGCTATCGAACTACCGCGCTTTGCCAAATCAGCTACTGGACACCCGCCGCTTTTACCACGCTCCATACCTGAGGGAGGCCGCCATACTGAGGAGGATCAGGACACCCTGAGGGGCGATCGAGGTCACTCCCACACGCGGCGGCAGCGCCCGTTTCTCCTCACGACGCACGGGACCCAGCGCGAGTGTTTCCCCGGGGCCAGCCCCGCTGTCGGCGCCGCGGGGGCCGGAGAGGGAGCAGGAGAGCGGCAGGGCTAGGGGAGAGCGGCAGGGCCAGGGGAGAGCGGCAGGGCGAGGGGAGAGCGGCAGGGCGAGGGGAGAGCGGCAGGGCGAGGGGAGCGGATCCCGCGGCCGGCCCCGTTCGAATCCGCCGCGCTCGGCGGGCGTTGGGCAGGGCGGGAAGGGCGCGTGCGCGGCAGCGCTGAGCGGGGCAAAGGAAAGAGCGTGAAGGGAAGGGCGGAAGGCGGGAGCTCTGAGGGGAGCGGAGCGGGAGCACTTGTTAGGAGCTCTCTAGACACACGCGGTTTAGTTAGGAAAGGACACACTGTTCATTCTGCGCGGGGCGCAAGGCG
>VXAY01003441.1:93724-111461 GCA_013399855.1 Oxyruncus cristatus
ATATAGTAAAAAATACATGAACACGCCCTCCTAATACATAGTCTCCGCCTGCCTAATGCATATTTATTCAGGTGATGTAATCTAACGCGACGCTTGAAACACAGAAGTTCCTTCCTTTAGTGAGCGACTGCTCCTGCAGAACTTGACACCATTAGTTACGTCTGCAAAAGGCGAGGAAATTCAGCCTGAGGACAAGGCGATTCGATTGCAGCGGGAAGGGAGGGGAGGGAAGGGGGAAGGCGGGGGCTCTGAGAGGGAAGGGGCGGAAGGCGGGAGCGCTGAGGGGAGCGGGAAGGGAGGGGGAATCACTAAAGGAAGAGGGAAGGGAGGCAGGGGCTCTTAGGGGAACGGGGGCGGGATCGCGGAGGGGAGCAGGGAAGGGAAGCGGGAAGGAAGGCGAGATCGCTGAGGAGAACGGGGAAGGGAGGCGGGATGGCTGAGGCAGCCCTGACGGGCGCCCGCTCCGGTTGCGCCCCGACGACCTTTCCCCCCCACCAGGAACCAACAAAAACCCGCCACGTTTTTTACTCGATTACATAAATTCAGTTTATTTCGGCATTCAACAGAAGAGAGAGCCCTCAATAAAAATTCAGTCAGTTTTCAACATATACATGGTCGGTTACCCATAGAACAACGTCACCCGTTGCTTTTTTTCTCTCTCGGGGTAGGGATGGAGATAACTGAACAGCTTACACTTACCCCGAACTATTTTTTTCTGATTAGCTACAAATATAAAGGTTTATTGGTAAGGACAGGCTGCTTATCTCTCCAAAGGAAAAAAAAAAGGGGGCAAAAATCGTGTTGCTTTTCCGCAATTCCCTGATACAGAACAGCCGAGTTCCCGCCCTCCCCAAGCCCCCAAATCCTGAAGAGGTGATAAACAGATTAACATAGAAACAAGGTAAAGAAGGACCACGTTAAATCCATGCAGTGACTGCATCCAGCAGATTTATGGAGAAAGGAAAATGTGCGAATGCAGAGCTACAGCAGGTTATTGGAATTGCTCTGTAAAATAATGCATATTTTAAACATTTTTTAGTGGAGAAAGGTGGTCAAAGCTTCCATGGCGCAGTGAAAGCTGCAATAAGGCCTCCAGCAGTCCCATCTACACAACCACATGGAGACAATGTGTCCTGTGACTCCCATCTTCCATGCTGGATTCATCCCCAAGACTCTGGCAACTCCCACATTAAATGGACTGACACTGTCTTTTTGTGTAGGCAAACCATAAAAGCATCAGTAAAAGGAGGTAAAAAAAGTTTTTAATGTCAATAACTAAGAAACAGATAAAAATAAAAAATTAGGCGAATAGAGATGTTCTGAGCCCAGAAGCTCAAAACACAGATCCCGTCCTAACCTGGGGTTGTTCACATTTGATAGCTGCTTCACAAAACAACCCAATGTCTGTTCTAGACTTTAAACACAGGGTTGTCTTGCACTAACAACCTCTGCAGTAAACAGAATTACAACAAATGACTGTAAGTAAGGGGGGGGGGGGAAATAAACTGCGTAACTGTACAGATATAGAGAAAACATATTACAAATCCCCATGTCTATAAAGAATAAGCCTGGCGTTCTAAAGTTTCTTTTGGTGTTTAAACCCCGCCAGGGGAATGATCTGAGGTTTGTGCAGATAACTGAAACCCCTCCTGCAGTCTCCACCAGTTTAGTGATTAAAATGTAAAGTTTCTGCTGCATGTTTCTGTTTTCAGGGCAGAGGGAGGAAGAGCAGAAGAAAGTTTCTTTCTGGAGTTCTGGTGCTGTCTGAAGTCACAAATCCAAACCTACCATAACCTTACAGAAAGCTGTGGTATAGTTATGACTCTATTTTATCATCAGGAAGCAAAAGAAAAATCGATCTTTGCCGTTTATTAAGCAAACACCCCTGAGTAAAGAGGCTGGTATCCACTTTCTTCTTTCTTGCAAGTCAGCACACAGACACTCAGCATGCCAAAGAACTGGAAAAGAGAAGAGTGCACAAGAGATTTAGTGCTGTGTTTGTTGTTTCAGTCACCAGACTCAACACCTGTATACTAGAGGACTCCATCACACCGAAAAAACACTTAGAAATACTTCTACAGAAAGTGGCATTTTTGCATATCAATTTCCAGTAATAGTTCCAGCTCAACATTTGTCTCTCTGGTTTCTCCCATTAATTTGGAAGTCCACATTAATTCCTAGTTATCTTTCAGTGAAAGCCTGGGATTATTCTGGACTTAAAATAAGTTCTGCAAAATATTTAAGCATGCCTTTTGGACAAGGGCACAGAGTGACAGCATAGAGAGGAATGGCTTCCTGCTGCCAAAGGGCAGGGTTAGATAGGATATTGGGAAGGAATTCCTCCTGGCTGTGAGGGTGGTGAGGCCCTGCCACAGGTTGTGTTGTGCTGCCCTGTCCCTGGAAGTGTCCAAGGCCAGGTTGGATGGGGCTTGGAGCAACCTGGGACAGTGGAAGGTCTCCCTGCCCATGGCAGAGGGGGTGGAACTTGAAGATCTTCAAGGTCCCTTCCAACCCAAACCATTCCATGGTACTGTGATAAAGTGGATTCTCCATCTGCCATACCAAATCCCCTACTATCTTTTTGTATGCCTCCCCTCATTGTTAGGCAGATGAAATGGAGACAATTGGAAAAACAAGTGAGGAACAGAGGACTGAGTCTTATTTCAGAGCCAGAAAAAGGCTGATGGGACATGGCAGAAGAAAAAGCCCCAAGATCAAAGGGCAGGCAGTACTATTTTCCATGAGGGAAGAGACAGAAACATTTACCTTTACAATGGCGAACCCCAGGATCACAAGCATGGCATAACTGATAACGCTTTGCAGCCCAGACTCCAGCTCCTCTGCACAGCCCTGCCAGGAAAGAGAGGTGAAAACATTAATTCAGCTGGACTTTTTTCTTTCTTTTCCTCCCTAACCCCTTAAAGGAAGTAGGGCCTGTCTAACCAACCACTGCAGACCCGTGGAACTCTCTTTTTGTCTTCCAGATCTGATGGCTTGAGGAGAAGCACTGACAAATCGCAATCCACTGACATTTGTTGCTTCCCAATCTCCTCCAGCTCAGGTCCCTTAAGGAAGTGCCCAAAACTCATAGACAGAAGACCAGCAATGGTATCTATAAAAGTCAACCTAGCGGCTTTGCCCCAGACTGAAAAACCTGGCATGAAATTCATGGCATCACAGAATGGTTTAGGTTGGAAGATCATCCTGTTCCAACCCCCTGCCATGGGCAGGGACACCTTCCACTAGCCCAGGTTGCTCCAAGCCCCGTGCAACCTGGCCTTGGACACTTCCAAGGACCCAGGGGCAGCAACAGCTTCTCTGGGCAACCTGTGCCAGTGTTTCACCGCTCTCATTGTAAAAAACTTCATCGCTTTATCTAATCTAAATTGATCCTCTTTTAGTTTAAAACCATCACCCCTTGTCCTATCACAACAGGCTCTGCTAAAACGTTTGATCCCATCTTCTTTACAGGCATTCTCTAGGCACGGGAAGGGGCTCCAAAGTCTCCCTGGAGCCTTCTCTTCTCCAGGCTGAACACCCCCAGCTCTCCCAGCCTGCCTCCACAGAAGTGCTCCAGCCCTTGGAGCATCTTTATCCTCCAGATTCAGCAAGGTCAATCCTACACGACTCCTTCCCTGGCTCAGACAGCTGTGGGTATATCCCTAAGGGCTGATGTGCTTTCCTCCATGGTTCCTGCTGGCTGAGAGTCATCATGGCCCAACAGTGACACCAAGCCCCTCATCCTCACCCGGGTGTTGAGCTCCTGTGGCTGATCCAGATGCCCTGTGCAGTTCTTCACATCCTGCTGGCAGCAGCTCAGAGGGACACTGTTGTTCCCAGTGGAATTAAACCACTGTGTGGTCGTCCAGTCACTGTAGTTCTTCACCCCACAGCAGTGAAGCTGCCAAACACAGGGCAGTTATAGGGATGTATGCACATATATATTACATTTATTCGTATACATTACATATATATATATGAAGGTCCATGTTGAGTTAAACCTCTCTTAGGCACAGTGGGCCAGAGGTGCCCTTCGTATGCAGCAGATTTACAAGCAACAGTGCTTCAGGGAAACAATCACAAATACAATAGATCAACCTCCTTTCATACATTATTACATCCTTCTTGGTCTACTCTTCGTGAAAGCTCCAATATGAAAGCGACAAGTTGCAGGACAGAGTCTTCTGTCACCTCTCTGTTTTGTGGGGCAGTGTTCTCAGCAGCAGTTACTCATTTGTACTGCTTATTTGATCTGATCCAAATGGCACTCTGTCAGCACGATCATTCACTGCATGAACTTCACACCAGGAGCCCGAAAACACCACCTCTGCAAAGTGGGGAGCACTCCCAGCTGCCTCGGAGAACCAGATGCTAAACACAGATCCGAATTCCAGGATACCACCACAGACTCCTCCTCCCCTTCTTTTCCAGCCTAAATTCCTTCCTTAGGACCCAACTGTTCTTTTCCAAGAAACTCCCAGGATGAATTAATACTTTCTTACCTGTTCCTGCAAGTAATCCACAACTGTAGACTCTGGGTTTTTCCCATCATACTGCTCAAAGACCGAGCGCATTGTGCCTTGAACGTCTGTTTTTACCTATTTAAAGTAGAAAAAAAAGATGCAGATGTTTTTAACATGAGACCTAAGAGTTTTATCGGGTGGAAAATGCAAAAGATTTATGTCCCAACTAAGTCGGGGGGGGGAGAGGGGAGGGATAAAAAAAAAAAAACAAAAACCCAAAAACATATCAAGCTACGTGTTAGATAAAATTCAGGTAACTCTTTAACAGAATCATATGATGCCTCCCCTGCTGGAAGAGCCCTCTTTTGGGAGCATCAACAACTGTTTAATCCAACTGAGAGACTGATGTGATGCCCTGCCAGGTGCTTTATGTATTCACCACGATCCCAACAAAGACACCTCCACTCCCACTTGCTCTGCAGGTTGCAGGATAGGGGATGAAGTACAAGAAAACTGGATATATTAGAAATTTTATAAAAATGCAAGATCTTTTCTTTACTTTTAGGCTGGGAGAGAGATGATAATTCTTTGCTTACCTTTTCCCTGTAAACAAATCCCAGGACAAAAGCAGATACCTCTGCAATAAAGATAACCAGGATAATGGCCAAGAACTGCAAACACAAGAGAGAGACTGTAAGGAAGAATTCCACAGTATTTGAATTCAACTGCACATTACACTTCACATTAATTTATAGCAGTCAGTTACTGTTATATGTGGTTGCCTCTACAATCGAAGTAGTTTACAGAAAATAATTTAGAACAGAAGAAGCTGTGGCTGCCCCTGGATCCCTGGAAGTGTCCAAGGCCAGGCTGGACAGGGCTTGGAGCAACCTGGGATAGTGGAAGGTGTCCCTGCACCATGGCAGGGGGTTGGAACAGGATGATATTTAAGGTCCCTTCCAACCCAAATCTTCTCAAAACTCAGTGCTTTCCAGACTCATCTTCATCAGAGGCAGAGCCATGAGACTGTCCATGGCTGGGGGTACTGGTGTCACTAATAACTGAGCCTGTGCCTCACTCACAGTCAGTCAGCGTGTCACAGCAGTGCACAACTCACACAAACGAGCAGTGCTTCAGTGGTGTATGTCCTAATAATGCTTCACTTTCTGTTTCGTGCACCCCAAGGTTTAGCCTACCACTTCCCACACCGTGCAAAGTGGCGACAGCACACAAGAACACGCAGCACTCACCAGCCCCAGACCAACTCGCGACTCCCGGAACGTGGCACAGCAGCCGATGAGCCCAATGACGAACATCACCACAGCCACGCAGATGATGATCACGGCGGGCAGCACGGCGTACTTGTCCTGCAGGAAGTTGTCATAGCTCTTGTAGGTGTTGATGACGTACGCCCCAACATAGCTCAGACCTGCTGCTGCCGCCTGAAAGGCAAGGGAAGAAAGTTGTTAGATGTTTTTCGTTAAGCATCTGCCCAGGAAAGTAAACAGAGACTGTTTTGTAATAGTGCAATTAATATTGCAACTCTAGAAGTAGTGACTACAGTGTGCAAAGAACTAGAAGGAAAAAAAATGCTGCATCTGAAACTACTACCCAAACTAGCTACCCATTCAAACTTGAACACAGAGAAGACAAAATTCACTGGATCGCTCCTCTACTTAACAAGGCACCTCTTTAGCCAAGCTGAAATGCTGGAGCCTATCGACACGTATCCAACAGAGTTTCTGCAGAAGGCCAAGCTCAAACTGCCTACCCAAGGCCACCTACATCCCACCCAATGCTGCATTTGCAGGAATCAACTTACAGGATCACAGATTCATTTTGGTTGGAAAAGCCCTCTAAGACCATCGAGTCCAACCTGTGCCCAATCCCCACCCTGTCACCCAGCCCCACTGAGTGCCACGTCCTTCCTTGGACACCTTCAGGGGGATGGGTTGTTGATTGGGGCTTTTTTTTTTGAGAAAAACTTATTCTTCCCACTATTTCAACAGCATTAACCTCTAAGGCAGGCACAAATGTTCCTGGTCTCAGCAAAACACGGTCCCTCCTTTTCCTGGAGGAAACAGATTTCTGCAGCCTCTAAATTAATCTCTCCCCCAGAAGGATGTTTTGCTGATTGAGGCTAATGCACAGCAGTGACACCCTGAATACTGAAGACTTTTATCCACAGTTCAGGCCTGAAAATAACACTGAAAGACTCAGCCATGCCCTGCCAAACCTCATCAATGGCATAAAAAAACCTCCCAAGAGTTAGGAAAGCTCATCTACCCTCTATAATGCTGCAGCACAAGTAAAATGAAGGATCATCCATATTCACATTCTGGAAACTTAAGGGAAACCAGCCTGTTTGTTTTCAACAGGCCACAGCAGGATTTCATCATCTAGCTCTGGAACAGTTCATTATTTCCCCAGCACTGTACCTTTTAATTAAATCAAACACTCCTCATGCTGGAGCTAGGACTAATTCCTTTACCTAGTTTAGTTCTTTCCCCTCCAGCCTGGTCTCTTGCCTGCCCTTCAATTATCTCCCAGTGCAGGAACATCCTTTGCTTCAGACAGCTCCCATCCCACACTGTTGCATTCCTGGGCGATGCCTGTACCTCAGAATTACTGAGATCATATGCACCAAGTGGTGAAACCAGGATCAAACTAACCCTTAGAGACATTTACTACATGCCCTGCAAGATCCTGCTCTGCTGGGGCCCATGCAGCAAGTCACCTACAAAGAATATCAGGAAAAGGAACAGGATCATGAGTTCTCAGGCGTTTTTTTTCTTCTCCACATGCAAGGGGGTTTCAGGTGGTGCTAATGATTAAAGCAGTTCCTAAAACTTCCTCTCATTGAGGAAAATCTTTCCCATTTCCCTGTCTTTAGGGATGCAGGGAAAGGGTGAGACCACTTTACCTCAAAAGGCACCGCTGCTTTCTCACTTCACCAGAGGAGTGAGGTGCCCAGGAGGAGTTCAGTGCAGCCTCAGCTTCTCCTCCTCCAACACCATGTTCCTGAACTCAGAAGTGGCAGTAACACCACAGGTGGGGCTGGGGACACAGCACCTCCATCCTGCTTGGCCTTCAATTGCACAAGAAGAGCAAAGTGTATCCTGTAGTTCTGGCCTGGAAGGCTGGATGCACATCCACCTATTCTCTGTTCTGAATTAGCAGTCTGGGCAAGGACAGCCACACAGAAGGAAGCAAAGCTGCTTCTCTGGACAACCTGTGCCAGGGCCTCCCCACCCTCACAGACAGCAATTCCTTCCCAATATCCCATCTAACCCTGCCCTCTGGCAGTGGGAAGCCATTCCCTGTGTCCTGTCCCTCTATCCCTTGTCCCCAGTCCCTCTCCAGCTCTCCTGGAGCCCCTTTAGGCCCTGCAAGGGGCTCTCAGGTCTCCCTGGACCCTTCTCTTCTCCAGGGGAACCCCCCCAGCTCTCCCAGCCTGGCTTCAGAGCAGAGGGGCTCCAGCCCTCGGAGCATCTCCGTGGCCTCCTTTGGACTCTGCCCAGCAGCTCCACATCCTGGGCCCCAGAGCTCCTCCACCATGATCACAGACACAACATGGTGATGCTTCCAGCCACTGTGCTTGTACCCCAAAATAACAGGAAAGGCACCACAGACTGAACAGCTGCGGTACAAAATGGCATAAACCATGTTTTTGGCAAGTGAATCAGTCATCTGCATTCAGTAGCAGTGTCACGTCAAAAGGCGCACAACTAAACTGCCTTGTGACTTAGTGAATGTGTAAACATGCAGAGTGTTCATCTTCAGAGAATGTACAGCCCTGTTCTCCTGCAAACCTCTGGTCCCGGCCTCCACAAGTAGTTTTGCACTTATAAAGACAGCCTGCTCCGTAATTTAATCTTCCTATAGGGTGTTTGACAGAAAATAATCCCCCAACATTTCCATTATCCATCTGCAAGCAATTGAGACAACAGACACATTCTTCATCTCTCATCCATACTCCCCATTTTCTACCCATTTCCAGAGTGCTCAACATGCAGTGCAAAGGAAGCAGTGCAGGAAATGCTATAGACAGACCAACTGCAGGGAACTAAGAAAAACCCTGATGCAAGTAAAGGGCTGCCACAAATTAAAAAAAAAAAAAAAAAAAAAAAAAGAAAGAGATTGTGAAGCCAATTCACAGAAGTCCCCTAAAGCCAGGACTTGCAAAGCTCCACGAAAGCAATCAAACATCACGGGGTCCAGCGTTGGGTTCAAGGACATCAAATATAAAGCATTTTCACAGCAGGTTTTATTGCAATACTCAGGATTGCCTGGTTTCTGTCCAGAGACAAAACAGCCAGCAAGAGGTCTATTTTGCTTTCCAAACTTCTGCTTCCAAGCAGAAAAAGGAAGTGGGCTCAGGTAAAAACATAAGACTTTGGGTAAAGATCTGACTTACAGCAAGCTGACATTTTTCCCCACAAACTGAGGTACAGCCACAGCTTCACCTATCATTTTTAATTCAAAGTGAAGAACTCTGAACTCTGAAGAGCAGTGTCACTCAGGAGTGGAAGGCATCGCTGATAATGATCTGTTCCCTGATTTGTTTTTGCAGATGAGTCCCAGAGACAAACTTTGAAAGCAGAGATGAAAGATACATCAGAACGTTAAGTCAGAACTCTCTCCTCAAGCCTTCCCAGTACTTAAGGCAGGTTCAAAATCTGGTGGAGGGTTTTTTCAGCTCAACATCACAAAACCTTCAGCCCAATCCTAGGTATAAGAGGAAGCTTCTCTAGAAGAGATGTACAACAAGAAATGTCCATTGCGCTGCTCAAGACAGACCTTGACTGAAAATTGTAAAGTACAACTGATTAAACAGGTTTCTGTTGGATCTCAAAAAAAACCCCCACAATCTCACAAACACAAAGGCCCGTTTGAGCAGCTTTCAAGGAGGAAGAGATCAAATATCTCCTTCTTCAGGATTAGTCAAAAACATTTGCAAACAAAATTATACAGAAGGTTGCCACGATTACTCCAAGAAATTCACACTAGAAATTGTTACTGTTCTTCACAATTGTTGTTACTGTCCTGCTTGCAGGTTGTGTTTCAGAGGAGTTCAGTGCAGAGCAGGATCCCACAGTGCAGGGGTGAGGCTCAGCCCAGGGCAGCCAAGGAGTGACACAGGGTGGGTGTGGGAGAGAACCAGTTCCCCTGGTCTACCAACAGCAAGCAGAACACCCAGACCTGACCCCTTCCTCCCCAGATGACTCATCAGGGAGCCCAGAAAACGCTGCTGGTGCTTGGTTACAACGCTGGTGACTCCCTTGAGACAAGACGAAGAGAGGAGGCGATGGGAAATTTTGCAAGAAACCCCCTTTCCACAGCTGAGTGACAGAGCTGCGGCCGACTCTGCTGCCTCACCCACCACAGCCCCCACCCTTCAGGGACCTAAACACCGGAATTTTTGACACCCCATGCCCTTGACTGAACGCAGAGGAACTATTTCAGTGGGAAAAATGGACTCCTTGGGGCTGAGTGAAAAGAAAGCAAAGCCGTAACAACCAGGTTTTCCCAGGCTGGTGTTTGGAGGAGGACCTAGCGAGGACCTGGGCTCGCCACGCTGACTTCACACACCTTTTCCATGCTCAAGCCAGCCGGCTGTGCCAGGTATACACAGGTACATATGTCAGGATGGTTGTGAGAAGTCTGGGCTGTCTCACTGATACGGAACAGGACAGCCATTGGAAAACAGTACATTTTATATATTTTTCAAGTACAATAAGACTTTTATTTTGTGTTCCACTGTTTTTACATGCTGATGACCTGCCTTTCTAGAGACTTATGGCCATTCATATACTTCACAACACCTCATCACTGTCACAGCCATAGAAAGGGCCCCTTAAAATTTCCTCTGAAAAAAAAAAAATATATATATATATATATAATTTGCATCTCTCAGTCAGGCAGAAAAGATACTTTTCTACTTTCCGTTATTTGTTTTAATAAGCCAACCATATGTGATGGTTGAGAAACCAGATAAAATACAGCAAAGGGGCCAAACTACTAACTACGTTTTTTTTAAAGGCTTCTCCCACCATCTTTCAATTTCAGAGTGTCGATTCTATGACTTGGTCTGGTACTGTGGACCAGTATAACACTTCCTTTTTGTAAGACTGGTCAGTTAAAAATACAGAGTAACAAACCTGTACTGTTAAAAGGAGAAGCTTAAGAACGGCATAAATTCCAAATTCACCCTGTGTGTCCAGCAAGATGCAGCCTCTGCACAGTAAAAAATTGAGGCCATGAGACTTTCCCCCACATCAAACAGGACTTTCCCAGGGCCAGCACTATTATCAGCCCCAGCACAAGACTTGGGCTGGTTTGACTTCGTCACATGTCATTAACTTTTTACAGGCAAACCCAGATAAGATAAACACTACCATTTATCTGAAACAGTAACAGCAGTTGTCTTCTGCCACAAACTATTACAAATACATACTGGGAGAACAACGAATATCCACAAAAACCCTTTCCAAACTGCAACATTCTAATTCTTCTCTACACAATCAGCTCATGGAGGTGTTTGAGGTAATTTTAAGGCTTGAAAACTGCTTGTTTCAGCAGTGCCTTTGCATAGCAGTGATCTGAGTAAGGGCACCTCATCTGATGCTGATGTTTTGTTTTCCCATCCAACACCTACATCCACTGGGATGCTATCACCTTTTCAGCAGTTTTTATGTGCCACTAGACAGAATGGGATATCACCTCCCATTATTACTTTGCCAAGTGTTTCCCTCTACTGGGCTGCTCCCATGCCTCCTATATCTAGAACTGAATACCAGCAACACTGGTCTCAATTGCAGCTCCCCATCCCCTCCTTAATGCAGAAGACTCTCCATATCTTTGGGTTTGGGGTCTTTTTCTGTGTACAGAAAGAGTTCGTGATTTACCTTGACAAGTAAATCCTCTGCTCGAGAGGGTTCGTACATTTCCTCCATAAATAATGTATTTTATTACCCAACAGCCAGGTTGCATGACCAGGGGAATTACTTTCTGGCTCCCTTGCTGTTTTATTGTGCTACAAGATTTATTCTCCCCATTCAACACCAGATTTTCAAGTCCTCCCTGGCTGCTGTGCTACTGCATTCCCACGGAGGCAACAGATTTTCTACAGAGTGACTTCAGGGGAAAACAAAGGCAATAGGCTCTCCTGAGAAAGCCTTCCTCACTTTATGCTCGCTCAACCACTTCACAGATCCTGTCTGAAACTCCTCCTAGCCCATACCGACCATGCAGCTCCATGCAGACCTGGCGGTCTCCCTTGTACCGAAACAAAGCTGTTTTTTTCCCCAGCAATTAGGTCAACCCCAGCTCAACACTGCCCATTCCACTGGCACAGATTCCTCTCCTTTCTCCCGTTCCAGATTTAACACTCTGCCAGCTGGAATGCACCTCCTGGCCTCACCTACCATTTCCTACCCTGCTTATGGTAATAATTTCCCCGAGCAATTGATCAGTTATTGCCACACTTGTGTTCTCTGGCCTCATCCAGGACAGCATGTGACCCTCCTTGCACCTGTACAAGGCAGGCTCTGGAGTGTGTCCATTACACACTGCCCAGGAGGGGATGGACCCACCCCTGCCACAGTTCCTGGTCACACACACCTCACGGATACTGCCTGACAGGCAGGACATGCACCAGAGCAGGGCAAGCTCACAGAAGGGCTGGAGTGGGAGGGACCGCTGGTGATCAACTGGTCCAAGCCCCTGCTCCAGCAGGGCCATCCAGAGCTGGTTGCTGAGGACCAATGTCCAGATGGCTTTTGGCTATCTCCCAAGGATGGAGACTCCACCACCCTTCTGGGCAGCCCGTGTGCCCTGCTCAGGTCACCCTCACAATGAAAAAGGGTTTGCTGATGTCCAGAGGGGCTCTCCCTCACTTCAGTTTGTGCCCACTGCCTCTGGTCCTGTCACCGGGCACCACAGAGAAGAGCTGAAACAGCACCACCTGGGCAAGGACAGCCATGGAGAAAAGCTTCTCTGGGCAACCTGTGCCAGGGCCTCACCACCCTCACAGACAGCAATTCCTTCCCAATATCCCATCTAACCCTGCCCTCTGGCACTGGGAAGCCATTCCCTGTGTCCTGTCCCTCCATCCCTTGTCCCCAGTCCCTCTCCAGCTCTCCTGGAGCCCCTTTAGGCCCTGCAAGGGGCTCTCAGCTCTCCCTGGACCCTTCTCTTCTCCAGGTGAACCCCCCCAGCTCTCCCAGCCTGGCTCCAGAGCAGAGAGGCTCCAGCCCTCGGAGCACCTCCGTGGCCTCCTCTGGACTTGCTCCAGCAGCTTCATGTCCTTCTGATGTTGGACCCCAGGGCTGGAGGCAGGATAGAGTCTCACCCTTGCTGTGTTCCCTCAGACCCTCAAGTTGTGAAAACACTGATTTACAAAAAAATGAAAAATACTGCACTTGGCAAGCTGGCTTTGGACTGGAGCAAAAAAGCACCACAGCTACGAGCCCCTCCCAAGCTGCCCTCAATCTTCCGCAGCACCAACAGCCCCGGGAGAGAACTGTGCCAGCCCTTACCCACAAGTCAAGACCTTCAAACCACGGTCTCCTCACATGATGTATAGAGGCGGGACATAACCAAGGCAACTGTTCTGAGACACAAAGCCACAGGAGACTCTTCAAAGCATGCTATACCTAAATATTCATCATACGAGGCATGTTTCAGCCTGTCTTCAAAACACACCTCGGGGCTGCTCCGGGGGTATGGTGGGAAGTGCTTGCTTTTCCCTTCTCTTCCTCAAATGAAAACAATGAGCAGCAGCCAAAATGTCCTGACAAACTGTAAATCCTTTTCAGGAAAAAAAACCCTCCAAACCTAACCCAACGTTTACTTGCAGTTTTTACACGCTGCAAACTCACATGCTGAAGAGTGGGTTTTGGGTTTAGTGAGCTTATTTGCAAGTTATATTAAGTAAATGTTCCCCTTAAGAGTTGACCTAGCACGTCTTCCTCTGTTCCCCAAGCCTAATTTCAGGGTTATTTCCCATCCCTAAAAGCCAGAATGTACCCTACAAAGCATAAATCATGGGATATCCTCATGGAGACACTGCACACCACTACAAAGCAGGGAATCCTGCCCCGAAATCCTACAACTTCTAATGCTTTAATCCCTGCCTTGGGGTCAGGGTGCTGCTGCTGATCACCATCAGGGAGCATCACACATCTCTGAGGACAACGGGACCACAACAAGGAGAAAGCAGCACCGCCCTCTCCACTCGTATTCCTCCCAAAATACAGAGAGCACAAGCTTGCTGGGAGTGTAACTCCAGTGGAGGAGCATGGATGGATTTATCAGCCAATGCCAAGCTGGTTTGCATTTGAGCAGCCTGTTCGGACACAGAACACCCTCTAGGTCAATATTTGCCCTCAGAACCACCCTAATTTCTCACCCAGCTGTTCCAGGCTCAGACACCAGATGACTAAAACAAAGGTGCACCAAAGTCACAGTGGAGCTAATCCTAAAGCCTGGGGAAACGTCTAGGAGCTGGTGACAGGGAAGATACCTCTAATCCACCCTGAAACAGTGCCTGCCATCCAGCTGGGAGGGAAGGGACGAGGACAGTGGGGCCACGTGGCTGCTGTGTGCCTCCTCCTGTAAGGAAAGGTGCAGGTTGGGATTCTCCTGATGCAAAGGGATCCTGCCAGCTCCACGGTAAAGCCTGGCAATGCTTTTGCGGAAAACAAAGGAAGTATTCCATTCATATCTACAGAAAAGCTGCTTTCTGTTCCCCCTCAATAAAGTTTCCTCCAGCAGGTCCTTCCACGGCCTCAGGGACCACAGGGGACAGTCCCACTGAGCTTATTCTCCAGAATCCACATCGCAATCCCGACGTTTGCCCTGTCCTGACCACACAGCACCAGCTCTTTGTTTTGATTTTGTCTGTGGGACCCCTACACGTACAGCAAAGTGGATTTTCCTGGAAGTCAGTGCAGTTCCACTTCCTGATTTTGGGCAGAATAGTTTAAAACAAGGAGGAACTTTACCCTTTCAAGGCACACTCAAGGGGATCACCCCAAAGTACCCAGACCCTGTAGACAGCCCTGACATCAGCCCTGTCCTGTGACCACTCTGGATCATGTGTCTGTTCTTCCACCACAGTTCAGCAACAAGGTAGAAATCATAGAATGGTTTGGGTTGAAAGGGACCCTAAAGATCACCCTGTTCCAACTCTCAATGAATGTACTGCTTTTCCCTTCCCACCCTAAACTCAGCCCTGGGGGACTCAGAAGCTCCACGAGAGGAGCAGAAATGAGGCATCTAGAAGAGAAACTTGATCCTGAGCCCTTTCAAAAGTCAATGAAAAACGCAGTTTCACTCGCTGGATGAACTAAAAGGAAACAAACGCAACGCAGTTCTTGGTTAAGCAGCTTTTTCCACCACGGGGGCTGCTCCCACAGCTCTCCCATCTCTCTGCCAGGTATCACGGGGGTGTTAAAACCCAGCAGAGCTGCCTGTCCCCCACTGTCATGGACAGCAGGCAGCCTCAGGCAGGATTAAGGATTTGCCCAAGATCAGATGGAAGAAAGGTGAGGAACAGGTCACAGACACCTAGACCTCTAATGATTCCTTGGAGAATACCCCCACTTCTAACAATGAAGGTGGAGCACCAATAATCTCCAACACAATGTTTGCTTTTCACTACGTTTTTCATCTCATTGAGGGATTAAACTTTCCCTTCCCTTTTTGTTGTTGTTTGGTTTTTGTTGGTTTGTTTTTGGTTTTGGTTGGTTGGTTTGGGATTTGGGTTTTGTTTGTTCTTGTTTGTTTGTTTGTGTTTTTTTTTGTTTTTGTTTTGTTTTGCTTTTTTTGTTTGTTTGTGGGTGTGGGGTTTTTTGTTTGGTTTTTTTGGTGTGTTTTTTTGTTGTTGTTGTTTTGGGTTTTTTTGTTGTTTGTTGGTTTGGTTTTTTGTTGTTTTGGTTTGGGTTTTTTTTGTTTGGTTGGTTTGGTTTTGGGTGGTTGTGTTTTTTTGTTTGTTTGTTTGGGGGTTTTTTCCCCTCTCTTGGACTGGGCCTTCAAAGCAAGCATTCCCAAACCACCCATCACTCGTATGGAGTGATTTCAAACTATTTATACATGCAGGAACTTTTTGTCATGGGTAAGCTTATCCCTCCCCATTACTAAAAATTACTTAGAAGTGATACCACGGCAATACTGTGATTGCTTGAGCAACCTGGTCTAGTGAAAGATGTTCCTACCCACGGCAGGGAGGTGGAACTTGAGGAGTTGAAGGTCCTTTCCAACCCAAACCCTTCTGTGATTCTGTGACATTACCAAATCACATCCCAGCATAGAAACTGCAGTTCACACCTCTTGGTAGCAAGGAGGCAAACCCCTGCTGGGTCTTCTCAAGAGTCAATAAAGCTCCTGAACGGCCTGTAATCAGCTCAAATGCACCCCAAGCATGTGTGAAGGTGCGGGAGGGAGCCCGGGATGAGCTGGGGAAATAGGAATCTGGCTTCATTGCTCACAGGTGGAGAGAGCAGAGCGAGCCTGCCAGGATCATGCTCCAGGGCTCCTTTTCCGTGGAGAGTCCTGTTGCTGTCAACAGACCAAATTCTGCTCTTTCCCTAGTCCTACTAAACCCACTCAGGTAATAACTTATATTTATCCTCTTCCCTGCTGCCGGGCAAGTGAAGCAAGGCCGGGAATGTGCCCACCCCTGGTTAAAAGTGAATGGGAAACCTGGGCAAACAGGATTTTAACTGCAGGAACTGCTGACGTAGCCTTCCGGTGATGAATCGCGGAATATCCTGAGTTGTAAGGGACCCACAAGGATCATGGAAGTTCACATCCCAGTGCCCAGGACCTCCAGCGGATGCCAAACCCTCTCTGAAGGCAGAGGTCTGTTCAGAGACAATGAAGCTGAAGGTGATCAGGGGCAGGTGCTGGGTTCAGCAGCGCAGCTGTAGGGCTGAAGGAGGGGGTTGAAGGAGAGCACCCTGGGACGGTATTCAGTTCGGATGATACAGAAATTTTGGAGCATGAAACTTCCACCTGGTTTCCAGATTCCCAGTTTCTTTTCTTGGACCAGCAAGTGAATGTCAGCATTTCACCTCTCTCCTTCAAGGAGCATCAACACATGCCACCCAGCCAAATCCTCTCAAAAGATATTGCCAAGAACATTGGAGTCTCCTCTGACCCTTCCTCTCCCTCTTTTAGGTTCCATGGGCTAAACCAGCGTCCCCACTCTTCACCTACAGGAGACCAACACACGCCAAAACAACCATGCACTCGGCTCTAATTAGTAGGCGCTCAAAAGCAAAACTGGAGATCGACAGAACTCCCACAGCTTGAAGCACCACCCATGGCAACCGTGCAGTTAAAAAACCCTTCAATCATAACCCCTTTGTTTGGGGGTTATGCACATTTACAGCCTCTCCACCAACACAACGACCTGCAAATAGGATGCTCAGCCTGATGCAATAAGAGAAGCTGATTTTTTCACCTCATTTACGGAGCCTCCATTTGTCATTCTGGAAGATCTGACTGTCCTCACTCCTGCACAGGGATAATGAACAGAAAGCCAAAAGGGGATTTTTTGCCTTTTTAGGATATTCCTAAGTAATAACTTTTGTCAAAGAACCAGATCTGCACCAGCTGCTGAATACGCAGGTGGTGAATTATTTTCCATAATCACTTCCAAGCCGGGCAAGATCTCCAGCATACAATGCCTGGACATGAATTACTCCTTAGAGAAGGGCTCCAAATTCTTTGCAAATCTTGTGTTTTGATAATCATCTAAAGCCTTGTACTTACAGAGCCCCAGCTGTTAGAAATCTTCTGAAGGAGAATAAAAGAATCAGTCCCTCTTTCTCCACCCTGTTAAAACCTGAATTCCAGGTTCTGCTGTTCTGCTGCTGGAATGTGATCACCCCATATATATTGGCGGCAGCAGCATCTAAATGCCACAATCTCTGGGGCTGCTGTGCTCTTCCTTGGATTTTAAAACAACTAAACGGGCTGATCTGGGTCACCCCAAACTCAGATGCTAGAGACATGCAGAATGATAACTGTGATGGTCCAGGGATCCAGATGACCTAATAGCCTCAATCACGATTACGGAGTTCCCCTACAGCAGAAGAAAAAGTACCAGGGACTTTTCTAGGAGGATGTAAGGCTGTTGTTTCATTTTTAAGAAGACAAACAACAACGCTAACCTGAGGTTCACCTGAGCTGAAGCTCAGGGTCTTTCCACATACAAACAGTGGGATGCTCCAATGTTTCTCTATGGCTATCTCAAAAAAAAAAAA
>VXAY01003441.1:113824-145450 GCA_013399855.1 Oxyruncus cristatus
GCTGCCCCTGGATCCCTGGAAATGTCCAAGGCCAGGTTGGAGGAGGCTTGGAGCAACTTGGGATAGTGGAAGGTGTCCCTGCCCATGGCAGGGGGTGGAACTGGATGATCTTTGAGGTCCCTTCCAACCCAAACCATTCTGGTATTCTGTCACTGTCCAACACTGGCCTGGACACTCCACATCCCGCCCTAGCCACTGGAATATGAGGCTGAATAGCCACAGGGAGAAGGATTTGAATTCAGCCACTGCAGAGGTCTGCAAACGTCACTTTTTTTTCCATCAGCCAAGCCTTGTGCTTTTACAAACAAGCTGGAGGTGAAGAATTGGCAGCCAGGGCTTTGTTTTGCAGAGAAGACCTTGTCAGCTTGAACTAAGCTGAACCTACCTCTCTGCTGGGCTGCAGGATGCAGTGATAACAAGTTTCCTGCTGTTGCCCCTTCCCGGCAAAAATAGCTGAGAGCCAGTTTCTTTCAGGAGGAGATGGATTTTGGAGGGGATGTGCTAAAGTAGCTCTCCAGCAGGAAATCAGGGAAACAGAGATTATGGACAGTCTCTGCCCACAGCCCATGAATTTAAGCCACAGCTGATTCAAAAGGCACCAGAACAGCCCCTGCAGCTGCTGAAAACACAGAAATCCTCACACAGAAAGTGAAGTGAAGCTGATCTCCAACATTAAATTCCTCTAAGAGTAAAGATCAGCATAAAGTCAGACCTTAAGGACTGGCTGACAGCTCCTCCTGTCTGCAAGCCTGTCTTTGCCATCATAATTCCCATTACAGCACTAAATATTAACAGACTGTATAGTTGTGGAGTATTTCTTAATTTTTAAAAAACCCAGCATTTTCACTTTTCCTGGTAGCCTGGCAAGCTGAGGTGTTAATGAAGAAAAAAATCTTCTAGAAACCACTTATCTTCCCAGTTTTGTAGGAATGATTGGTATTCTGGGCGAAATACTTTGAATGCAAATGAAAGGGCGAATTCTGAAGTTTGATTTAAAATGAAATATAAGGGAATTAAAAAAAAAAAACAAAACACCAAAAAAACCCCCTTGCCAAACCCCACCTTTCTTTCTTTCTTTAATATCCAAATAATGTTTCCACTTTTGTTGCTTGTTAGTTCTCTAATTTAAAATAAAAGAGTGGCAGTTTCACAGCAAGAATGAAATAGTGCTCCTTATCAAAATTTTACCAGCTGTATGCTGCTTGTTGCAGAAGGAAGCGTTACTAAAATCAACAATGGCTGATATTTTATTAAAGCTGATCTAGAAAGAAACTTTCCAGAGCAAGGATGTGCCTGTAGGGATGTATCCCAACCACCACAGACAGCCCTGGTTATGATATTCTGCACCATGCTCCACCAAATTAATATTAAGATCAAGAGATTCCTGTTGAACATGGGATTTTAAAACAGCAATAAGCTGGAAGTTTCACAGCTTTGCAAATTTGGGAAATGGGAAAAAAGGAAATTAAAACTATGTAATCCAATAACAAAGTGATAGCCTCAAGGGAGGATCTGTTCCCAGAACTGCTGTCTACCAAAGGTTGTCTTGGATAATTTGGCATTGGTTTAATGGATAAATTGGTCGGGTTTGCTGGGTTTCAGTCCGAGATCAGTTTAGGGAACACGGCAGAAAAACAACAGGTTTGCCACTGATTTATTTACTGCATATTTAGCAACATTTCCCTTTATCCACCAGACATCAACGACATAAACATACAATTGCCTACTGCACATATGACCATGTATCTGAAAATCTCTCTCTTTAGTGTTCTTTCTGCTGGACTAAACAACTTGTCAGCTCTGGTACTTTACAGAACTCATTCTCTCCCATTACCTTTAATTTTTCTAGAACTACCTGAAAACATGGAGTGCATTCCCCAAGGATTGCTAAAGAGGCCACCACAGCTCTCTGGCTTCTCTGGCAGAGGTGCTGACTCACTCCCAGTTTGTGATCCTCTACTTCTGCCATAAGAACTGCTTCCGAGTCAGCTCTTCCCCTTCCCCTTCTCCCGATTATTCCTGCCTGAGTGGGCGACCTTGCTGGTGTTATGGAATCACAGAACTCTGGAATGCTTTGGAATGGATGGGGCCTTAAAGACCATCTCATTTCTACCCCCCTGCCATGGGCAGGGACACCTTCCACTAGCCCAGGTTGCTCCAAGCCACGTCCAACCTGGCCTTCAACTCTTCCAGGGATCCAGGGGCTTCTCTGGGCAACCTGTGCCAGGGCCTCACCACCCTCACAGTGAGGAATTCCTTCCCAATATCCCATCTAACCCTGCCTCTGGGAGTGGGAGGCCATTCCCCCTTGTCCTGTCACCCTTGTCCTTTCTGTGACATATCCAGTTTTTCAGCCCTTTCCTCCAAATCCTCAGATCATTGGTAAAATCCATCCCTGTCCCAGTCCTAGCCCTCACCACTGCCACATTCCCTCCAGATATAAATTACCTATTGTCTCCTCCAAGTTATTGCTGAAATTTAAACCCACAAGGGGTGGGTGCTCTAGCGCAGGTGACACTAAACCATGGGTAGAGGATCCCGGGATAGGGATTGCTCTGGATGGGCTGTTGGAATGAAGCTGCTGTGGGGTGTTTTAAAAGCCTCATCATATGATATTTACTGCTTCTTTCCCCACAAGGCCTGTTAACCCCCTACAGAAGGAAATGAGATTAACGTGAAACCATTTGCCCCTGACAAATTTACATTGGCTGGTTTTCGTCTCTGCATTTTCTTCTTACTTGCTTACAAGTGATTTCCCAGTTACATATTCCATGTCTCCTTTGATGCTGTTTATCAGGAACTGAAGTTAATTGGCTCATAATTTCTAAGCCGTTTTTATTTTTTTTTTATTTAAATGGAGCCCTTTCTCATCCTGCCAGCACCTCACCTCCTGCCCAAAACCCCCACTGGAAACAGCTCTAGAAGTTTGAGAACCACCAGTTTATAAAACGTTGTTGTAATCTGTCCTTTCCTTATTCTCCCACTGACCCTAACCCCTTATCCCTGCTTTCTGCTGTGCCAGCTCCTGATTGTGCCGGACGTTTTGGTGACTGGTGCCACCATGGGGACAGAAAGTCAGTCTCTTGTGATTGGCATGTGAGGATGATGCAGAGGCATCTTTATAGTACATGACCTTGTTTCTTGGAACCATTTCTGGTGAAAAGACTCATGTAAAAATAACAAGAAGGGAAATTTACAGTCAGCAGGGATAGCTTTCCAGCTAAAAACATGAAATAATCTTCTATTGACACCACAAAATTGGCAAACAGCAAAGTCTGAAAAACTCAAAATACTTTCAGTTCCTCTTTAAACATTCCAGCTGGGTTACGCACTCAGTTCTTGTCCCAGGCATGAAAAAACGTGTTTCCCAGCAACTAATACTCACATGCTCTCATTTTTACCCTACGGAAATCATTCCTGCCTGCAGTTGAACTAGGAAGGGAAGGACTCTGCATGGCTCTCTGTCCCCCACCAGCAGAGAGCCCACCACAGCAGCAGTATTCCCTGGACTGCTCATGGGCAAACTGACATGCCCTGGTAGGAAAGAGGCTTCAATCACAGGGTCCAACAAGTGTAACACAAAGTGATCTGTTACTGAGTGGCAGCACCGGCTTATATAGAGTTTTGGGAAGAAGGTGCCAGAAGGAAGGTGGTACATGGGAGGATCATGCAAACAAGGGACATAAAAACGTAAAAAGGGGATGGTTCAACCTTGGATAGGAGTGGTTAACCACATATGGGATGTTCAAATAAGGGAATGCTGCAGTGCAGCAACAGGGGACCAATGAGGAACAAGAGGATAACAAGGGGTCCAGAACCAGGTGGATTTTACTCAAATGTGTAAAATACAACACAAGTTTAAACATGATGGCAAAACATTCATTGAAAGGTTGTGTAGGTGCATTCTTCAGGCACGTCACAGACCTCTTCCTTCTTTATTCTTTTCCACATCTCATAGGCTTTTTCTTCATGGCCCCCGACAGGCAAAGATCTCCTTGCAGTGGCACTACCACTGGGTTTTGATTTCTACCACACCTCAGCACTGCGCTGCAGGTCATCCTGCACCGCCCCTGCAGCTGTGCCTGCAGGGATTTGGTGCCTGATGACCCACTCTGCTACATGGACCCTGATTAGCTGGGAGGGCAGTTTAGACCCCACCACTGGTCCCACCCACTTGATGAGCTGGTGACTGAGAACAGCCAGGCAGGATGTAGGTGGTGAAACCCCAAATGATGCCCAGTGAGCTTTTCTGTGATATGCCCTTGTAGTTACAAGATACAGGCAAAGCACCTCAAAGACAGTTTGCTCTCCAGATCCCAGTGGCAGCAGAGATACGTCAACACTTGACATGAGATGGGGTTCTGGGGTTGAATCGAGCACAGGACTGAAACCATCAGCTCTACAGGACAGCAGTGCTGACAGCAAGGGGTACCAGCAAGCCCTGTCAGGTGGAGAGAGTCTTCCCAGAGAAACGTGGAGCATGCAGAGAAGATAAGGAGAAATTTGCTGAAGAGAGCTGAGGTGGACGAGCTCTTGGGGCAGGAAGGCAGGGAAGGACCACAGGCAGCTTTATAGAAATAAATGCAGTTTTACTGGTTGGATCCACCAAACATTGCAAATCCACTGGTGGGGCAGCCCTAAGATACACTGTCCATGACCTCCTCATGCTGGGATTATTCACCCCTCCATCACACTGTTCCTTTTTGTGGTTACTGTCTGTTCTTTCAAGGCTGAGGGAAGGAAGGATCAAAACATCTTCTCTACTTGCCTGTGTGTGTGGAGAGGGGAGAGCAGCTCATCTGCCCTCTCACCCCCTTGCACTGTGGGGATTTGGGGTAAAAAAGAGCATTTTTCTCGTGGTGCCTGGCTCAGACGTGGTCGGAGAAGGACTCTGACCTTTGCACTTGTACATCTGGACCATAAAAACCCAGCACGACCTGTGCACGCAGCTGACACCACTGCCAGCCCAGGCCAAAGGAGACCTGTCCCACCAGCTGCTTCCTTTATTCACTCTGAAAGTCTGCAGAGTTCTTTTCAGCCTTCAGCTCAAAATTCTCAGCCCTCATGCTACTCATGCAAAGCACGTCACTGGAGGCATATTCCTGTGACTCTCTGCTCCTGTTCCTGACTCAGCTAGTCATGTGGATCTGAGCAAACAGCAAATCCTTCAGAAAAAACCCTCAGAATAAAAGTACCCAAAAGACCTAAAAAACAAGAGTCGTGGTTTCCCTGAGCAAGGACTTTGAAGACTGCCTGGAGGGAGGGTCAGAATAAAACATGGCCGGAGGAACCTGAGATGATGGAGTGTGACTACTGAGGAAACCCCAGGGGAATTCAGAACCAGAGAGGAAGTGGCAACTTCTGAGAGACCCGGCATGGGAAGCCCAGGGCATGTGCTGGGCAGGAGGACGTTTGATCCTGCAGGAGGAAGGGGCCTTGCTGTGACCAAGCACTGGGTCATGCAGCCACCACAATCCCACACCAAAGGAATAGGCAGCCACTGTAGGAAAAAAATGTCTTTTATGAGAGGTGGGGAGGACGTCGGTTCCCTTAAATCAAGGTAATTTTTCTTCTAGAAGAAGAAGTTAAAGGTTTCTTTCGTACAAAGAGGGAACTGTTCATCAGTTGATATCAATCAGCTTCTCATACTTTCTTGAAAACCAGAAAGGCCCTTCTGTCCTTGCAATATTTTCCCACCACAGACTACATCCTACATATGTTTCCCCTCTCTCTCTCTCTCTCTCTTTCTCTCTCATATATCCTATATCCTATATATATCCCCAGCGAGGAAAGCCAGTGACCAGGATCCCTTTTGGCATCTAAGTTAAGGAGGATCTCTTTTTTCATAAAACATTTATGCAAAATTACTCAAAATGACAAGGCATCCGTAATGTCTTTGGACTAAAACAAGCTTTTCAGGAGGAAATATTTTCAAATCTGGTAGAGGGACTTCACAAAAAGCATTACTAGAGGGTTTAGAGGATCCCCACACCCCTGTTTATTTTTAGATTTCAGACAGATGGCAGTGCTGCACATTGGTACACTTTATTACACATAAAACTGATCTCTGTTTTTTGTATAGATGTTAAGACTAAGGCACCATTTCTCATTAAACACCCCATAAAATACTAGGCAAAGTAATAATATACTAAGAAAGTGAGCCCTTCCTCCACTGAAATACAAGTTCTCAGTGGAAAAGGGACAGTTCCCTGCTCTTAAAGTTGTTTCCCTTTCCCCAAGACATCAAAGACTTAGTCACAATACAATGACAGCATAACTCTCTACTGAAATAAACTCAAGAGACTCCAGTTCAAGCACTACTGTGGTGGTGTAACACATATTGCAGTGTCTAAATCCCATCTATCAAACTTCTTTGTCTGATCATGCAAGGATCCCGTTACTGACACCTCATGTAACTGGACTGCACTTTTCAGTTGGAAGAGACTAAACTTTACAGCCAGGTTAAACATTGACCTTTCCTCCCTGGCATAATTTTTTTTCAAGTTCTTATCAGCCAAGTCCTGATTATGTGCAAGAAGGCAAAGTTCCTGGCAGTGTGTGTGTGTTCCAGGGCTTCAAAGCTTTGGCAACAGCTTTTCCCTGTGACTTCTTTGTGTGCAATGGGCTTGAAGCAATCGCTGATCTACAGCCAGTGTTTTAGTTCCCACTCTCCTCCAGCCTGAGCAGCTCTGGAGTCTGTCCATCAGCAGGATGTGTACTGCAGGAGGTCTCTGTCAGCCCTGACCAGGAGCATAAGCTATGGGTTCACTCACCTCCATCACCTGTCATTAAAATCAATTTTCATTTAATCAAGTCACAGAATGATCTGGGTTTGAAGGGATCTTCAAGACCATATCGTTCCACCCCCTGCCATGGGCACGGACATCTTCCATCCTTCCATCAGACCAGGTTGCTCCAAGCCCTGTCCAACGTGGACTTCAGCACTTCCAGGGATCCAGGGGCAGCCACAGCTTCTCTGGGCAACCTGTGCCAGGGCCTCACCACCCTCACAGCCAGGTATAAAGCCCTGTCTGTCAGCCCACCCTCTGGGGTAACAACCCCCTCCAGAACCCAAACACTGCCTGGGCACGAAGGTCAGGCTGACAGGCCTGGAGTTTCCCAGGTTTTCCTTCCAGTCCTTCTTGTGGATGGGCATCACACTGGCCATCTTCCACTCATCCAGGACCTCTCTGGTGAGCCAGGACTGGTGATAAATGATGGAGAGCGGCTTGGCGAGCTCTTCCACCAGCTCCCTCATCACCCCAGGATGGGTCCCATCTCGTCCCATAGACTTGTGAGGATCCAAGTGGCTCAGCAGGTCACCAACTGCTTTCTCTTGGGTTACAGGGGGGTTATTTAGTTCCTTGTCCCTGTCTACCAGCTCAGGAAGCCAGTTGTTCTGAGGACAACCTGTCTGTTGCTGAAAACTGAGGCAAAGAAGGTGTTTCTTGTCTTTGGTAACTATGTTCCCAGACAGCCTCTGACCACCACATCTCCCACCAGCCCCTCTCTGTTTGTGAACAGCAGGTCTAGCAGGGCCCCACCCCTAGCAGGCTCATTTAGCAGCTGAAGGAGGAAATTATCCTCTATATGCTCTAGGAATCTCCTGGACTGTCTCTTCTCCGCTGTGTTGAGTTCCCAACAGACGTCTGGCAAGTTAAAGTCACCTACAAGAACAAGGGCATGTCTTCAGTTTCACCTCTGCTACTGGCCCTAACACCTCTTTGCACTTAAGCAATGAACATAGGTTAACTTCCCTCCCCTTCTCCCTTGTGTCCACGAGGTCTTATGGCTGAAGCAAAACATTATTTCGTTTCTCACACCATCACGTTTCTCCTGTTTCTCCAAAACCAACATGAAATGGAAGCCAAAACAAGACTGCATCATAACTCAGTACACAGCACAAGGCAGACTGGTTGACGTCCATAGCCAGGAACACTCTTATCTTCTCCCTGCAGTGTTGTAATCGACTTACGTTGGTGCATCCAGATGTAGCATGTCAGCATCCAGAGAGCCTTGCTATTTACATGAAGCACCGGGATATGGACAGGAATAAGTCCTAAACTAACACAGCTCCTTGTGGTCTGCTTTTTCCGTGTGTGGCAAAGTTATCTCGCATCCGGAAGAGGTGTATTTACTTGGGAATAGTACAGAGTTGGCAACTTTCTCCATAGCCATATGTGAAATACTCACTTATCGATGAAATTGAGAGAGGACAAAGTCATCAAAGCAAAACTATTTATTGATATGAGTCAGCTGAGTGCCCCAAGCCGGGCCAGGAACAAAGGCCACACTGCCCTCCAGGAATCCTGTGGGAAGGTGCCCATCCCCTGAGCCCTGGCAGACATTGAGGGGCTGGAGAGTGCCCAGAGAAGGGCAGCAAGGCTCGCGAAAGCCCTAGAAAACATGTTTTATGACGGTTGGCAGAGGGAGCTGGGTTTGTTTAGCCTAGAGAAAAGGAGGCTCGGGGGGGACCTTCTCGTTCTCCGCAACTCCCTGACAGGAGGTTGTAGCAAGGTGGAGGTTGGCCTGTTCTATCGTGCCTGCGGTAGGAGGAGAGGAGGAAATGGCCTCAAGCTGAGACAGAAGAAATTCGGACTAGCTATTAGAAAAAAAAAAAATATTCACTGTTAGGGTGGCCATGCATTGGAACAGGCTGCGCAGGGAGGCGGTGGAGTCACCACCCCCCGGAGGCGTTCCAGAGGCGCCTGCCCCCGTAAGGGGTGACACGGTTTGGTGGTTCAGGGGTTACCGCGGCAGCGCAGGGCTGAAGGTTGGGCTGGGCGATCTCGGGGCCCCCTTCCCCCAGTGGCAGTTCCGCGACCCCGCGGTTCCATGAGGAACACTCCCGGCCCTCCCCTCGCCCCCGCCGCCATGAGGCCACTTCCGCCGCCCGCGCGTCCCCTCGGCAACGGCTGTGGCGGCGCCTCCGTCCGTCCGCCCGCCCGCCCGCGGTGGCGGCGCCGCCCCAGCCCCGCGCCCAGCCCTGTTCCCAGCCCGCTCCCCAGCCCCAGCCGCATCTCCCGCGATGCCGGGATGTCACCGGTCCCATGCCGCACGCCGTGGCGGTGGTGAGGGGCCGCGCCGGGACTGCTCCGCTCCGCTCACCTGCGGGGGCGTTGGGGCGAGAGCCCCAGACCGGTGTCGGGTGGGGCGGGACCCTCTGAGAGCAGCCAGGGGTGGTCCCGGAGGAGGCCAGTGCAGTGTAGCGGGGTCCCCGGGAGCGGGGTGCTGTGTATGGGGGAACGAGGGAGCCCGACGTTGTGCTGGATGGGGGTCCCGGGGAGCCCGGTGCTGTCTGTGGGGTCTCTTGGGGGAGCCCAAGTACTGTATGGGATGGGGGTCCCAGAGAGCCCAGTGTTGTGTAGGGATATCTGCGGGATCCTGGTGCATTGTAGGGTTCCAGGGAGCCCGATGTGCAGGATGGGGGTGCCGGGGATCCCGGTGCTGTGTGTGTGGTGGTCCCTTGGAGCCCGGTGCTGAGGCAGGGTGGGTCCCGGGGAGCCTGGTGTTGTGCGGGGTGGGAGTTCAGGGACCCCAGTGCTGTGGAGGGGTCCTGGTTGAGCCCCGTAATACGTGGGATGGGGGTCCCGGGGAGTCTGGTGCTGTGAATTCAACTGAAAAACCACGCAGAATAACTGATTACATTTTCACCACTGACATTTCGCAGAACCGTAGAATGTTAAGGATCGGATGGAACCTTTAAGCTCATCTCGTTCCAGCCTCTTCCACTATCCCAGGTTGTTCCAAGCCCTGTCCAACCTGGCCTTGGACACTTTCAGGGATCCAGAGGTAGCCACAGCTTCTCTGGGCAACCTGTGCCAGGGCCTCACCATACTCACAGCCGGGAATTTTTTGCCCATATCTAGCCTAAATTTTCCCTCTTTCCCTCTCCTACCACCACAGTTCCTGAGAAGAGTCCCCCTCCAGCTCCCCTGTAGGCCCCTTTGGATCCTGGAAGGTTGCTATGAGGTCTCCACACTTTTCTCCATTTTCTTTGTTTTACAGATAGCCAAGCCTTACAAGAGAAACACCCTTGAAGAGGAGATCTTGGCTGAGAGGGTGAGGGAGGGGGATCGGCAGGAATACGCTCGTGAGTTGCGGGTGTTCCAGCACTACCGAAATGTCTGTGACTGGCAGAAGAGCAGGGAACACAAATGGGTGCACCGGGCAGCGGAGGAGAAGGTCCGGGCAAAAATGCGGGACTATCTGGAGGAGATCGATGTGAGGAGAGACAGGTAGCAAACAAGTGGCTACTACCAACAGCTGTCTTGCTATTTTCAACTTCACTGTGTGGTCAGAGAGCCTGGGTGTGCCCAGGGAGCCAGGCACCAGTGATAGGTGTTCAAACGCAGTAACTAGTACTGTTTAGATGGCATTTGGAGCCTCCTTGCCTGCCAAATGCAAGACAAAAGTAGTCGTATAGCACTTCTATAGCTTGATTTTTAAAGAGAATTAAGAGTACCTTGGTGTAATCACGGAATGGTTTTAGTTGGGAGGGACCTTAAACCTCATCTCATTCCACCCCCGTGCCATGGGCAGGCACACCTTCCAGTAGACCAGGTTGCTCCCATCTGACATGGCCTTAAACACTTGCAGGGATGGGGAGCAGAATCATAGAATTCCAGGATGGTTTGTGTTGGAAGAGACCTTTAGGATGATCTAGTTCCAACCCACCTGCCATGGACATCCACAGCTTCTCTGGGTAACAGAGAGTCAGAAATTCTGTTTTTTGGGTTTAACTGAGGATTTTGTTGCAATCTTGTAAAGTTGATGTCTAGGTCCTACAAGTAACACTTTGCAGCACAGTGAACTGAAAAAATAAAAATTTTTCAGAAGCCTTTGAAAAATATTAAAGGTGAGGCATACTACTGCCCTGTAAACAACAGAATTGTACCGTGCTGGTCTTAGGATAAAATCATACACTTTAATTTCTCAGTTACTAATTCATGTCAAGTTACTTTGGAGCCATGAAGGTCATCAGTTTGGTGTCCTGGTCTGATGTGTCTCCAGAGGCATTCCACAGGATTGTAGATGGATTCCACAGAATATTGAGGCTGGAAGGAACCTCCTGAAATTATCTAGTCCACCGCCTGCTCAAACAGTCACCTAGGGCAGGTTGTCCAGGAGTGTGTGTCCATTTGGGTTTTGCTTATCTCCACTCATGGAGATTCCACCACCTCTGGGCAACCTGTCCAGTGTCTGACCACGCTCACAGTAAAAAGGGAAAAAAAGGAAGTGTTTTCTTGTGTTCATGTGAAATTCCACATGTTTTAATTCATGCCCACTGCCTCATGTCCTGTCCCTGGGCACTGCTGAGGAGAAGCTGTTTTTTCTACATTCCCTCCCTTCAGGTATTTATGTACTTGGATAAGATCACCCTGAACCTTCTCTTCTCCAGGCTGAACAGTCCTCTCAGGAGAGAAAGAAAGATTCTCTTTTTAGGAGAAGTTCTGCAGTCCCTTAGTGTGCCTCTACTGGGCTTCCTCCCCTCAGGCTGTGTGTTTCTGGTGCTGGGCAGCCCAGGACTGGACTCAAGCTCCAGATTTGGTCTCAGCAGCACGGAGAGGAAGGATCCCCTCCCTGCTTGTAGTACTCCTTCTCTCGAAGCCCAAGGTGCCAGTGGCTTTCTTTACCACAAGGGTGCATTGCTGGCTTGTGCTCAGCTTGTCTGCCGGGATCCTCAAGTCCTTTTCTGCAGAGATACTGTGGCATTTGGGCTAGGATCAGTAATTTCTGGATTCTGTAGCCCCAGGTTTCTCACTGCTAGGTTTAATAGAGAGGTGAATGATGGCATATTTAAAAATTGCCAATCTGACATAATTTGCTCATGAAAGATATTTCAGGATGAGGCGGTTTATGGAGTGATGCTAAAATAACAAGAGGTAGTTTGAGAGAAGATATAATTATAGATGCATAGAAAAGGGAGGGATATCAGGAAAAGGTTCTTCCCCCAGAGGGTGATTGGCACTGACCAGGCTCCCCAGGGCAGTGGTCACAGCACCAAGGCTGACAGAGCTCAGGGAGTGTTTGGACAATGATCTCAGGAACAGAGATCATGGTGGGGTGTCCTGGGCAGGGCCGGGGATTGGACTTGGTGATCCTTGTGGGTCCCTTCCAACTCAGGAGATTCCATGATTCTGTGCTGAATACTACAAAATCAAATTGTTATTATCTGGTGACAATTGTAGTCTGAAAATGAGAAGAATTTATTTAACGGGGGACTGAAGTTGTAAAGCAACAAAGTGAGTTTGTAAGATAAGGAGTTTAAACAGTGCCTGGACGGAATCACACATGTGCCGTAAGATTCTCTCCATGGACACAACTCGAATGATCTCCAAGTTAAAATTTGATGTTCCCTTCTTTGGCATTTGCAAGAAGTGTTGAAAGGACCCCAGTACTCATTTTGTGCTAATAACAAATAAACTCAAACTTTATCCTTCAACAGAAGGATTGGTTTAACCTTTATTTAAATGTTTTCATTACAGGCTTCGTGAGCTCCTGGAGGAAGAGGAGATTAAGTACTTTGCTGAGATGGACACACTCGCAGAAATGGAGGCACAGGACAAAGAAGCAAAGATAAAGGAACAAATAAAATTACTGAGAGAGAAGAGGGAAAAAGAAAGACAACAACTGGTGGCTGAAAAACGAGAGCAGCAATTCAGGTATTGCCATAAGAATATCTTATAAAAGAGAACTGACCAAAATAAATATGAAGGGACAATTTAACAAGAATGTGGCAATAATAAATTGAGGAAGGAAAGAAGAATGTGATTAAAACAACAAGGCAGAAAAAAAATTAAAGTAGGTAATTCTTGCAAGTGTAGTGTGTCCTCCTTGTCCCGTGTGAGCATCCCTGCACTTCCACCTGCCAAGTCAGCTGTTTTTGTAATTCCTATTCCAGCTTTATACAACTGGAGAGAACAGGGTGCATGGAAGGTTAATTTTGCCTAAATCATGCTTACTAAGCTAATAGCAGAGTCAAAGATTCTTGAAAAGATCCTTCTAAGTCAAAGATTCTTGAAAAGATCGTCCAAAAAACAAGTGTTTTTGTTTATTGCATACTTTTCAAGAGTGGCAGCTGCAGTTCAGGTTTTAGTGTAGCCTGAAATTCTGTGCCAAGTCTTCCTGACTGAAGGCAGTAAGACTTGCAGGTGCTTATTAGGCTCTGAGGCCTTGGCATGAAATCTGGCTTGTTCCATTCTTGGAAATCTGGTTTTCTGAGGAAGGGATGAAAGAAATAGTAATGCTATTTAATTGTAGTCTTTGAAGTGTCTCTTCCCAGTCTCCCACAGTGCTGTGAAATCCACAACACCTGCTTCTCAGTGTGGAGAGGCTGGGGATAAAAGTCAACACTCGCTTTCACTTGTGCATAAACTCTAATTAACTAATTTCACAGGTAAATATCTCTTTAAATGTGGAGTTTGTTGGCTGAGACAGGTGTTAGGCAGTGTATGCACTTCTAAGTTCACATGGTGGCTTGAAAATACGGCCCTTGCCATTTACAGTTCCTGGTTTGTTCAGACAAAGGGGTTGAAACTCACTTTTAAAATGGTTTAGAGGGGATGCTGCTGGAGTGTCTTTTGTTTTGTCCTTGCAGCTTATCTTACACCTCAAGGAGATATGATGTAGACACCTGAAGGTAGGTGGCTGAGTGTTGGTATCTTTGTATTCACTGGGAGTCTGAATGCCTTTTCTACTTAGATCTTCATGGGGATCAGGACAGTTACAGGAACTTAATGTCACCCTGAAGGAGGTTTATCCTGCCCTGTCAATTGAACTGCACCCTAGCCTGCACTGGCTGGGATTAAGTTCCCATTGATCAGAATGGGAATTTAGCACATATGTAGATTCCTGTTTAGATGTCAAATTTTAGGTATTTTAATTGCAAAATGAATCCCACCACCACTGGATTGCATCATTTGGTGTCAAATACTTGGATTTTCGTGCTGCAGCTGCCTGTCTTATTATCACAGGTCCTTTGTCTTCCCAGTACAACCCTGTTGATCTATGGTTCATTCAGTCTCATGGGGTTATTTTATCCTATTATTATCCCTTTACCTTTCCCATTCTGCTCTTGGATCTAAGCAATATTCATACCAAGCAGCATCCCATTAAAAGGTGTTGCTGGAGCTTTACTGGTGGCATTCTGGTGGCTGCAGTTTTTCAGAGGATTTGGAGGCAGTGAAATCATCTCTCTTCACGGTGTTTTGAGTGGCAATCTTGGGGTATCTTTGCAAATGAATCTTCACCGTACAGGGCACAGAGTCCTTCTCTTTGAATGTCCTGATGTAATGGGAATACATTCCACAGTTAGTTCATCTAGCTTTGTCCCTTTCTACTTTTAAATTAAGATCCCTATGAAAGAACAGAACTCAAATAAACACCAGCTAACAACAGTTCACTTTGTCTGTGACAGGTAACTCTCTTCATGTATATATTCTTAGTTTTATTTTACAGTCTTTTCTACTCTGAAAGGAAGTCTCTCCTGTGGTGATTGATTCTGATTAGATTAGTAACTTCTGATACTCAATCTGCATATATTTTTCTTTAGGTAACCCCAAATCTGTTTTTCCCTGGCTGTTAGCTGTTACTCTTCCTCCTAAATCATTCTGGTCCAGCCAGAGATGTGGGAGCAGGCTTTGCTGCTCAGGATACCAACACTTACTGAAAACCCACAAACAGGAATCTGT
This sequence comes from Oxyruncus cristatus, assembly GCA_013399855.1. Lineage (NCBI taxonomy): Eukaryota > Metazoa > Chordata > Aves > Passeriformes > Cotingidae > Oxyruncus > Oxyruncus cristatus. Next base: position 128,518 of record VXAY01003441.1, read on the forward strand.
AATTGTGTCACAGCCTGTCTTCTGGGGTAGTGGCCTCCAAAACTCTTTGACTGAGCACTCCTACCTGTAAAAAATTCTAGCACTACTACTACACTATTTACTTATTTATAAATTAAATACTTGTACTGCTGTGCTGTTATACTGTGTACACTATAAAACATATGCAAAAATAGAAATTAAAAGAGGGTGGGGTAAAGAAGAAATAAACACTATTTTTTACTTTCTAATGTTATTTATTAATGGTACAAAACATATTCTCTTCCTGCATGCCCCACTTTGGAGATCATTACTCTAGGGCACACTCAGAGGAGCCCTGGGGAGTCAGTCCAGTAGCAGGTGGATATACATATGATATTCTGTTCCCCTTTGCCTGTGAATTTACAACTAGTTTGAATGTCTTTCTGAAAACTGATACAGACTTGTTTGTATTTCCTTTAACTCTAGCCAAGGCGCTTCTCTCAAACCTGAGATATAGGAGCACCTTTACTCTCATATGTTATTCCAGAGTCCTAAAAGGCAGCAATTTTAGCAGCCCTGTAGGGTGGTTTGGAGCTGTGGCCTGAGGGTACAAGTTTAACAGCTGCTCAGTAGTGATGTTAGCCAGGAGGAGTCCTTTGTCATGAGGTGACAGAGGGCACAGTCCATGGACCACTAGAGTCCTGGTGGAATTCGTTTTCATGGAGGGCTACACCTTGTATGAGAAGACATCCAGCCAGTACTAGCCTGAGGGCTTGTTCATCTCTGGTGACTTTAAAGAAAGTTGCAACAGCTTAAAATTTGCATAAAACACACATCACATCCTCTTTCTTGTGGTAACATCAGAAGCATCCATATGGGAATGTTGTTATCCCAGCAACTTCATACTGCAGCCATAAAATGAATAAATAACTGGTGGGAGGGGGTTCTGTCTTTGAGAAGTAGCTACATACAGACACAGTTTTAATGTTAAGAAGCTTAGGATACCAAAGTGAGGAGGAAAACCAGCCATCTGGGGGAGCAGATGTTTATAGGTTGCTGTAAAAGCTGCTTTGAAGGAATTATTTTGATGAAATCAAGCAATTACAGGGTTATTTTATATTAAAATTCCAGCAATGCTGAATGTAAATAATTAACTTCTCCTCCCATCTGAGATTCAATTAATATCAGATTATTTTATAATCAAAGAAAAGAATAACTAATTCTTTCGTCCTTCACTGCTGAGAGAACTTTTGAACCCATTGTGTTAAGGTAATACAGTTATTGCTAATGGTGTAAGATTTCAAATCTTAATAATGGCATGTGTCCCTCACAACATTTGAGAAATATGTTTCTTGTGAATACTAATTGGTGCTGTAGACTCTAATGACCACTAACTCCTGCCCAGAAGATGGAATATCGATTCCAGTGGTAAAACATACGAAAACCAGCAATGCTGTAGTGTGTTGGTTGACCTGTCCAACGTGGACTTCAACACTTCCAGGGATCCAGGGGCAGCCACAGCTGCTCTGGGCAACCTGTGCCAGGGCCTCACCACCCTCACAGACAACAATTCCTTCCCAATATCCTGTCTAAACCAGTGGGAAGCCATTCCCTGCGTCCTGTCCCTCCATCCCTTGTCCCCAGTCCCTCTCCAGCTCTCCTGGAGCCCCTTCAGGCCCTGCAAGGGGCTCTCAGCTCTCCCTGGAGCCTTCTCTTCTCCAGGTGAACCCCCCCAGCTCTCCCAGCCTGGCTCCAGAGCAGGGGGGCTCCAGCCCTTGGAGCATCTCCGTGGCCTCCTCTGGACTCTCTCCAGCAGCTCCACGTCCCTGTGCTGTTGTTCCCCAGGGCTGGAGGCAGTTCTGCAGGGGGGTCTCACCTGAGGGGGCAGAGGGGCAGAATCCCCCCCTGCCCTACTGCCCACACTGTGGGATCAGCCCAGGGCACGGGGGGTTCTGGGCTGGGCCATGTCCAGGCTCTCCCCCACCAGCATCCCCAGGACCTTCTCCCGAGGGCTGCTCTTGATCCATTCTCCACCCAGCCTGTGTTGATACTTGGAATCACCCCCTGTTCCATCTTGTCTAGGTCCCTCTGGATGCCCCATCCCTTCCCTCCAGTGTGTGACTGCACCACACAGCTCAGTGTCATCGCCAAACTTGCTGAGGGTGCATCGATCCCACTGTCCATGTCACTGACAGATGTTGAACAGTGTTGGATCCAATACCAACCCCTGCTCCTTCATTATGATACTCACTCATCCTCCTCTTCTGAAGCTGAGCTAAGGATAGTTCCTCACTCAAGGAACAGTTTTTAGAGGATAAAAGCCCAGCTCTAGGGGAAGAGCCTAACATTTGGTTAGAGGTTGTGGTGTGTCCTAGGACTGGGGGAGAAAGTGCAGAATGTGGCAGGTTTTTTCTTAGAGACACCCAGTGTTGATAAAAGGGGACTTGACAGATTAGTGTAGTTTCTTCTCAGACAAGAGCAGTGAAGTGGTTAGAAATAACTTATCAAGCAAAATGGGAATTTTATTTTCACAGCATTGCACTCCCTTTTTTTTGTGCATAGTGCCATTCACCTTTCAGCACAGGCTCCATGGCATTGGGTGCTTTACAGATAGAGGATGAAGAGAGAGATGCCCTTGGCCCCAGAAAGTTACAGCTGCAATGTGAGGCAGCAAGTGGTGAACGCCAGCAGGGAGAAAATGGGGTGAGACCTCTGCTTCTTAGGCAATGGATTCATTCAGATTTTGTTTCACTGCTGCAGTTATGAAAGTTAAACAAATATGCTAATATGGAGATTGGTAATAGCACGAGGTCATTGCCTGATGAAGATTTAATATTTTTACTACACAGGATTGTCAATAAACCTTGTATAGTATAATAGTATTTCACGTTGTGCAGGTAACTACTGCAGCCATGCTGGGGTTCAATATTCAGACAATGATATCTTCAGATGTCTTCCATGAATTCCTAAGTAGCTTTGCAATAATCTGTAGAAGATGGTTTCATTCAGCATGAAACTGTGAGGTATCTTTTTACTTCAGAGCATTCATGTGTGTCTATCACACACCCTAAGAGTTTATACACCCTTCACAATTGTGGGTCTTCACCACTGTCTGCCAGTTTCACATTCTGGCTATCAAAATCTATATCTCAGTTGTAGAACAGAATTAAAGTGCTTGCAGATTGGTCAAATTAAATACTGTTTGATAGTATGTGTTGATCTCAATAGTGCTTTGTTTGCAAAAATAAAAGCAGAATCTGCAATTAGTTCAATCTTCAACTGAAGATAAATTACCTCTTTATATGCAACTCAGTTGCAGAGGGTAATTGAAAATTGAAAACTGCATTACCTGTTGACTTTCTAGCTTCTCTAGGCTTTTATTGCAACTTGTCTGAATTATCCCACAAAACTTCACTTAAAAAATTAATAAATTTCTAGTGGTTCCTGTTCAACTGTGTAACCTACATTTCCATGCTCACAGTATTTTCTGAATATGAATGAGCTTTCAGGTGACTTACAGATCTATTCGAAGTCTTCATTTGAATAAAAGAGCAACCCACATGTTTGAATAAGCATAGTGTGCATGTGTTTTATATGTAAAAAAAGAGGATATATACACAGAAGCCTCCCACAACACATGTTTCAGCTACATATATAATACACACTGTATATATAATGTGGGTATATATTTTGTGTTTAGAATCACAGAATATCCAAAGCTGGAAGGACCCAAAAGGATTGTCAGTCCAACTCGCGGCCCTGCACAGAACACCCCAACAATTCCACCATGTCCCTAAGAGTGTAATCCAAACACTCTTGGAGCTCTGGCAGCCTTGGGGCTGTGCCCACTGCCCTGGGGAGCCTGGTCAGTGCCCAACCAGCCTCTGGGGAAAGAACCTTTCCCTGAGATCCAACCTAAACCTGCCCTGATCCATCTCCAGCCACTCCCTCAGGTCCTGTCACTGGTCATGGGAGTGAAAAGATTGGTGCCTGCCTCTCCAGTTCCCCTGCTGAGGTAGTTGAGGGATGTTTTTCTTACAAATGCAAATGCCTCAACTCCTTAATGTCAAAATCTTCATCAAATCAGGCTCCCTGTGGTTCCTTAGGTCTCACAAGCAGTCAGTGTCAGACCAGCTGTGGAACTGGGCATTCAGAGTTGTAGTCCTTTGAGTAGTTATGACCTGGGAGCCTCCATCCATCACACACCTCCAGACTTGCTTATTGTTTTGAGACTTTTTAAAAAAAAACTTGTGTTGCCTTTCAGAAACCGCTGCGATGAGTTTCGCACGCTGTGTGTGAGGAGGAACAAGAAGGAATCGAGTGACAGCCAGCTGGCCCAGCAGGCTCTGAAGGAGGAACTGAAAAAGGAAGAGAAGATGGAGGAGAGGAGGCTGGAAGAGATCTGTGAAAAGGAATTGTTGGCTAAGGATCACCAAGAGGAGCTGGAGAAGCAGAAAGCGTCAGGGCGGATTCAGGAGGTGCTGAATGTGCTCAATGCCCAGGTGGCCGAGCTCAGCACCCGCAAAGAGGAGGAGGAGCAGCTGAAGAAAGAGGAGGCTGAATGGCTGGTAATTTCCATATCATTCTGTATTCAGGGTTGTGTATAAGGCCCTCCTAATGGTAGGCTTACTAGACATTTAGACTAATCCATACCTTATTTGTATCTTCACTGATTCCATTAGTATCTGAGCCTCCTATTATGCTAAGCCTCTTTTCCAGAGCTGTGTCAAAGGCATTCCTGTTTACAGAGGGAAATACATCCTTTCAAACTTGGCACTGTAAAGGATTTTGGCCTTCAAAGCCTCTCAGAGCTGTTGTGGGAAATGGAAACATTTTTAAGCTTTTGCCAGACATGTTTGCAGTTTTCTGATTTCCAGTTTCCTGCAGGATGGCTGGAGAATCTTGTTTCCCACCTATATGTGTAACAGCAGATCTCAGACTACAATACGTATGTTTAATCATCATGGTAAGAGCAGTGGAAGGAAGCAGCACAGAGGGGAAGGTGAGCCAGGAGCTGAAGGTGACAGCAGGGCAGGCAAGTAGTCTGTCCTCCTGTGCAGGAATCCCACAGCACCTGAAGGAGCAGAGCAGAGCAGGTCTGCTGACAGTAACTGCAGTCATCCAACAGTCCAAACTGCTTGACAGGTGTGTAGTGATGGACTCCAAGACGAAGCCAGCAAGTCAAGTCAGCAGGTGTGGATGAGGATCAACCTCAGGCAGAGGTGTACCTGCAGCATGGCTCACGTAGGCACCAAAGGCAGGAGACTGAGCCCAGCTGCAGCTCCTCAGCCCTTTCTCACATGCTCCCTGCCAGCGCTGATCCCAGGCTGGTCGGGGCTGGCTGGGGGCACAGGCACCCAGGGCCTTGCAGAGAGGCTGCAGAACCTGTTGGTGCAGCACTCAGATACACACGCAAGGAGAAACATTTATGTGAAAAATCCCAACTGCTTATGCTGCAGTTGACTGAATTTCAGAATCCATGTCCTTTTTTTATTTGTTTTATTGTTTTTAAAAATTAGCAAGCAGCACCTAAGCTCTCTCACCTGTTAGACCTGAACACTGTCAGGTGTCACATCATAGGAGTCATTTGGCTACTTTGGCCCAGCTGTTTGGCCACTATCCTCTCTTTAGCTCATCCCTCTCCAGAAGTCTTGCTATAGTGGCTTTAGTGGGGCTTGCTAGTTCAGTATTCTGTGTTGACTTCAAGTTTTGTGAGACTGTTTAGCTCAGAATGAGTCTTCATTTTGCAGCTATTTACATGTAGAGATTGAATGATAACTTGGGATACTTTTGTCAGACACTGGAAGCTGATGTTGGCAAGATATATATATTTCACTGCTTTTTAAAAATGAAGACAATAATGAATCTAAAGCTCTGAAAATCCCATCTATGAAATGGTAGAGGCCTTATTCCAGGTTAGACTGTGATGTTTGACTTCCTTAAAAACATGCAGAATAGAGTTATTTTCTTGTTGCAACTTCTAAGTCACTGCCAAACCTCCCAGGCAAAGAACACTGCTACTTAACTGGCCTTTTCAGAAAAATGGTATTAGAATAGAAGACTCTGTAGCTTCCCCTGAAGACAGCTGCCCTGGGCTCTGCTGGGGAGATACATTTCTGGCGAAGTGGTTTATTTTCTGGGAAAAAAGCTTTCTTCAAAGGAGAGTTTCTGTACGGAAAACGGGATGTAATCCTTTCTCAGCAGAGGAGGGATGTGGCAGATGACCTCATTACAAGTTCCTCAGTGCAGAGCTGGTAGCCCCTAATGATCAGGGCTTTCATCAGGGTGAAGGACACACTGTGAACAGCTAAGTGTCTCTGTGTATAAAGGTTTCTCCTGTTTTTTTGCAATGAAAATAGATTATGTAGTGAAGCAAAAGTCGCAGCTTCACCACGATAGACCATATGTGTGCATCAGGGTATCTCAGAGAGGATGACAGAGACAGCCATTTTTGCCTTAGCTACATTACCTGCATTAGCTGCCTTCCTCCTTCTTTGTCTTTCCTCTCTCTAGAAGAATTGAGAAAGGAATTCATGTTATCCTGGGTGTAGTTCCCTGAGTTTCTGCCATAGCACTTTGGTCCTGGCTTGCAGATGGGTGCTTGGTAACCATTTCTTTGTATATTTGCGATGTTGTGTTACCCCAGGGTGTAAACTTTCATGGATCCTATCCCTGGCTGCTCTCATACAACTTCACCGACGTCAGAATTCAGCCTGAGACATGTGCCAACTTGCACAGCAGACTGCTGACTGTTTCCACTTGCTTTCCACCTTTACTGTTCAAAGCTTTTTGGATTACTTATTCTGTTGCTCAAATTATATGTATTGAGTTTCAAAGCTGTTTTACCAGCTTCTGAAAGTGAACTTGACAGTTCAGGCAGATACAGAGTCAGCTTTGACTCTGAAACACTGCAAGAATCCGTGGGTGCTTTATGTCCAGCATAAAAAGGAATGTTCCTTAGGGAGTGCAGCTTCTGCTTCCGTATGGGGAAAATTAGCCATGCTGTTTATGACAAGCCTGCTGATGCATTTTAGAAGACTTATTCACGTTACAAAAGAGACATTTAATTTAAAGACAGGTTGACAAAAAAACTTTGTGCCATCAGGATAGCTGAAGCGTGAGTTCTGAGAGCTGTAAATAAGCTAATGATGGTCCAATACTGTTTTATAACTATCTTTAAGTGCAGTTGTGCTTGTAGACTTATTCAAACGCAAGAAGTCCAGAAATCATGCTTATAAATTACTTAATGATGCTACTCTGGAATTTTTTTGGGGACTAAATAATCGTAAATATACACATATGTGTTTCATCTTGAATACACATTTGCTGTTTTTCATCGTTTCTTTCTTATGAAATCCATTTTACTGTACATTTTTCTGTTCTTTTCAATATAAAGTGGAATGATTTCAAGTCACGGAAATCCACTAACTGCCCATCAGAACATAAGGATCCAATTACTGACTTGGTGCAACCTTATGTCCAGTGCAGATGTATCCAGTGCAGACACAGGACAGACAATATGCACAGAAACAGGAGGGACATGTGGCTCTGTTATTTGTTAGTGCTTATGGCTGTGTGTGAAACTTGATTTCCCTAAAGAAATGACTCTGTGTATCTGCCTGAAACATTTGGAAAACATCAGGCGCACCGGTGTTTTTGTGTTGAAGTGTGTGTGATAATCACAGAGAAAAATCCTAAATTCTAATCAATGATATGTAAAGTGTTCATGCTCTAGCACTTAGTGGATGACACTAGTTCTGTGTTGTCAGCAAGAAGGGCTTTGCTCTTCAACGCTCCAGTGAAACTAACTCTAGCCGTCACTTAGTCTGAAGTTATGCACTGATTTTGCAAGCTGGCTATTTCTACCCTTGTAGGAAGAAGAGAAGAACTTGGTCAGGCAAGAGAAAGAAGAGCTTGAGAGGCAGAGACGGCACAAACAGCAGGAATGCAGGGAGACGTTGCTCAAAGCAGCGAAGGACAGGAGGGATCGTCTGAATGAAGAAAAACAAAGCCAACTTGCTGAAGAGAAGATGATCTTGGAACAAGATTTTCAGGACCCCCAGAGGGACATTGAGGAGAAAACAAAAAAGAAAGTAAGTGTTTTCATTGTGAAGTTGTGGGGCACTACCTCACCTGGACTAGTTTTGAGGCCCTGTGAACTGCACAGAGTAACTGAGAACAGACACAAGCCCTTTTCCCTGGACGAGCTGATTCTTTTGTTGCACAGCCTGTTGCCTCTCCTCTTGCCAGTGCTCTGCAGCTCTGCAGAAGCCCATTATCTGTTAAAACCACAGCAAGCACTTTAAAGCATGCTTTGCAATCAGCAAGGCTACCAGGCCGGACAAAAAAAGTGGGGCTCCCAGGAAATCCTAGAATTTTGTCCCTTCATGCTGATTTCATTGTGAGCCTTTTCATCCTTATACTGCATGGACATAACGGAGGTTGGAAGAATACTTTTTGTTTCATGGACCTGATTTAGTGAATGTTTTTAACTGCAGAAGAAAGTAAATATTTAACTTATTCTAATTAATTAATACTAAGAGACTGTTTCAAAGATTTTAATATATATGTATATATATTTATATATACATACATATATATATATGCAAACCCTCATGTTAGATTTCTCGGAGATGCCATGAAATGATGGATATGTCTGTCACTTCTAAAATGGGTCTCAACATAACTTTGAGACAGAGCAGGGACCTGCACCCATTGCTCTGTTCAGGGTGTTTGGAAGCTCATGTAGGTTAGGCACGTTGTATAAACTCAGTGTTAGACCTTGGTGCAGAAGTAGAGGAGGTGATATTTATTATTTTTATTGGATCCCAAGGCTTCTAATGGAGGTGATGGTGAAGTAGTCTGGTCAGCTGTGGAAAATCTGTACGATGTCTTCTGTTGTAGGCAGCAGAGCTGCCATGGAGGAAGGGATCACTCTGTGTTTGTTCTGCTCATATGCTGTTGTCTGGCCAGGAAAAAGATTCTGACCTGCTCTTTCCCATGGTGTGCTTTGGAATGGAGCTCTAGGCTACCAGCTCCAACATTGGCTGTGAACCTCCACTTCTCTTCAGGTTTTGAAGGGCTTTTTTGGACTAATTTACTCAGATCTGCAAATATCTATGTGTTTGCAGCAAGAGCTGCTTAAGGACCAGCTTACTTACCTGGCACACCTGGCTGAACAGCTGGAGAAGGACAAAGAGCAAGAAGAAAAAGATGAGAAGATGTACAAGGAAGAGAATGATCAGGTTTGGGCCAAGAGGGTTGAGAAAATGAAACTAGAGAGGGAAGCTCGATTTCAGCTGCTGAGAGATGTCGTGAATACAAGACAACAGCAGATGAAGGAGAAGTGTAAGTGCTAACACAGGTTGCTGCCTGTGCCCCAAACATGAACACGTCTGTCCAGCACCTGGCCCAGCGTGCATGTGGTGTACGGTTGAGTGGACAATAGTGTGACTGGCCCCTAACCTGCCTCCCAAACTTCACTCCTACTGGCATTCCTTACCCTGATTTCCCACTGTTGCCACAAGAGCAAAGCCTAGTAAAGTAAGGATTGCATGAGCAAGCAGTTATTATTATTAATTTTATTATTATGAAGTTATGAGGGTGAAAGCTTTCAGATGAAAGACAAATAAGCTGAGAATACACTTGCTGTTGTTTGTGTGCCTCTTCGGAAGCAACAAAACTCAGGCTTGCTCTTTAGGCTACTTGGCTGGAATGTTGTCTTCAAGCTTGGCAGAGCTGTTATCTTCTAAAAGTATTTTGGGTTTTGTTTTTCAGTGCAGAAAAAGGCAGAGAAGCAATTAGAAATTGCTGAAGAGAGGAAGTTATTAGCTGAAACGTTCAGAGAATACAAACGTTTGGAAGAACTAAAACGTGCAAGGTATTTTTCTTTTATGCCATCGGTTCCTTTCATTGCAGATCACTCTTTTAACCTTCTGAGTAAGCTAATTCTCATTTTCTGATAACTCTAAGAGCACTGGGTGGGCTTTCTTCTGTTCAAAGGGGCTCCCCCACCATGCAGCTTATCAGTTCCAAACTGCTTAATACCAGACCTGTAATACCACAGTTGGTATTAAACTACTAATTCTGATCTCAGCATGAAAGTAATGGTACATATCCTTGTTTTGGTCTTTTTGGATCATCATGTGACTTACATCAATTACGTTTATTAAATCCATCCCCTCAGACTCTGAGCTGTTGTTGTAAGTAACAGAGGTTTGGGGAGGAGGGTTAATACAAGGTTTGTTTGTTCCTTTCCCAGGAGAACTAGTGTGTTCAGGCTTATTGCTAAACTCCACCCACACACATCCCTAAAACAATCATATAGCCAGCCACCAAAATACCAGACCAGGGCATGTAACCCAGCTGCACGGGGCTCTCCATGCCTCACACGCATCCTTACACGCAGTAGCTGAAATGTTCCTCTGGGTGTCATGCAAAGCCTTGGGCAAAGGGCCTTATCTCACTTAATTCCTCTTTTGTACTCCTGCTTCTCCCCATTTGTCTGTGGGACTGTAACTGACCAGCTCCTTCCCAGGCTTCTGTTGAGCTCTCTGATGGCTTTGTTGGGAGCAATCTGCTGGCTGTGGCAGAAATGTCACCCTTCTGAAGGAAACATGCTGTGCTCCAGCTGAGATGTGCTCCACTTGGCCAAGATGGCATTCAGCTGTGTCAGGAAGTGTTTGTGCCTCAACTCTTATTGAGTTCCTGCACAAGTCTTGACTAGACCGTTGGCATTTTAAGTGTCTGTGTGACTCCTGCTCCAGAAGGGCCTGAACACGTAAGACTTCTGCTGCTTCTCCAGAGGGTAGTGAAAGCAATACACGAGTCCTGAGGAGGGATGGAGGAATGATTCCTTGTGACAGCCATTTCCAGGAACATTAGTGCAGCAGGAGCCTGAGCCCTGCCGGCCCTGCGGGCAGGGACTTGTTTTCCTCAGCAGAGGAGTGGGGAGGGGCATCAGGCTGCTCAGCCCTGAGCCCGAGCCAGGAAAGGACTGAGACCCAACACTGAGTGCAAGGAGTTGTTCTTGCTCTCGTGTTCGTCTAGCACCATTTTTTGTTGTCTGCTTTATAAGATACAACAGAACACAATTAATTATCCGAAGAACGTAAGGTCAGCACGTGGCATTTGGTTAATAGTGGTAGTTATTCTTAACAACTTAAACGAGTTTTGAACGGTTCTTTTGGCTAGACTCGAATGCTAACAGATACAATAACAATATTTATATAATAACAATAACAATGTTTATTTTTGTAACCCACACTTCTTAAATGACCTGTTCATTTGGCTTTTCCAGAAAAGTACAGAAAGCCAACGAGTACCGGGATCAGCTCACGAGTCAAATTTCCTACCGACAGTATCTCCGTGAGGAGGAGGAAAAGGAGAGGAAACGGGAGTACGAGGCGGGTCTGGAAGCACAGAGAGAGTATGAAGAAAGGGTTCAGTTCATTCTGTCAGCGCCCCGGGACTCCATACTAAAAACCCACCCTATGAGAAAAGCACTAATGTCTGACTCTTAGGGGCATCACTCACTATGATATTTTAGCTCACTGAGTTGCCTTTAAAAACATTTTCTAAGGGTGTTTATGCCTGACTAGAGTTAGCAGAACTCTCTCCACTGTGATACTCAGAACATTTAATTGAAATTTATAAGAAATCTAGTACTTTAAAGTTTGGTTTTCCCCTATGGATTTTTTTTTGAGAAAATGACTGATCCAATTCAAAATGTTTGACATTTTAATTCAAGAATACTGTATGTTCTCTGCAGTATAATAGTGTATTATTATGGCACTTCAGACACACAGGCATTCTTTAAAATCTGCACAAAGAAAATTTGTGGGGGACTTTCGGCAAACTTTTATTAAAATGCCTTTCAAACTGAAAATATTTGCAGAATCTTTTTTTCTTTTTCTATTTAGATAAAAAAGTACGTGGTTACTCATATTAATTTTAGTTCTTAAATATAAAACTATGAACATATTTTACTGTGGGATGGACAGTAAAGAGCTGATATTCTTTTGCATAAACTCGGATGGCTGTTGAATGATCTGTGGAATACCAGAGTCCAAAGCTAGTCTGTAAGTCCTCTGCTTGTGCAGAATTAATTGTACAGGGCTGAAGTTATTTTCTAGTTACTTTCTATCATTTTCATGGCAAGTCTGCCTCTTTGGGTTCCTTGGATTGTCACCAACACCATAGTCTGAACACCTGGAATGGGGGCCAGAGCACCAACAACATTTTAAGATGGAGCAACAAAAGAAATGGCTGGATATGAGCAGGGAAGGGTTGGGAGGGTTTTGGCAGTGGGGAGCACAGACGCTCCTCTCTGCCTTCTCAGCTCCCCATGTCAAAGGCGAGACTGTCCTGTGTGTAGAGGAGCAGTGGGTGACACGAGGAGGATGGGTGGGAGCAATCCATCTTCTCCCCGTGCCATCGCCCTCAACCCGCTCCTTCCCGTGTATTCAAGTAGTTTTCTCTCAGTCCTTTTCAGAGGAGGGAGGTGAAGAGTCCATTTAAAACTTCATATCCTTTCTTGCTCATAGACTTTGTGGCATCTGAAAATGTTTTGTAATTTCTTTCATTTTTCCCTTTATGTCTTTGCTGCTGCTTATCTGCAGCTGTTTCTCTCTCCTTCAGCTTTTCATCTTCTCCTCTCTTTGCTCCAGCTTCTCCACCCTTCTCTTCTTCTATCCCCCTCTAACCACTTTCTCTACCCTTTTCATCCTCCCTACCTTCCTTTTCAATGTTTGTCTCCCTGTTGGCAAATACCAGGACTTTTGTGGTTTTGTTTTGTGGGAGCATGAATGGATGCACAGAGGAGCTGATAAATGGCTGGGATCAGAGCCCAGGAGCCTCAGCTCCGAGACATCTCGGAACAAATCAGGAATAAGCAGCCTGTACAGTCGTCTCATCTTGGTTTAAGGCAGAAACCGAGTTCACAAATGTTTTTTATTCCTGTGGAGAGAAAGGCCAGGTAGAGATGTATTAATCTGAACCAGTATCAGTGATCTTTGAACAACCCAGCTAATTCTGGGTGTAGATGGTGGAAGAAACTGGCCCTGCTGAGGGGAAAAGGAGTGTGGTGGGATTTTATCCTTGCTTACAGACAAAATTTTTCAGAGAGGAGTGTCCTGGGTCAGCAGATGGAAGAGGGACAAGTCCACTGTCTGTTACCATCCAGGCAGGTGACCAGAGCAGAGCAAAGCCTCTTGATGTCTTACTCCTTGAATCCAAATAGGGTCTGTGTCCTACAGATACTCAGAAAGGAGACCTCCAAGGAAGGGAAATGTTGCAGACTGGGAGAGGCGAGTTGTTAGTCGGGATGTTGAGCCCCTACACGGTGCTTTTCAGCAACCATTTGCAAAACCATGCAGAGGATTTCAGAGCTGCTCCTTCTGTTTTGCTTGTGGGAAAGGTCAGCCCAGATAATGGAAAAAGTTTTATCAGCCCAGAGAGCTGAGGTAGTCATAGGTCTGTCCTCTCACTGCTGGGTCAAATTGGCAGAATGATTAAGAGATTAATTTCCTGGTCTGCCGCAGACTCCTGGAGTGGCCCTGTGCAAGCAATGTAGATTTTTCTTTACTACTGTGACCTCTCTTTGAAAAATGAAGATAATAGCACATTCAGAATTCCAGGATTAATTAAAGCATGTTATTAAAGGCTGTGACATTTGTTGGGTACATATGCAATATGAGAGAGAAAAAAAATACCACATTGTTGAGCTTGGTGAATTTGAACCATTCAGAATCATAATAAATTTCTTTTTTTAATAAAATAATAACTCAGAAGAGGTGGTCAGAGCTATCAAACATTTATAGAGTGTCTGAGCTCCTGCTTCTGGAGGCAAAATTCCTCTGCAATGAACATGAGGTCTGCACAAGATTAAAAGATCAGACTGGAAGAAGTTTGCCTTCAGCAGGAGTGAATTCCCATGGGATAACGGGCAACTAAGCTCTTCTGAGAGAAAACTGGTGGTGGGTGAACGTGCTGCTGGGGCTGAATCCTTTGCTGCCAAGTGCTTTGTAGAATTCAGGTTGGTCCAGAAGAGCAGGTGAGGCTGGGTGGGTCAGCAGACTCCTTCAGAGGCACCTTCTCGCAGCCCCTAACAGTCAGGTGAGCGATGTAGTAAGAATGGTTTTCTCTGTCAAGACTGAAGAGCCTCCTTAATCCTATTGATTCCCCTCTTCTAGCAGTTCTTTTGATGTCCCTGCAGTACACTGGGCAAATAGGGCACTGAGTAGCACATGCTTCAAAGCGTGGTCGTGCCTTTGCCTCTGTCGGGCCAGCATTCATGTCACATTTGTGACTTACAGATCACCAGGCAATAACTGAGCAAAACGGATCTGGAATTGTGGCTTGCAGGTCCCAGAAACCTCAGGATCGTTAGCTACTGCTCATGAATGTGGTATTTCCTGCCTGAGTGAGCAATCCTGCAGCCAAACCATCTATTAAACCAAGAGCGCAGGGACCGTGCTGGTGAGGGAAGCAGCCTGGTCCATGGTTGGGTGAGCTCTCCCTGCACCAGGGCTCTGAGCCACACAGAGACAAAAACACTGGCATTTAAAAACCTGGCAGTTACAGCCCCTTCACTTGTACAGGCACTAGAGCTTCGCAAAATATTCTTCCCTATATTTCTAATTAAAGTTTTGACACTGACAGAGGAAGAGCAGCGTGGGTGATTTGCCTGTCCCTGATCCGTCATCCCAGACCCACTCCAAGGTCTGAACCTACAGTGCTTGCCAAGGCTGTCAGACTTTTCTACACTCACCCATCTACTCACAAGGGCTTTTATCCTGACCCCAGTACTCTCCATGGTGATGTTTTTGGCCATGCACGAGACCCTGAGCTGTGGAGTGACTCCTGGTGCCCCATGGCATGGTGCTGGCTTGGTCTCTGCTCCAGGTGCTGGGCTGTAGGGCTTTGGACAGAATCAGTTTTATTGGCAGGAAAATCCCTGTTTGTCAATTATTTGTTGCTTTAAAACCTGAAAAAATTTTCATTACTTTAACTCAGGTAGGAGCAGTTGTTGCAGAAACAGCCCGTGCAGCCATGCCCAGGTTATGGTGACACTGCCAGACCCAGCTCTCTCACACGGTGACTTCTCTGTGGTCCAGGAGGAGGAAAGTCCAGATTTGAGGTCTTTGGGACAGCTTTGCATGCAAAAATTCAGGACCTGGCATTGTCTTTAGGAACAATCAACTCTGTCCTGGTGACATTTGGAGCTGTCAGAATCAATGCCCCTCACTGCCCTGTGCCGTCATCTGTCCATGCATTCATCTGTCCCTGGGGTCTCCACATGTCATTGCAACACAGAGACAAGGCTAGGACCTTAAAATAAAGTCCAACACCCATTCTGTACTTGCAAGGAACCCACGGGCTCTGCTTTGAGGGGAAAAAACCTGGTTTTTGGTTCATTTTCACCTCTAAGTGCCTTCAACGTAAATGCCAGAGGGGATACCATAAAATGCTGTTTAAGAGCCAGTGCTTGCTAAATATGATCAACACAAGTTTTGATTCCCAAACAAAAATAATCTATCTCCTGGAGGAGACAACATCCAGCAACTCAGCAGTTCGGATGTACTTCAGGGATTTTGTATGTATTTTGGTGGGTTTACTTTCTGGTTTTAATTAAAGTTTTAGATTAATGGAGAATCACACGTGGTACCAGCTGGTATTTCATGGGAACTGCTGTGCTTTGCCTCTGGGCTATCACTGCTACCCCAGCTTCACTGAGCTTTGCTTCTGCTTGCACCGGTGCTCCACGTTTTGTTTCTACAGCTGATTTAGTGAAAGGAGAGGAGCAAGTTTTGTTTGCCTGACAAAGCTCTCTTGAAGGCTTTGCAGAGATTACGCTGTCAGATTTTCCCAGGGTAATTTCCAGCCACGGTGCAGCTTTCTCTCCCCCTCTTTCCTCCTTCCCTAACTTCCCCCAGAGCCACCAGCAATTTATTTGGATTCATCAAAAACATCAGAGCTGGAAAAGAGAGGTATCTGTGATGCTGGCTCTCCTCCCACCCAATCAGTGCTGCGCTCTGCCAGGCTCTGGGGTGGAAAAGGGAGAAGATTCCCAAAGGGGGAATTTCACCCCCCAAGGAATGAGAGCAGAGGGTGAGATGCCACCAGCAACGGCTTTAAAGAAAGGCTGAGGGTGCTCTGTGACCAGCACAGCCCGAAACCACCGGAGGAGGGATCCCAACCACTGAGCAAACAACTGTGACAGAGAACAGGATCCGCTGACTGTGTTTTCTTCCTGCTTAGTTAATATGCAAAATGCCTTGAATGATAAAGAATGGCAATAGTGATTAATTAGGAACACTCTGCATTTGCATCATCCTTCCCAGGCTCTAAAAGTGCCTTATAAGCACGAACTGAAGCACAGGGTGCTCCCGTGGGATGGAGGGAGGCAGCATGGCCACGGATTGACAGGCTGGGATCAATTTTTGGCTGTTGCTGCCGAAGTAACAATTCGTTCAGTGTAGGAGTGTCACACAAACAGCGTCCTGGAGCCGTGTTGGAGGTGGGACCCCAAACCCACCTCCAGGCAGGAAAAGGCAGAGAAAAACCTACGCCTGGCACGTTCCTTGAGTGGATTTTCAGTGGGTTCATGAGGGCAATGCTCTCGTCCCAGGGAACAGGTGTGTCCCGGCAAAGGACACCCCCGTATAACGCCATTCCTTGCCCCCCCAAACATGGGTGATGCTCATGGTGGGGATGGGAGACCTGCAAACCACCGAGGGGCACCACACTGGGGCTCGGTTACTCTTCTTCTGTGAGAAAGGAAAATGAATAAAAGGGGGAAAAAAACCCCGAACCCAGCACCAAGCCCTGGCTGCGGGCCGGAGCCGGGCGGGATGCTGGGGACCGCTGGGGAAGGAAAAATATTTATTCGAAAGGGCTTTAAAAAGATAAATTAATAATAAAATCCGAGGCGAAGCGAACCCAAAGAAGCCGATCTGAGCCGTCCCATACCTGA